>JAOTNS010000806.1:0-376757 GCA_028476615.1 Culter alburnus
GACCATGCTTAAACTGTAAAAAACATCTGTTGCAACATTTCAGTAGGGGAGTAATGAATGATTGTCATTTTCTTGATACATCAATTACAAATCCTAACAATGCATATGCATTGATCTTAACACACACCCTTTTGAATCATGAATCGTTTGTTTTGGTCAATAATTGATTTAAAATGCTAAGAATCAAATGAATTGTGATTCGATAGTGATTACCTGGTAAATCTTGATTTATGTACATTTCTACATATACCAGCTATTAAATAAGCTATTTATTAGCTTATATAAATAAATAAACTCACATCTAAAGCCCTGAACACACCAAGCCGATGCCGACGAACTAGTGGTGAAGCAGACTGTGGGGGTGGCTCACGTCGGCAGCGCCTGGGTCCAAAGTTGCCCTGACACACCAAACCGACGCTCGACAGCCAACGGCCAAGTAGCATGTCCGTTCTGCACCTGCGTGAGATGAAATGCCTTTCTGTACCAGCAGGTGGCAGTATCTGAACAGCCAATCAGAATGATCAGATGGCCCGACGGACTGATGAGCTCCGACGGCGATTCAACATGTCGAATTGGCCGAAAAAAGCCGACGAGGACCAACTTCAGCCACGGTGCGGAACACACTGAGAAAACTTAGTCAGCCGACGAAAAAAACTGCCCGATGGCCATCGGCTGGTGTGTTCCAGGCTTAACAATGGACAAAAGGGTTTTTTTGCTCTCAATTTCTGAACCCCTGAAGGTCAAGGAGTAATTCGCACCCTGACTAAGACACATTAGGGGAAGCAATTAAATAATCCCATGAATGCACTTAAAAAAAAAAAAAAAAAAAAAAATGGAGAATCAAGTCATTAATCAAATGGCATTGAAATGCATTGTAAATCGTCCCAAATCATTCGGAATTTGCAAAAATCATTCTTGAATTGAATCGAAAACCTATGAATCATGAATTTAATCAATTCACTGTCTACCTAAAGATTCGCAGCCCTACATTTCAGACATCTTGAAACAAAAAGCTTAGAATTATAGGATTTATCTGAATGCATATGGTATTTTACAGTTCATAACAGTTATATTATTTTATATGATATAATTATATAAATCACGTATACGCGCTCTTTAACTTTAAATTATTAAAAGTGTATTTTAGCGATCGTAGCGGCACCAAACGGAATTACATAAATAAATCATCCCCATTCACCTATTGTACTCGCACAAATCAAAAATCATTTGTTCAATGTATGTACAAAAACTATCTTTGCATAAACAATTCCTACAGGTATAAATAGGGTAAATTATGCCAACCTCAATAAATCACGTGTTGTCAAGTAATAATTTGAATAACACGCTACCTGTCTTCTGATTCTTCTGCTGACAGCATGTCTTCAGATTCTGCCATTTCCCTGTGTTAACAGAAAGACATAATAAATCATATACACTAAATTTCAACACTATAATGAACACAAGAACACAGAAACTAATAATTTCTTACATGCCGGAGAGCCTTTTTAGATAAAGTTTAGAGAAAAACAGTGTAAAAGTGTAAATATGTAATAAGTAAAAAGAGATAATTTATTAAAATATTTAAAAAATACATTTAAATAAATAAAATTATTTAAATAATTAAATAATACAAATTTACTTAAATAAATAGATAAATATATAATAAAAACATAGTAATGTGACATTATAGAGAATAAATATTTTTCTAATAATATTTTATACATTTACATTGTAAATGTTTTATACCCCGTGTAAAATGGGCTTCATCATTAAAAATATATAGCTGCATTTTAAATTTTAGGAATCTGTGGCATCCAAAAGTTTTTCAGTTAATGTTAGTAAAATCATTCAAAGCCTGCCTCCTGCCCCTGACAAAATATATCAACCGTATGTCCTGCCATTGCATTGGTTGATAGCAGGACTTACTGTGTAGATAAACTGTATGAACCAAATTTGTTGTAATGGAAAAGTTGATACTTCAGCAAACCACCGGCACACACCTGTCCAACAGAAGACATGCCAACCTCGCGTCGCTTGTCATACCCATGCTGGAATAGTTGCTCCAGAAAGCAATATGTTAGTGGCCAACATGAAATCCCCCGCTTGTATCCCGCATTTCACTGTAGGTTGTGAGCTCCACCTCCACACAACATGGCCATTGGGACAGGTCTGAGAGCAGTGAGTTGGGGAAAAAAAAAACCCATCCTTTTATAATTAATATTCTCACATGCAAGTGATTCACATTCATGAAACAAAACATGTTCACTGCAAATACTTGGTTGCAGTGTATGGTTACATTTACATACCCATTGCATGATGCTTGCCGTACCCCTGGATGTGATGGAGACCTCAAAGGGGGGACGACATTGGCACTCCACATGACTGTCAGTGCACCTGTATGGGCACTTTTGCACTGGCAGCCTGAGGAACGTTGCTAGCTGCTTTAGACATTCTTCATAGGTGATGGATGCATGTTTTCCTGTTAGGTCGTCCTCGGTGAAGACCTCGGGTGGAGAGGGAAAGACGGGCGGTTGAGTGGATGGAAGCTCGATGTCTATGTCGACGGTCTCATCCAATCCGATATTTGGCAGACTGTCAGTGCATGGCGGTGCATCATGCAGCGCTCCACCATTCCTGTCAGCACATGAAATATATTCATAATTAATCACATTTAAAGTTGACATGTTGGTTTAGCCAATAAGCATCTCAAGCTCATATTCATGTTGCTGCCATTTTCTCCTGTCGCAAATGGGGTTAAAGGGTTAGTTCACCCAAAAATGAAAATTATCCCATGATTTACTCACCTTCAAGCCATCCTAGGTGTATATGGATATATTTCAGATGAGAACAATCAGAGATATATTTATAAATATCCTGGCTGTTCCCAGCTTTATTATAGTAGTGAAAGGGGGCGTGTTTCAAGCCAACATGACTGGCTGTGCAACAAACTTAAAATAGGCCCCCCTTCACACTTGGGTAAAGTTGGTTTTATATTCGCACATTCGGACATCTGTATTCAATAGCCTTGTTAATCACACTACATTGGACATTCAGTGGACATTCACAAGTAAATATGCCATTAAAACAATACTTGCCTATTTTGATCGACTGTGAAAAATGTTTTAAGTTGACAATCGTTGGTTGTCAATATCATGTCGCTGCTTAAAATTCGCAAACATTAATTTATTGCACATTTATTGGAAAGTCTGAATTTATCAGAAGTCCGAATGTGCGAATATAAAACCAACTTTACCCAAGTCCCCTTCACTACCATTATAAAGCTTGGAACAGCAAGGATATTTTTAAATATATCTCCAATTGTGTTCGTCTGATGGCTTGAAGGTGAATAAATCATGAGATAATTTTCATTTTTGGGTGAACTATCTTTATAATGGAGATTCAGTTTGTGTGTGTACATTGCGAGGAAAAAATCGGCAGTTAAATATTGTTAGTGACTTTAGACTCTTCCCTTTGTACACAAGAACAACACTATAGATTTAAGTAATTCAGCCAGCAACTGGTTGGTTTGGTAAGAGCAATATACAACATACCGTGTATAAAAACGAGCAACAAATTCATCATCTTGGCTGTCATCACCTTCAGTTTTCTCTTCTTCTTCCTCATCATCTGTTCCGTAACTGGAACATTTGAGATTAGTAAACAAGGAATCATACTAAACCTAAAATTAATTTTTACAAATATTACAACTTTTTATTTCAAAAAAGTAATTCAAAATGTGCCCAAATTGCATTTAACATCATTTAACATGCATTTAACAACATCAAACTTCTTAGTTTTAGCTGCATACTTACATTCATATTAGACACTGACCTGTCTGAGAGTCTTGATGGACATGCACTGTTGAACTGTGCAGGAGTCTTCCCGTAACGCTTATGTCTTTTACCAGGGGTGGAGGTGTTCAGACCCTCATATCTAAAAAAAGTGTGCCATAATCAAACTATTTACACAGAAAATTATACATCGTTTAACTAAAGTATACAATCTAACGCTAGCCACATTCATTCAGTCGCATTCGCATTAATAAATCAAGTCAATTTTCACGAGGATTTGTGGTAAACACTGCGTCTCAAATACTTGATAACCACAGAGTGTGAATGCGAGTACTCAAATGCTGAATTGACTTATTCCTTCTAGTATCCTGGATACATCAGCTAGCTAACTTTAGCTCACCTATCCAACAGAAAATCAGCCAACTCTGCATGCGTTTTAAAATCTTTCTGGGCTTTAAGCTGTTTCCATCTCTCAAACGCATCTCCAAGATTTATCCGCTTCTGTTGTACTTCAGGTCATACAGCTTTTAGATGGATGTCGAGGCTTTTTAGGTCGGCTAGAGCCTGCGATCTCTGACTCGGTTCGTTTGCTGTCTTCCATGGCTGCAACTGTGTCAATCTCTGGCAACCCGGGGGGTGACGCAATATTATTGGCTGAACGGGCAGTGGGCGGGGCCACACGGACCAAAACAAAAACAGACATTCTGACAGACAGGGTTGCCAAGTTCGCGATCTAGTTTTCAGCCATTTGCTCACTTTGACCTATTATTTGTTGGTTTAAAACACGAATTTACTGACAACATTAATAATGATATGCTGAATACTGGATTTATCAAAAACAGAGTAAGGGGCTGTTTGCACAACACCATTTTCAATTAAAAACAGAAAACTTTTGGTCGTTCATTTACACAACAATGGCGTTTTGGTGCAAACTTTTGAAAACGGGTTTCAAAGTGCAAGTTTTTAAAAACTATACCGTTATCATCTCTGTGTAAACTGCAAAAACGCAAATCTATGAAAACGATGATGGCATGCACATGCGTATTACGTGTTTAGATACACCTTATTTGTCAACGCGGAATTAAGGTATTTCTGTGAATGTGCGAGACTTTATTAGCCGCTATAGGGAAATTATAAGAATATCAAAGTGCAGTAAACTGTAAAAATAAAGTGAATAGGCATGCGCGTTTGGTGCGAGTGTAGGGCTGGGCGATATATCGCATGCGATTGTCACGCGCAGTTCACCGACAAGCTACGCAACGTCACGTTCATTATCGAAGGCGATTCATCTGCGAAAATGAATGCGATATTGCGTAGCTTGTCGGTGAACTACGGCTCTGTCTATTAAACGCCACTCCATTTGAAAGCAGGTGATGGCGATTTAGCGGTAATCAGGGAACCGGCTTTACTGATGAAATGCGCATGACAATCGCATGCGATATATCGCCCAGCCCTCCGCGAGTGCGTAAAGAATGCATATGCGCAGACGCACAGTCTTTCTTTACAAAGTGACACCGCCATCTACTTGTCTGGCATGCGTAATACAGCGTTTTTGTCATTTCCGCAGATCCGCGTAAACGGGGATAGTTTAGATAACGCTGTCATCTGTAAGAAAAAAAAAATCCCATTTTTAGTACATTATTGTTGTGTAAACATACTCTAAATAAACAACATCATCACATTCGGAACGTAAGAAATTGAATCGTTAATACGTTTTCACCACCAGATGTCGCGTTTTCAAAACAGTAACAAAGGTGAAAGCTTGATGACGCTATGAAGGAGAGTGGAACGATGAGAGATGTCGTTTTCAGCCTCCAGAGATGTGTGGAATTCATGAAACATGATTACGAATGCGGTAATTAATTCGTTTTTGTATTACCTGTACGTTTACTCACACTTTTTTTTTATCATCATAATGAATTAGCTGCAAGGAACATGACATTTAATTTTATATTAGCCTGTTACTGATATGTGATTATTTGTCAAATTATTTGGCGGTTTAATGCTGCGCATTTTTACGTGTTTAAAACAATAAAAAAAATCGTTGCTGAAGTACAAACAAAGTAAAATATAGGCTATAACTGTATGTGTAAGACAAAAGTTTTCAATTATCTTAATAGCTTTAAAAGTACTGATATTCGCACAATTTGTATATATGAAATACATAAAATGATTACATAGTATGTTATTTGACAATTTTAAATCATTTTTTTAGTCTATTCATTTGTGCGGACGGTTGCGCCACCTGACATTTTAGAAATTTAAGACACCAAAACATAAAATATTGTTTATTTTTTGAATGTAGGCCTACTGAAAATTAATTCAAACTAAATAGCTAGAATAAGGTGATACATCATGTCATTAATTTATCAAATTATTTTAAAAGGAAATAACGCACTTGGACACAAAAATAAGCACATCATCATTGGTCCTGTACATAGCATTACGTTTCGTGTATTTATTTATTTATTTGTTGGCACTTTTGGATTTATGATAGGCTATTTAAATATTTTTTTTATCTATTTTATAACACCTGTGTGCACAGAGCTCAAGTTATATTTATATTATCAGTTTAGTGGAGGTCTTTTTAAATTAATATGGGGTGGAGATAAACAAATAAATTATTGCCTAACATATGCTCTCTCTCTCTCTCTCTCTCTCTCAATAGAGCTTGGCAAACTACGTCACTGCGCGTTGCATTCTGGGTAGTCGCCGCCATGTTTTAGGTCACGCTCAGGAGCGTACAATGACAACAAATACAAATCACCAGTTGAAAAAACGACTGTATTTACGTTAATTTTTTAAAGAGCTGCTTGTACTTGCTGAGAATAAATGGACTAATATTTGAATCTCTTTTGTTCATTCGATCGCTCAGTCGTGTGGCCAGGGCACGATATACACACGCATAGAAATCATACTGCTGCCTTCGATTGGACCACACACAGGAGTGATTTCTCTATTGCAGTTTTTAATAACTAAGTTGCACCGATATATCTGCCAGATAAATTAACACAATATAGATTGATCTCAGCCAGCATATCATCATATCGCCCTGATTTCTTCACGTTAAAGCATTACCCTGATAGCACACGTACATCTCAGAGACGTCTATTTGATGTGTGTAGTCACATCTGGAAGATGTATTTTTAGAGTGTTGCTCATCTGCAATACGTCTATAGGACGTTTCCTTTCAGATGTCAAATAGACGTTTAGAAGATGTCTTAAGATGTTTATGATTTAGAATGTATGTAAAACTGACATCTTAAATACGTCTATCAGATGTTTGTAAACAGCAAATGCTTTCCAGATGAAGTGATCTTTAACAGACATCTTGCAGACGTACGTGTGCTATCTGACCGTAATGCAGCTCTGAAATGAATTATATTGTGGAATCGCTACACCAAGTAAGTTTTACTGGACCTAAATGGAACAAATACATGATTTCTTACTGAGAGAAGCTGAACAATGAATCAAAGGTGTGCTGCTTTATGAACACGGAGAGTGATCGCAACAAGCTATCTCAAATAACATTATTCATGGCGGAGCACTTGCATATTCAAGCGGATCAGAAATTAAGAATCTGTAATAAATAAATACAAATGACAAAGCCACATTTTGGTCAAGTTTATTTTAAGTTTTACCATTGTTGTTTCTAAGCTGGAAAGCAGAAAATTAGGGACATTTTAACACATAATGTGAAAAAGCTTAACGTGGTTTAATTTACTAAGACAGTGTTATTAACAAACAAAACATAGTAAACACCAAACTAATGTACAGAAAAGCGGATGAGCAACGCAACATTTAATAACACATAAGCATTTCCCTCCCGTAAAGAAAACGCTTAATGGACAGTGACATTAAAAACCAAACTTAGTAAACACTATACTAAAGCATACTATACAGAAAAATTGGCGTGTGTAGAATTTGATCTTTCAATATCACTTATAGGCTTTAAGCGACATTAAGCATTTTCCGGTTTTATATGGATGAAAACGTGCTCTAAGCTAGGGTGACCATATTTTGATTACCGAAAACCAGGACACTGGGCCCGGCAATGAGATACTCAAATGATACTCGAAATTTACTCAGAGATGCCTTATAATTTCAATACATTTAAAGTAGGCCTATGCCTCCTCTGTATGAATAGAAAATTGTTATATTACAAAATACTATAACCAAAGACACAAATTCAGATATGCTTCTCAGAGGTTACTCAACATGTTTTATTATGACAAGTTTCAAAAATAACGAATGAAATAATGATAGAAATAATGTCTCTTTTGTATTAGAAAAATAATTAATAACTAAAAAAAATACCTCTGCTATATTAGCAATCCAAATTTAACAGAAAATAGCTCTCACAAACTTACAAATCTAACTAACAAAAAATATCAATCTCTTTAGTTTTCTTCTTCATCCTCGTTTTCCTCTTCATCCTGTTTTTCTTCCTCATCCTCCTTGTTTGCCCATCTATATTTTGCTGTAGAGCTGATCTTTCCCAGCAATTTTTTGTTACTTAACAAATAAGAAAGTTAAAAATAAATTTATATAGGCCTGTAAGCTGTTACATCGCAAGGTACAAAGGAAAAGCACTGAACTCATAGTAGACGAGAGCTGAAGGTTGCTCTGCTGTTTCACGAAGTATCTGTTATTCAGTTACAGACCACTGCACTGCACAAATCGTGCATACTAATGAAAACATATAAACTGTTAACGTTACCTAGAAGTAAAACTGCAGTTAGGCATAAGTCAGCCGCGACGCTGAGAATAGTTACCTTTATGGAATAAACCACTAATGTTAATGTCTTGAGATACAATGTGAACTAATATTCTCAGTTGCACGTGCATTATTAATATATGAATATTAACTCATTAAAGGAGTCGTATGTAGGATTGTGGCCTAAACTGGTACTGCAATCACTATAAAAATACTGTAGAGCGGTGTATCCCCTCCCCCTACCCCCTGACTCGAGGTTGCCAGATGAGCTGCAGGATTCAGCAGAAACGTAGGCTGCTTCAATGAGCTTCCAATGGCAAGTGACGAATAGACGTACACAGTAAGTTTTTTTTCTGTTAATTCTGTTTATGCTTCATGAGAGATATTTTGATAAGTAATTATGTATTTAAAAATTGTCATTAGTTAAATATAATCGTAAAGATTTATGCTCGTATGTGACAGTATAATCGTAAAGATTTATGCTCGTATGTGACAGACAGAACGGTAACTGTTAGTCTAACTTGTAACGTTATTTATCTGTCATTAATGTAAGTACAAGCACAAGCCTATGTCACTATGTGTAACCAATATCAAAGATACAGCTATTCATTTAGCTGATGCTATAAGTGAAAGTGGCCAGCTGTATTTTTTTACTTACCCTGCAGCACACATCCATAACGCTAAAATATGTGAAAGAAATAAATGTGGTACTGACTACTGACCGATTTGAAAGTGTTTCAGATGATGCACATACAATACTGGAAAGTGATGGTGCAGTCAGGTGGTGCTTCTTCAAGTCTCTCTTACTGGGTGTTGAGGTCAAGCGGCAACCTCCACCTTTCTCTCGTGAAGCCAATACGGAAGTAACTTAAACTGCGATTCATCGACTGGCCGCTAGGGACAGGCTCCAAAAGAGAGCAGAATCTCATAGAGTCCCATGTTAAAATTGGCCAAGTTTATAGCAGAAAAAAACATGTTTACAAGTTGGTTCAAATTGTGGTTTTGGTCTATACTGCTATTTTTGCCCTTCATGACAACTCTGAGTTGGGTGAATTTTTTTATAACTTATCCGTTTAAATTATATTAAGCCTTAAAGTTCTGCATAATTAAGGGCGTGGTCACTTGAGTGACAGGTAGATTGCGCTGCTGTCTGTGAGCCGTCATGTTACCTCAGCTGCCGCTGAATTTGGCATCTCAGCCGTTTTTGTGCTTTTTTTCTCGATTATTTTATACAATTATAAAATATGGCTTGCTGCATAATATTCGAGACTGATGTGTGTCTGTGTAGATGTGCATGCATGGGGAAGAGACACAGAACACACGTTGTTGGATCGTGGCATTGGCTGAAAGTTTTGATTGTGAGATTTACTACAATGACAATGGCGGGAGGATATCAAAATCCGACAGCACTGCTTGGATATTATAACTAAAACTGCTGCACTATTTTGAAAAAAATATATACTTTGGACACAGGCTCATTTGTTTGTTAGATACGATCGTATACAGTTTTACAACATAAACGCTGCTCAGATTGCATCCTTTCTTGAAGAACGATGACAGAGAGCAGATCATTCAGAAGAAATGTGAAATGTTTTTTTGTTTTGCAATGGACACTTTACCCAAGTGCCACAGATTGGATTCATCTCGCGATCTCTATTTCATTATAAAGGTATGAAGTCCCATTTGATTTTCCATGTTGTTAATTTGCACACCCAACACTACTGGTGTTGGAGCATCTATATCTTAAAGAAACACCGTAGATTAACAGTAAACCTTTAGAACGTTCTGATGATAAAACTTATCTTCATTAATATTTTAGATCGTATCTAAGATAGATAGCTCCTTTGCTGCTAACATGGTCACGTCGAGCTAGGCGGGCGTGGTTTCAGCAACCAGTCATATCAGCTCAAACCACCTCCCCGCCTCTTTGCCCATTTTCAGTTATCCGGGAGTGACGTGCGGTGACGCGCAGCTAAGATGGCCGCGGCATCATTTACGCGTCAAAACTGCTGTTCAGAACTCTATGGGTGACGTCACCAGTGCCCAAGGAAGTCGACCGGAAGTTGAAGTTGGCCGGGTGCCGCCATCTTGTAGCAGAACTTCACTTGCGTTAGCATCCCCATTGACTCCCATTCATTTTGGCGTCACTTTGACAGTGAATAACTTTACATCTGAGGCGTTTAAAGACTCCATTTGTCCATTATTTATTTCTAAAGATACACGACAATGTATAAAGGGCTCCATTACCTTCTATGTTACATTATGGCCCCGTAGATACAGTTTTTGTAAAAATAGGCTAACGATTGCGTCATAACCACTCGACTCTCTGTCGCACAGTAGAGAAATTACCGTAAAGACAGGAGGAGAAGCTCACAGGCAATCGGGGAGATGTCAAGAGAGATGGCGTACTGGCGTTACATTTTAAAATACTATACAAAATAATTAATCAGAATACTTACTCCTGCTCACTCACGCCAAAGAACTCCCCGCTCAAGCTCGCCGTCTCTGCAAGATTAACGGCAGTTTGCACGCACAGCTACTAGAAGATTTACATCTGTCAGACAGGTTGCGGACGTCATCAAGCTTAGTGTGAGTCTGCGCGTCAGAAACGGAAGTGCTAAAAATCGCTAAAAATGGGCTTCACTTCTCTCAATTGAGTTCCAATGGGGTCGCTGTGTCCATTTCTTTTACACTCTATGGACGTCACGGACGCTACGTCCATATTTTTTTACAGTCTATGGTTGAGGTGCTGGGGCCATAATAGCTGAAGAGATAAGCGTTTTTGATTTGATTTCTTTTTTTGAACATATAAATACAATTACAATAAAAAAAAATCTGAGAAAAAAAAGGATAATAGTAAAACAAAACAAAAATAAACAACAAAATAAAAATTCCTTATTTTTCAATACGAAAAAAAAAAATCGATTTACAAGTGCTAAAGTTTTTGTCATAAGTAGGCTAACAAATAACCAAAACATTTGCCACAGCAATTATAACGCGGGACAAATTCAATATCACCAATGGCTATCACAGGGTTGTTTTCAGTTCCATCAGAAAATATTATTAGAGTAACTAAATTACATTAGCAATGGTCATACAGGTCAACTTGCAGCATGTGTAACTTAGTCCACGATATACGTGAAGAACAAATGACGAATCATTTTTACTGAGGTAACATTAGGCTACTGTCTCAATTACGTTTCAAATTGCCATAATGGGCGTGCTACTGTTGTTTTCCTCAGCGTCTCAGCATAATGACAGAGCATACGTCCATGTGAGCTAACGTTATGTTACTTTGCACAAATGCATAACTTTGTTCGACTGTCATGAATATATGAAATGTCCATTGACATCAACTACAAGTTAGCCAAGCATAGATGAATCTACCTGTCCAGGAGAAAATTAGCAACGTTGGCGTCTGTGTTCAAATTCTTCTCCGTTTTCAGCCGTCTCCATCTTTCAAAAGCATCCCCAATACAAATTCTGGTTTTATTTCGGACTTTGTCACGACGAATTTCTGAATTATAACGAGGTCTTTTTGATTTAGTAACATTAGACATTTTTATCCGACTGGAGGTAGGTTACAGCAAAGCTGGTAACACGGATCCCGAAACACTACTGACTTCGTGATGGGTAGATAGGTGGAGGGAGGCGCGTCAGGCCAAAACACAAAATGACAACATCAACATCAGTTGAGGGCTGCAAGTCCACTTTTTAAATGACAATATCCTGGCCGGACTACTTTTGTCAGTGATATAAGTATTTGAAATGAACATGATTTCTTAATAGTGACACATCAGGGCCATTTTATGATTAATTGAAATAGATTTCTTACATACAGCTCATTTAATATTCCTGTTTGCTCCGCCTTCGGAAACCGAAAATCTCGTAACACCGGTAAATTTAATGGCCCAATGAAAAATAATGAAAACCAGGACATTTTCATCACTTTATAAAAAACAACCAGGACGGCCAGGACAGGACGTGAAAACAGGACGTTTGGTCACCCTATCTAAGCGATCCTGGGTGGAGTAACTTCCTGTTGACGTTGGAAGTGTTGTCAAACAAAACAGGCTAGCTAGACCCTCCTCCCCCTCCCCTCCGTGCTTCCTGAAACAGTCATGAACGCGCATTTAACTCACCTCTCCAGCAAAAAAAGAGCCACCTGAATGTCGGATTGGAAGCCCTTCTGCCGCCGGAGTTCTCGCCACCTTTCAAAGGCTTTTCCTATGTAAATTCGGGACTTTCCGCGTTCCTTCTCCTTTTCCCTTTTCTTTTCCAGGTGTTCACTAGAACGTTGTCTCTTTGGTCGTGTTTCGGCCATATCAAGATCACAAAATCTTCCCTCTTTATGCTTCTCTCTTCTACACTAGTGATATGTCGTTCATTTTGAACGAATCTTTAATGTGACTCGGGAAGAACGAGTCGTCTCGGGGGGTGATTCGTTCAGTCGCGCATGTGCAATATTCTATAGGTTCTGTACTGCTAGTAGTAGTTCACCCCAAGCCACTGGAAGGCAAGCCTGCCTGCAACCTTTAGCCAAAAAAGTGTAACGGCTAAAGCTAACGCTCCGCCCCCCGCGGTACGCAGGGAAGGAGACCAGAGGCTGTTTTTGAATGGAAGTCAATGGATGAGAGGCTTCACTCTGCTGATTAAACAGCTTTTGTGGGGAAATATAGCTAATCATTTAATTAATGGACGGCTTGTTTGCCAATCTTCAGAATGTTTTACACTAAAAAATACTTTCGTTGGGAACTATGTGCATATTTTAGCTTGATAAAAATTTATTTTTTTAAGAGAAGGCAGACTAGGGAATGTTGCGACTGGCATGACATTAGCCTCTGGTTCACCTGTTTCAATTCAATCTGAGCCGGAAAGTGAATGATTAGTTCATCTCATGAGTCTTTCGGGTTTTTGAGTCGTTCCTTAATCAGGTGACAGACCCATACGCTAAACCAATGTCATTTAATTCATGTCATTGTGTCCTTTTTGAGCAATCTTCTTATACATATATTAGACCAATATGTCAAGTTTGCCTAGGAAAAGCAATTATTAGACCAGCAAACTCAAAATTGGAGTAAAAATGAACAAACTATAGGCTATAAATACTTTGTATTGTAGGCTTGGATTATTATATTATTATATAGCCTAGTGTTTATTTACAGTTAGACAGTCCAAAAGATAAATTAATCAATATTTTATTTATAACAGGGCTTTATTTATAAAATAATAACACACCACAGATCCTCAAGAAACCGTAACAAAAACGTGACAGAAATGTCAGAAATAGCTTATGAGTCTGTCACGTGATTAACGAACGACTCAAAAACCTGAAAGACTCATGAAATTAACTAATCAATTATCTTTCCGGCTCAGACTGCATTGGTTTTGGTGTATGGGTCTGTCATGTGATTAAGGATGACTTAAACCCGAAGACTTTTCAGACAAGAGGTGAGGTGAGCTTATCATAGACCCAGGTAAAGAATGAATTAATCTTTTCTGTATCTTATAGTATTGTAGTTTTGTATTGTTTGTAGTGTGATCAACGTTTGCGTAAGTAGTAGATGTGTTGGGGAAGTAACATGTAATATTTTATTACATTTTGCTAAAATGAACGAAATGACTTGAAAAAGATTCGTTCATTTTGCTGAACGAGACTCAAAAGTCCGAGTTGGTAAAATGATCCGAACTTCCCATCACTATTCTACACACCCCACTTCATGTGCACGCGCACTAACCCCAAAACTCCACCCCCAAATCATTTTTGTTGGTTATTGGCTGGAGCATGTTTATTATGTTTCGTGGTCCAGACTGCACCAGTTTGTTTTTGTTGCCGTTTTTGGAGCTTGTGGCGACTACAGAGACCACGTTTTTTTTAGTGTGTTCAGGGGACAGGCAGCTAGTGGATAGTGAGGAGATGTTTGCTGTATGTGACAAAAAATGTTTTAGCCTAAAAACGCGTGACATCGCTTAGAGCACCTTTAATGTGTAATTAGACTTGTGCCGATATTCGGTAATGCGATATATATCGCGATAATGAATATGCACGATATTGTTATCATGGGCATTTCAAAATACCGTAAATAATAATTTATTACCAATTATTAAAATTTTTATAATGCATTTAAGAATACTTTCCCCATCAACCGTATAAAATGCACAACACCACTGTATGCTGCGTCAAAAGAACACGCGCTCAGATGTAAACAAGCCCAAAGTACATGAGAAGCACATGGCGGAACGAGTGAATGAGACGAGCTGAATGAAAGTGCACGTTCACTCTCTGACCGCAGAGTGCAACGGTTACCTCGGAAACCCCATAACAAAGCAACTGCGCTGGTGAGTTTTTAAAATGCCTCAAACATATATTTTAATCTGGACTACAACATGTCCTAATGATTAGAAATGTTCTGATTATTATTTTTTGTTTTGTTTTGTTCAGTAAAACTTAAAGACACACGGCTTCATTAGTTAACATGTTAATTCATTAGTACCAAACTGACAATGAAAAATAATAAAGCACTGATTATTCTTAGTTAATGTTAATTTCTTAGTTACTGTTTAATAACTTTACTAAAATCAAAAGAACTTATTTAATGGACCTGAGATAAAACTAACAATGATCAGTTGTATTTCTTAACTAACATTAACAAAAAAAAATAATACTTTCTGTAACAAATATAGCTATTGCTCAATCTTAGTTAATGCATGAAATAATGAGACCTTATTGTAAAGTGTTATATGTTCTTTATAGCCTAATTATTTTGCATGCATTTTAATCTGTTTGAAAATTTGACTTTATATTATTTGTGTATTTTATTATTGTATTTAAACATTCAGAGTTATTTTTGTTATTACAAAAAGAGTTCTTAAACCCTTCTATGACAACACTTTTTTTTGCAACTTATTTCTATATCGTGATAATACCGTATACCGTGATAAAAGCTTCAGCAATAATCGCAACATGAAAATTTGATACCGTCACATGCCTATGTGTAATAAGACGTGTTTTGTTCAAATTCTGGGCTCAATTGCTTTTATGTACATATTATGGTTTATTAGTATGATGTTTACTTACATTAAGCCACGCTTAGCGTTTTAGAATGTCCCGAAAATGGGACAAAATGGCGCTCCATTTCACATTCGTTTTCCACGCTGGTCAGTATGCAGATTCATAACACAGCGTTCACCATTCTAATATGTTTTTAACTGTATAATATTTTAACATCTTCCTCCACTATTTCCCAGTCTCTACTGTACTGTCGGTGACCTAAAGTCCTAGAATGCATTGCGTTGCTGACGTCACGTTCCCAGACTCTACAAATATACGTCTGATTTTGCTATTAGACACTTTACAAAACAGTGTTGTCTCTGAGGCATATGATACACACGTGTTACTTACTCGCAATAAATGAAGAAAGCAAGACTTTCAAACAATAACCATGTTGTATAGTAATTTGTTTACTATATGACAACTGCTTACCTGTCTAATAAAACACGTGCAAGATCGGCGTCTCTGTCTATACGAAGTTCGTCGCGAAGTTCTCTCCACCTTGGAAATGTCAGACCAATATTAATCCTTGTTTTGGCTGCTCTCTTCCTGTCCCAAATTCTTCTTGGGTCATTTGATTTACCCGTACGTTTCCGTTTCTTTAAATTACCTTTGACGACAGAAGCTGCAAACGATAACGAATAATCATGGTCCATAATTTGAAAAACAAACAACAGACTGGACCGCTAGACGCTACAAATGCTTCCGCTTGTTGCATGAGACGCACTGTGTTGCCATGGTTTCTACGGAAGTAAAACACGAATTTGACGCCATTGATAGGCGACGCGATGTCACGGGCCGTTACGCTGGTTAAAATCGCGGATTTCTCTGGTTTTTCGTTGGATTTGTTGGAAACATTTGGTGGTGTATGCGAAATCTTTCATATTTGAATTTATTCAACTTTATTCTTTTTATTGATGTATTTTATACATTTCTTTTATTAATATTCCCTTGTTATGAATCTTCTAGATCCCTTTTATGCCTTATGTTTCATGATTATTCTTTAACATGTTATTGATTTCTTTAATCAGTTACTCTATATGCTCTGATATGTTTGATTATTTCCAAGATCTTTGGTGTCTCTTCTGATCGAGTGGGTGTGTTTTCCATCAGAATTGATTATGTGATGTACTTTGATAGCAAAACATGACTTTTTCATGTCTGTTTCCATCTCTGCAGACATGAGAGGCTAATGCAAGATCTGATATATTCTCTTAAAGGTCTTAAAGGTGTTAAAACAGTTGCTTAAGTCATTAAAACTGACGTTTAAAAGAGACAGGGTTGTTTTATGTCATATTTCATTTTATTACAGACACATATATGCACATACAGTGAAGATAATCAGAGTATATGCACATATTGCCTGAAACATAAGGTTTCATATTTTTAATATGAAAACGAAAAAGAGGCAGGGTTGTGTTTTATATTTTGTTGTTCATATACAGTGAGGATAACCAGGGGTGCATTTCCCAAAGCCAACCATCATCGAAGTTCCATCGTTAACAGAATTCGATGGAACTTGCGACCATAGTTGGCTAACGATGCTTTGGGAAAGAGTAGCCAAAGCGAGAACAATATTAGTCTCTCTAATCCCCCCCTTTCTGAGAGCAGACTCTGCTCTGATTGGTCAGATGGCCTGGTCTGTTGTGATTGGTCTACCACTTACAGCATTTGTTGAATTCCAGCTTTAAAGTGCTTGATACACAGTAATACAAATGACGGCATCGGTTTTTCTGTACCAATTCCAGTGCGAGTCCTCATCCTTTTGCAGTGCATCAAAGTGGATTTGCAGCTCAGAAAACAGCGTCTTCTCAGCATGTCCAACATGACCAAACTTCCAGTCTCAACTACAACTAGTGTTTGAGGGTCAAAGTAGACGTTGTTCACAAGCAGCCAATGAAGACCATAGGCAAATTTTTTACATTGTTACATTGGTGTTTAACAGGAAACGAGACTGGAATTGCTTGCGACTCATTTCAGCAGTTCAGAATCGTGAACTTTGATCTTTAAAATTTAGCAGACCTTTTACATTCACAAACAGCTATATTACACAATGCATGAAAGGTGATATCCGACAAAGCATAGGGGCACCTTAATATTTAATTGATTTAGCTGATAATTCAAAAGTCAGTTGGTCTCACCTGTTTTTGCTTCAGTATCCAGAATTTACATTGGAGATCAAGTGTTAATCGTACCAAAGTAAATAAAAATGTCTTCAGAACTGAACGCTGAAATGTCGTATTCGTATCACCGTGAGAATTGTGTATTGGATCATATGATCTCAACAGTGGACACCATGACAGGAATGCAAAATAACAAAGTAAAAATATCCTGAGTCACGCATACAGGGTGGATCTTCACATTCAATGCTGACATTTGTGCTGGCATTTCCAGTTCATCTGGTTTCCAGGACGGCATCTGACCAAAACACGAGATCATAAAAGACGACGCCCCTGACTGTCATTGACCAAACAAAAACTTCATTTCATAAATTAATCTTATATGAAACATTCAAAGTAAACCACAGCATAATTCAATACAGGTGTTCACATTCAGCATTGGCAGTTTCTGTTCTTATTTGTTATAATGACAAGATTAATTACAGTGCATTTGTTAGCCAGTAAATGAAGTTAAAACTGTGGAAAAGGCAAGACATTGACAGTAAATCAATAATTAGCTTTCAGTATAGTGCAGTAATCAGTGTCCATGGGCAAGCCTGAGGTTTTCCAATGTTTTCCATAAAGTGCATGACAGGATCTCCCAAAAAGAGTCAAGAACTCTGTATGTGATACTCAACAATAAGTCTTTCATGATCTGGAAAAATTCAATGTTTAAAAATTAAGAAAATTCAAGATCTAATTGAAGAATCTTCCTATCATTTTTAGTCAAGTCTCTGCCATTAAAATTCATTGACATGATTTCACTCAATTTTTCCCATTCTGGAAGCATCCTGAGATGGTGAACACTGTTAAAGTTTAATTGCCCAAGCTTTAAACTCCAAAAGACATGTTGGCACAATGATGGTTGACTCCAGCTGTGACACATCATCATTGGTCGTTCAAGTGTTTCCCGGAATCCCTTCGACTTCCAAAAGTTCATATTTTCGACTTCTCCAGTCCATATTCCTCCTCCTATCTGGGTTCACTTGGGCAGGAGTTCACGGTGCGGCACTGTGAGGTTCCCCAGGTACCAAAAGATCCAAAACACCAGACTAAGAAAGATGATGATTGGTCCAGACAGGATGAAGAAGTCCCAAAAACTGATAGGTGCAAAAAGACCTATGAGGAAAAGAAGCAGTCCGACTACATCGAACAGAATGGCCAAGAAGAGAAAGAGGAAGCAGCGTCCCACTCTTTCCTTGCAGTCCATCTTGGAGAAGCTCAGGTAAGGAGAGCCAAAGGACGTACAGCAGGCTGATGGGCCTGAAGAACGAATGACAAAAATCTTTTCTTCATAAGGCTTTTATGAAGCAGCTCACCCACATTCTTACGTAGAGCATTTTTTTTTTTTGACGGCAGGTATGCAGCCACCAAAAACAAGTTCAACCGCCTGGAAAGGCATGATGAAGAGGTCAAGACTCTATTTTTATACATATTTCAACAAACTGTTTTCCTCACCATGAAAGTGGATCCACTAGAACAACAACTGTAAAGTAAAAGAACAGATTCAGATAATTCTACAGACAGAGAAAAGCCTTTGTAGATTCCGCATTACAAGTTGTTTTCTGAGTTATGTAATACTCAAACAACCTGTATTAGTCACCAGGGCTGAATAGGTTACTTGTAAAATGTATTTCACTCACTACAGATTACAAAATACATGCTTTAAAAAGTTATTTGTAACAATATTTTGTTACCAAAGTTTTGTAACTTAATGTAAATACTTTAGAATACTTTGGAATACTAATATGTAACAAAAGGTAATTGCGAGTTTTTATTTTATTTTACAATTCTGACTTTTTTCTCAGAATTTCGTGATATAAAGTTGCAATTGCGAGTTATAAAGTAAGAATTGTGAGATATAAACTCAATTTTGAGAAAAAAAGTCAGAATTACAAGAAAAGTGTGAATTGAGATATGAACTCACAACTGCAAGAAAAGTCAGAATTGCGAGAAAAGTCAGAATTGTGAGATATAAACTCAACTACGAGAAAAAAAAGTCAGAATTGCAAGAAAATAAGTGGAAATTGTGAGATATAAACTTGCAACTGCAAGGAAAAAGTCAAAATTGTGAGAAAAAAGTCAGAATTGTGAGATATAAACTCGCAATTGCAAGAAAAAAAGGCAAAATTGCACATTTTTAATCTCGAAATTCTGATTAAATAACTTGCAATTGTGTTTATATCATCCAAATTCTGACTTTATAAAACACATTTGTGAGTTTAAATCTCACAATTCTGAGGGTAAAATAAGTCAAAATTGAGAGATGCAAACTCGAAATTGCGAGGAAAAAAGTCGGAATTGTGAGATAAAAGTCGCAAATTACCTTTTTTACAATAACAAGGGACTCACAAACTATCACAAAACATGAAAACAGTCGTGGATCATCCAGTTAATGACAGGAGCGTTAAGATTCAATATGTACATTTCTGAATGGAGCAATTTTTATAAATTCAGTCATTTTGTCATCATCTGTTATGTGAAATATCTTATTCAGGACAGTACCCAATAAAAATAACATGCAATTTTTATGATCCTTATTTTGTTAAAATTCTTAAAATGTTGCATATTCTGCAAGGGATATAAAACTTATGAGCAGAAATATAGCTTAGGATGCTTTTGCAGACTGTCAGAGTCGGAGAATCACCAACTGCTGTTTACATGAATTGCCCGTCACAGTTTACATTAATGTTTAGATTAAATAAACGACATTAAAATTCAAAGAAATCACTTTGGTAATCTAAAATACTTTTTGGTTGTAACTGGATGTAATTTTGATTACTACCCATTTAAAATGTAACTGTAATGAAATACAGTTACTCATATTTTGTATTTTAAATACATAACCAACTTACATGTATTTAGGTATCATTCAATTTGACAATTAATCTTACTCAAGGTTAGGGGTTCAAATCATGAAGATTGTGTCAAATGATGCTTGACTACAAATACCACTAATAAACAAAAAACAAAAAAACAAATACAGTAATTAAGGATGAAATGTGGTTTAATTTGATAGTGTGGATTGTTTATACAATCTTGAGCTGAAGACAGATTTAACTTCTTATTGCACTGGTACAATATACAGTAAAAAGGAGTGTTCACATTCAGGATTTGTTTGGCATGTCAAGATTACGTGTTTTATATTTACATACAGTACATCACGTAATTCATGTACAGTGTGTTCATGCCTTCCTACTGAAAATATACTCTATATTAAAATATACTTTTGTTACACCTCTAGAAATCTCATGATCTGAAAACATATAATCCTTCATATATTTTTTATGCCACAATAGAATAACATGCACATTTGATTCTCTTTCCACTAAAACTAAAGTATTGCAATTTCAGGCTGGATCAGTATTTGCTGTCGGACTGGTTTGGTGGAGTTTAGATTGGCCAACAAGAGTCTTACGCTTGACTCTGTGGAGCAGTTTGCATGAACGCCCAGCTGCCGCTTTGAAAGGGAAATGGATTCCTACAATGCATGAGGCGATGCATGAATTTACAAATGAGGATGTGCAAAAACAAGGGCTGTACCTGAGTATCACTTTAAAACAACATAGAATAACAGAAACATGACACAAAAGGACACAACGACACACACTGAAATAGCGACTGATACAGTATATTTGGCCATTTGGCTGGTGTTACCTCCACCTCCTGGAGGTAATTTGTCAACAGCTTTGCCAATGCCTTATAAAATTGATTAAATATAGTGCAAAGTAAGAGTTCACTTATTTCACCAGTTTAGTAACACCACTAAATTACATTATATAAGCTACACTGCTTTCCAGGTTGCTGAAAAACTCAAAAAAAAAAAAAAAACAAACTGACCACTCCACAACAGACAGTTGTGTTTTTATATATATATATATATATATATATATATATATATATATATATATATATAGCAGTTTTACTATACTTCAGACCCCCATTTGAAATGTACGCAGTATCTCTAAACGTACTGCGGATGGAAAATGTTTTGCAAATAGTTGAAGGTTCTCGGCTATTCAGTCATTGTTTCAGGACCTGGAAAAAAGAACAGTTTTCTTTAACTTTCGTGTGAAAAGATATCAGGCCTCAGAACTACTTAAAATAAGACACGGATGTTTATTTATGAAAATATCATGGGCATAGCATGAAACTATGTAGAGTTCATGTCACATGGATGTTGAATTTAACTTGATGCAGGGTAATGTTCACTCACCTCTTTTCACAGCAGATCGTCAATGCTCTGTGACTCTGTCTGATCATCTGGTTTTCCACTACCTTTGGTCACATTTGATTCTGAATTCTCATACCCTTCATTCTGGTAAAAGGTGAACTGGATATCTTTTGGCTTTTCCTCCTGAGATGCATCTGATTCAGAACCCTCTGCGATTGCTTTGTGTCCTTTGATTATGCCCAACTCTTCGTCCTCGTACCCTTGATTCTGGTAGCACATGAACTGATCATCATCTGGCTTTTCTTTGGAAAGTTCATCACATTTGATCATATCCGACTCAAAATCCTTGTGTCCTGGGAAATAGGTGGATTTGCCCCAGGTTACATTTCGAATGGTGGAAGATTTGCTTAGTGTTTTCTCACCTGTGCAAACAAAAAGGCAGATATATAGATATGCACACAAGAGGATATACAGGCAGGAGATGGACACACTCTTAAAAATAAATGTTCCAAAAGGGAGTTTTCGCAGTGATGTCATAGAAGTTCTACATTTTAATAATCTAAAGAACCTTTTGTCACTACAAAGAAACTTTACTGGACTGGAAATATTCCATAGATGTTAAAGATTCTTCATGGAACCATCAAAGCAAATAAAGAACATTTATTTTTAAGAGTGTATTATTTGATTTTTAATTTAGTATTTAATCTTAATAGTAATTTATATTTTTGAAAAATTATAATACTAAAAATAAAAATAAATAAAAATAAAAACACAAAAGAATAAGGATGCATGCACTTTAAAGGGTTAGTTCACCCAAAAATGAAAATTCTGTCATTTATTACTCACCCTCATGTTGTTCCACACCCGTAAAACCTTTGTTAATCTTTGGAACACAAATTAAGATATTTTAGTTGAAATCCGATGGCTCAGTGAGGCCTGCATAGCCAGCAATGCCATTTCCTCTCTCAACATACATTAATGTACTAAAAACATATTGAAATTGGTTCATGTGAGTACAGTGGTTCAATATTAATATTATAAAGAGACAAGAATATTTTTGGTATGCCAAAAAAACAAAATAACTACTTATATAGTGATGGCCGATTTCAAAACACTGCTTCATGAAGCTTCGGAGCATTATAAATCAGCTTATCGAATCATGATTCGGATTGCGTGTCAAACCGCCAAACTGCTGAAATCACGTGACTTTGGCGCTCCGAACTGCGGATTCGACAGGCTGATTCATAATGCTCCGAAGCTTCCTGAAGCAGTGTTTTGAAATTGGCCATCACAAAATAAGTCGTTATTTTGTTTTTTTTGGCACACCAAAAATAATCTCGTTGCTTTATAATATTAATATTGAACCACTGTACTCACATGAACTGATTTAAATATGTTTTAGTACCTTTATGGATCTTGAGAGAGGAAATGTCATTGCTCCCTATGGAGGCCTCACGGAGCCATCAGATTTCAACTAAAATATCTTAATTTGTGTTCTGAAGATTAACGAAGGTCTTACGGGTGTGGAACGACATGAGGGTGAGTAATAAATGACAGAATTTTCATTTTTGGGTGAACTAACCCTTTAAGGGCTCATTCACACAGAACGCGTTTTTGCTTTGAAAAACGCGAGACGCTGACAGTGGAATGGGGAAAAAACGCAAGGTCTCGAGACGCGTATTTTAAAAGTTGAACTATAAGCGCCGCGTTTTTAGAACGCCATGTCATGCGCGAGACGTACTATAGCGCGTGTTTACATAGAAAAACAATGGAAAAGTAGCGCACTGGAACGGAAAAACGCGTTCTGTGTGAACGGCCCCCAAGGTGGTACATTTTCTTCAATGGTTCTTTAAACGGAGATAGTATGAGATGGAAAAATATGAGATGGTGCGTTCTCGTGCAAAAGCACTGAAATATTAGTTAATTTTTTCCATCTATTTTAGCATTAGCATAAGAATCCAGCATTTAAATAGCCTATTTTTTCTTCCCATCTCATTTTTTCACCATCACCATATTTCTGGGCTATAGCTTTTCTTTTTCTTTTTCTTTTTAAATAAATAATAAAAAAAAAAGATTCTTGAAGATGTATAAGATTCTTGAGTTGCTATTATAGTTCTTTGGAGATTACAAAAGTTCATAATGCTTCATTACAGGGTCTTCAGGTGTTTTGGTTTCTGAGATATCGAAAGCAGCATCAGTGGCTTCAACAATAAAACGCTTCTCACCGGTGTTGTCCTTCAGGTGTTGTTTGGAGAGTCTCTCCGTGAGTTTCCTCGCGATCTCTTTGACGCTGAGCGCGGCGCTCGATTTGCGTTCCAAACTTTCATCCTCCACCCTGATGTTCCCCACGTACCACATGAGCCACCAGGCCAGACTGGCGAACAAGAGCAGCGCGCCGGTGTGAATGAGAAAATCCCCGTAAAACACGCCATTCCGCCGCACGTCACCGAATATACCGACGAAGAGCAGGATCACACCGAAGATGTCGAAGACAATCGCCATGACGAATAACGGCAAACAGCTGCCGATGCACCTCAGCTCCTTCATCTTCGGGAGGAGGAGAAGGATGCTGCTGCTCCAGTGCTATAGCGGAAGAACTGCCGAGCTCAGGTGAGACGCACCTGGCGCACATGAAGGAAACGCCCTTGTGACGTCATGATGGCTGCAAAGCAATGCAGTCAAATGGCCTTCCTACGACATCTCATGTTTAATTCAGCGATAATACTTCTATTTAGGCATTATATAGAGTGTAGCATTCCATTTTGCCTTTTTATTGACTCCAAAAGCCTATAATATTTAGCACAAAATTGAATTACAAATGAAAAACAATACCTCAGTATGTTGGATTCTGTGTCAGATTGTACATCCTAAAAATTTGCCTGTCAAATGTGTGCTCAAGTTATTCAAACTAGAGATCTGGGTCTGTTTACCAAAGCCACACTCGTCTTTCTGGTCCAGTCATGTTTAGTGACTTAAATTTCTAATCTCAGAGACTTTATGACTGGATACTATGATGAGAAAAGAAAAGGTTTTTTGCCAGCTTGACTTCCTGTTTTTTACAAGACTGTTGTTAATGTAAGCAAGGTGAAAAACCCTTAAGGAATACAGAAGGATTGCTAATTGAATTTGAAAGCAGAAAACAGACAGAAATGTACGGTGGCCGAGAGAGCTCAACATGCTGCAACTGAAAGAATAAAAAAAAATACCACCAAATTAAGAAAACATCAGTTTGACAACACATGTGCTGCAAATACTCACAATGCAACCAAATACAGAAACACACTGCAAAAGTTCACAACGCAACCAAATACAGAAACACGCTGCAAATACTCACAAAAATACTCACCAAATACAGAAATGTGTTGTACGTATTTGCAGCCATTGTCTGTATTTGGTGAGTATTTGCAGTGTGTATTTGGTTGCGCTGTGAGTATTTGCAGTATCGTTTCGTGTATTTTGCCATTTGGTTGCAGTATTTGCAATTTTGTATTTGCAGTGTATTATTTTGAGTATTGGGTTGCGTATTTGGTATTTTCAGTATTGCAGTGTGTTCAAGTATTTGATTTGGTTGAGTATTTGCAGTGTGTTTATTTGGTTGCAGTATTTGTTTTCATTTGCAGGTGTTCTGTATTTGGTTGCATTTTGAGTATTTGCAGGGTGTTTCTGTATTTGGTTGCATTGTGAGTATTTGCAGTGTGTTTCTGTATTTGGTTGCATTTTCAGTGTGTTTCTGTATAGTATTGCAGTGTGTTCTGTATTTGGTTGCATTTGCAGTGTGTTCTGTATTTGGTTGCATTTTGTTTGTGTTTCTGTATTTGAGGTATTTGGTTTTATTTGCAGTGAGTTTCTGTATTTGGTTGCATTTTGAGTATTTGCAGGGTGTTTCTGTATTTGGTTGCATTTTGAGTATTTGCAGTATGTTTCTGTATTTGGTTGCATCACAAGTATTTCCGGTATGTTTCTGTATTTTGGTTGTGAGTATTTGCAGCGTGTTTCTGTATTTGGTTGCATCGCAAGTATTTGCAGGGTGTTTCTGTATTTGGTTGCATTTTGAGTATTTGCAGTGTGTTTCTGTATTTGATTGCATCAGCGTGTTTCTGTTTTGGTTGCAGTATTGCAGTGTGTTTCTGTATTTGGTGCATTGTGAGTATTCAGTGTTTTCTGTATTTGGTGAGTATTTGCAGTTTTCTGTATTGGTTGTTATTTGTTTCTGTATTGGTTGCATTTTGAGTATTTGCAGGGTGTTTCTGTATTTGATTGCATTGTATTTGCAGCGTGTTTCTGTATTTGGTTGCATCGCAAGTATTTGCAGCGTGTTTCTGTATTTGATTTTGTTTGAGTATTTGCAGTGTTCCAGTGTTTCTGTATTTGATTGTTTGTGAGTATTTGCAGATTTGATAGTATTTGCAGTGCTTTTCTGTATTTGATTGTGTTGTGAGTATTTGCAGTGTGTTTCTGTATTTGGTTGCATGTGTATTTGTGTTTCTGTATTAGCTGTGGTTCTGTATTTGATTGTGTTTTGAGTATTTGCAGTGTGTTTCTGTATTGGTTGCAGTGTGAGTATTTGCAGTGTGTTTCTGTATTTGGTTGTGTTGTGATTTGCAGCGCTTTTCTGTATTTGATTGTGTGAGTATTTGCAGTGAGTTTCTGTATTTGGTTGCACTGTGAGTATTTGCAGTGTGTTTCTGTATTTGGTTGCACTGTGAGTATTTGCAGTGTGTTTCTGTATTTGGTTGCACTGTGAGTATTTTGCAGTGTTTCATTTGGTTGTGTTGTGATTTGCAGCACTTTTCTGTATTTGATTGTTGTATTTTGCAGTGAGTTTCTGTATTTGGTTGCATGTGAACTTTTGCAGTCTGTATTTGGTTGCACTGTGTATTTGCAGTGTATTTGGTTTGTGAGTATTTGCAGTGTGTTTCTGTATTGAGTATTTGCAGCACTTTTCTGTATTTGATTGTGTTGTATTTGCAGTGAGTGTCTGTATTTGGTTGCATCGTGAACTTTTGCAGCACATTTCTGTATTTGGTTGCGTTGTGAGTATTTGCAGCGCCTTTCTGCGTTCGGTTGTTGTGAGTATTTGCAACACGTGTTGTCAAACTGATAAAGATGTTTTCTTAATTTGCTGGTGTTTTTATATTTTGCATGTGTTTTCTTCAGTTGCAGTGCATTGAGCTCTCTCAGTCACCGTAGAAATGGGATCAAAGAATCTGCCAAGAATCAAGTAAGATCCTACTGGATGAACAGAAATTCTGAAAAATAAATTTTAGTTTATCCAGTAGACTTGTGTTTGATTATTAGTGGATTCTTATTTAATCCCATTATAGGTTTAATTTGTAATAATGAAGTGCAACAACAGAATGCTGCATGTATAAACATTAAAAAAACTCATCGCTTCAAAGCTGAAGTGCTTAGCTTGTATTTCAATGTAACCTTACATTTGAGCCTTTACAGAAATTTGCCATGATAACCATTCTGCTAAAATACAAAACAGTTAATATTAAAAATCATAATTAACATGAGATCTACTACAAAATTTGATATTAGACAACTAAAACTACTAAAACTTATAATACTAATAATTACTATAATGGTATAAAACTGCTTTACACATTTCTAGGTTTTAAGTCAAGTCAACAAATACATCTCACACAGTAAATATGAATCTGGGTCAGTATTCAAACAGACTTTTAATATACGTTCACATTCTGCTTTTTTTTTTTTAACCCCAGTGTAAATTTGCGTATAAAGCTACAAAGCAGGCAAGTATGGAGTCTATGAGATGTTTTGCCTATTTAGTCATTCAAAACAAATTGTTTAATACTTCCTATACTTCCTGTTCAAATTCCTAAACTATGACCAATGTTGACTTTGATTCCTATCTTAGAAAACACCACTAATCATTGAACTGTATTGTAGATATGGCTTTGTGTGGTCAGTTTTGGGATTTTATGGACTCAAAGTGTTAATCACATCAAACAGACAACAGCAAACACCCTCCAAACAGCTGAATAATCCAAAAGTCCTTATTAAAGTGCTTTCTTAGTAATGCATCAACAAGCTATTTTCAAGGCATGCAAGTTCACAGCTCATGTGGAATTAAAATAATGTATAAGAATTATAAATTTGTTTGCCAAGCCTATGTTTCAATAGTCTCACAAAGCCAGACTCCTTAGCAGCTTTTTCATTGGCCAAGGACCGCCAGGAGGCTGTCTGACTGACACATAAAGCAACCTTTCACAGCTGGTTTCGTTCAGCGTCATGTTTAGGGGGTGTGACAATGAAAAGTCAATGTCCCCACAATGACAGAACAGCATGCAGTTCATTCAAGAATATTAAACAAGTTTACTTTAACAATGGTGGTGTGAACTCACATACTTTTAAAAATCCAG
The DNA here is from genome assembly GCA_028476615.1 of Culter alburnus. Classification (NCBI taxonomy): domain Eukaryota; kingdom Metazoa; phylum Chordata; class Actinopteri; order Cypriniformes; family Xenocyprididae; genus Culter; species Culter alburnus. The sequence goes on from JAOTNS010000806.1 coordinate 28,282, forward strand.
CGTTCAGTTGATACTGATAAGCACTTAATTGTCACAGTTGTAAACATGATGGCTTTCTTCTTCCAAGAGGGTTTGGTGTCACAATGTCTTTGTTTCCAGGAGGATTGTTAAAGAATGCAACACACACATCTCCCAGAAATCCAGGAGAATTCAACCAATCAGATGACAACAAAAACTCCTGAAGTGTTTCCCATTTTGTGTGCCATATGCATCAGATGTTCATCCAACAGTCCGTGGGTGAGACTGAGGATTCAATAACACCAGTGAACTCTGACAGAAATTTCATTGAACAAATCAGGCCTGAAACCTGTATATTTCACATTGGCTTAGTTAATGCACATGTATGCAAAGTTTCAGTACATTTGCCAAGGAAGCGGGACTCCCTTTACAGCCACAAGACACTACAGGTGAATGGGTAAATAGATATCACCATACTTTCCCCACTTGATTAATCATTGTACATCAAGTCAATGTTTTGCATTAGTTTTCTGAAATAGTATGTTTAAATGTGCAAATGAGGTACAACAGTATTCAATTATATATGCATTAATTTACATCAATTTCCGAACAGAAATCTAAACATCGGATAAAGCTACGCTCAAAATTCTTGTATCATTTTGACAACATATTTTCTGTAAAGCTGCTTTGGAACAATATGTATTGTGAAAAGTGCCATAAACTTTTGAATTGAGCATATTATAGAATAGAATATTCTAAAAATTATAAAAAATTACATTTAGCTTTATTTCAAATAACACATTTTTTTTATGCATAGTTTTAGTTAACAATAATGACTCTGGTCTGAAAGAAGAAAAGTAATGGAAGCAAAATCGAACAGTGCCAAAAAAATAAAAGTCTTGCCCAGGGGTGTCCAGTCCTGCTTCTGGAAGGTCACAGTCCTGTAGAGTTCAGCTCCAACCCCAATTAAACAAACCTGAACCAGCTAATCAAGGTCTTGCTAGGCATACTAGGACTGTATCCGAAATCGCCCTCTATTCCCTTAAATAGGGCACTTTTTGAGGGAACAGCCATTTGTAGGGGTGTCTAAAACCATAGTGGATGATATCAAGTGCACTCATTCAATCCCACAATGCACCGCAATAACGAGTGCACAACTGATGTACACTCAACGGATAGAGAATACACATAATGTACCGCAAGAGTCGCAGGCTGAATTAATTCCTGCATCTGACCAGAAGATGGTCCATTTTCTAAACCGCTGGTCCAGTGTGGACCAGCACAAACTATGCAAAAACCACAGCCCTTCTGGTGCACTCAGTGTCCAAATTCACTTACTCGCTTTAATTAACTCCTTCAATATTAGTGGACTAATGTAGGGTATAGTGAATGAGGGTATAGGGGATGATTTCGCTAGCTAAACTCTGCAGGACAGTGGCGCTACAGGACCGAGTGGACACCCCTGGTCTTGTCTTACATTCTTCTCATAGGTTTATCTGAGGCTTGTAGTAACTGCAGAGGCGTTTGGTCGCACTCTGATGCCTCATTTCACGTGTGATGGGCATCAAAACCACACCCACCACCAGCACCATCAGACCAATAGACAGCAGGGCGGGGCCTAAAATATTGGTGGCCTTGGTGGAAACCCCAGCGAAGTAAAGTCCACTCAGCACCATCCCACAGAGCAGCACGCTGCCCCCGGCGGTCATGAGGAGGATCGCCTGCCAGTAGTACTCACAGTTGCCCGGAGGGGGCTGAGGGTTCCAGCGGATCTCTTTGTGGGACAGGCTAAAAATTGTGTTCTCGGAGCGTGGCGTCAGCTGCTCGCAGGAATACGAGCGGGAACAGTCCCCGAGGGGAAGGTGCTCTGGGACAGACGTCATGTCTTCAGATGTCCTACACCCCTGCGCCGCCCGTGGCCTCTGCTGAACAGCACTGTGATGGCCAAGTCTGGGGAGAGAATTAAACCAATGAATTCAAGCATTCAAAATTACACCACAATTTAACTTTACTTAATGCCTTAACTTAATTGTAAAAATCTTCACATACTATAGCTACATTTCCACTGCAGGAACTTTCCCTAGGAACTAGGGTGGTTCTCGGTGTGTTTCGACCACAGGGACCAGAAAGTCCCTGCTCATGAGGTAGTACTTTTTCAAAGTTCAGGAACTTTCGGGGGTGGGACTTGGATGTTGAACATGCCGATTGGATGAGTTCACACAGTATTTTGATTGGTTGACTCATACAGCATTTTCTTTCAAACACCATCTTTAAAAGTCTGTTGTGGTGCATGCAGTAAGAGTTGTTTGCTATTTGAATCAACAATGAAGAATACGACCGATGGACCTACAACGAGGTTCAGGCTTTATTAATATTATATGGGGAGGATGAAATCCAGCGGGAACTGGAATGTCACGCGCAGTCCCACGTCACCGGACTTTAATCTTCATTGTACTTTAGACCGCGATGATGGAAACGCAGACAGCAACAGGTCTGGGGGAAAACAGTTCCTGGGACAAATTGTTCCATGTAATTTCAGTGGAAACGCGGCTTATGTCTTGGATACTCAGAAAACCCAAGTTAAGATTAATTGATTTGTTCGAGTTCCATTTTGTAAAGCAAAAATATTAAATAAATAAATAAAAAATAAAAAGGTGGGGCAATTCTTAATAGACTTCACTCATTTCCTCCACTTCTGCAGTTATCTTTCTCTAGTTGCATTCGTTCATTTCCCAAAGTCATCTTGATTGTTGGATTGTCAATACAACTGAAACATTTGAGAGAACATCACATAAGCTGACTTCATAAATTGATGTTGATTTTCCTAAAATGTTTTTGTTTGAACTCACCATTATGGTGATCAATATTCCTTTGGTTGGGGAAAATTTTTTTATATCGAATAACGATTTTTCAAATTTTATTGCCAACTCTTATGGCATAAACACCTTGTGAAACTTTTAATTGGGTTGGTATAATTCCTCTATATTTGTGAAATATCTTGCAATTGACCAGGCTTGAGTCACACAAAGACTTTAACATTAAGCATGCAAAACACAACTATGGTAACAAAAATGGTAGCTATACAAAGTAAAGAGTAAATCTAAAGCAAATTATCAAGTACACTCTACAGCTCTTTTTTAGTTACTAGAATTCTAGTGTAAGTGAACTATACTAAGAATTTGTCAGTACAACATACTATTCCTATTTTGCTTAAAGTAAGTCTAACTAATTAGATTTTACAGAGTAGGATGTTCTGGGTGTTTTTATTCTTGGTAGTTGCTAGGTGGTTTCTTTCTCTCTGGTGAGAAAAGAGACTTGTACTTCACGTCTCTGTGATCTTCTAGTCTGTATATTTGATCGGGTTCCTCCTTCAACATGTGCAAGCAAGCATTACTAATAAAGTCCAAAAAGAAGACTATGAGCAATGTTGAAATATATGTTGAAATTAATGTCATAAATTACATGACAGTAAACTGTCATTACACATTATATGCACTGTTGTTGTTATTGGTCATCTCAGTGTTACTGTAGTAAAATAACTGTTTATAGAGCGTACAGGACCACACCCTGATGAGCTTCTGTAAATAAACATAAACAGCCCATAATAATGGAATAGTACACTATAGTATAAGTGAAGATAAGCGTTTAATGAGACACCTGTTTAATGCATCACTTCTGTCTAATAAGATTTACAAAGAAATGGAAGCTATACATTTCAGTTCTGTTCATTAATATATTGTTAATCTTTCATTTTGAATAAAGAAGGTCAAAAAGCCACATAATTATAGGTCTTACCTGACAGAGTAATCTGTGTACTGTTATACTCTTAGTCTGATATCTGTCAGATGAGCATCAGTCCTGTCAACTCCTCTGCTGTGAGATGATCCAGGACCTCAGAGGCATGTGTGAGTGAGTGTGTGTGTGTGTGTGTGTGTGTGTGTGTGTGTGTGTGTGTGTGTGTGCTAAAGTGCTTTAGATGGATGCTAAGTGGAACTTTCACCCCCCTCCACCCCACCTCTCCTCCGATTTCCACCCTCTCTAATCCTCTCTTGACCAGCACAATCCTGACCGTTTTTTTCATATGTTTTCATAGATAGATAATAGAACCATAGACAGACAGAGATAGATATATAGACAGACAAAAAGATAGACAGACAGACTGATAGATAGATAGATAGATAGATAGATAGATAGATAGAACCTTAGACAGACAGATAGATAGATAGATAGATCAGATCAACATTATAGATAGATAGATCATCAGAGTCAATCAACAACATATAGAAATAGATAACAACAACACAGATAGATAGAGATCGTCGATCAACAACATAGAATATATCGATCACAACATATAGACAACAGTAGATAGATAGCTAGATAATCACAACAGATAATAGATAGATAGATAGATCCCACACAGTAGATCATCGCACAACAGATAGATAGATAGATAGATAGATAGATCAATCAACAACAGATAGATAGATAGATAGATCGATCAACAACAGATAGATAGATAGATAGATAGATAGAACAACGACAGATAGATAGATAGATAGAACAATGACAGATGAGATAGATAATAGATAGATAGATAGATAATAGATAGATAGATCAACACAGATAGATAGATAGATAGATCAACAACAGATAGATAGATAGATAGATAGATCAACAGATAGATAGATAGATAATAGATATAGAGAACAACAGACAGATAGACAGATAGAAGATTGATAGATAGGAATAGACAGATCAGATAGATAGTAGATAGATAGATAGATAGATAGATAGATAGATCGATCGATCAACAACAGATAGATCGATAGATAGATCGATCACACAGATAGATAATCGCTCGCGCAACAACATAGACAACAGATTAGATAGATAGTCAACAATAGAGAGATAGATTATAGATAGATGATAGATAGATAGATCAACAGATCGATCAACACCATAGACAGATCATAAGATAGATAGATAGAGAGATAGATAGATTAGATAATAGAAGATATAGCTAGATAGATAGATAGAAGAACAATAATAATAGAGACGATGATTGATAGATAATGAACACAACAGATAGATAGATAAATAGTAGACAGACAGATAGATATAAGCTGATAGAAGTAGATAGAATTGATAGATAAGAACCATAGATAGATAGATGATAGATAGTAGAACAATGACACAAATGACAGAGATAGCAGATAGAAGAAGATAGCAACCACACAGATAGATAGATAGATAGAAATAGATAGATGAGAGATAGATAGATAGAAGTAACAATAGATACAACCAGATAGATAGACAATGATCAATAGATGATAGAATCAGACGACAGATAGATAGATAGATAGATAGATAATAGATAGATAGATAGATAGATAGAACAATGACAGATAGATAGATAGATAGATAGAATAGACAATGACATAGATAGATAGATGATAGATAGATTGCTCGAACCCACAAAGATTGATAGATAGATATCTATATATATATATATATATATATATATAGATGATAGATAGATAAGATTTAACCAATAAGATAGATAGTAATTATCGATAGTAGAACCATGCCCGATAGATAGATAAACAATACACCATATCGAGAGTAATAGATAATATATAATAGATAATAGAACAATGACAGATAGATCGATTAGATAGATTATAGAGTGATAAATCGATTACTAGATAGATATGATAGATACTGATCGATAGAACAATGACAGATAGAAGATAGATAGATATATAGATAATAATGATCGAATAGAATAGATAGATATATATAACACTGCCAGATAGATAATAGATGATCTTAGATAGATAATAGATAGATATATAGAACAATGAGCAGATAGATAGAATAGATAGATAGATAGATAGATAGTAATAGATAGATAGTATCTATAAACCATTACCTCCAGACAGATAGATGATAATAGATAGATGATGATAGATAGATAGAAGCTATATATATAGATAAACCATGACCATAGATAGACTAGATCTATAGATTATATCATAGATAGGATAGATCAATATAATGATAGATTATTATAGTATGAGATAGAGCTATAGGTCAACAATGACATATTATATATAGATATATACAATTACAGACATCCAGCTAATAGACAGATCGATCGATCGATATGATAATACTTAGAACACTGACAGATAGGAGATAGATAGAACAATGACAGATAGATAATAGACTTGCTACTAGATTGATAGAACACAACACAGATAGATCGATATGTAATCGATAGATAGATAGATAGTAAGAACCAGTGACAGAGATGTCGATATAACAATGACAGACGACAGATAGCTAATAGACAGATATATAGAAGATATATATAGAGAAAATGACAGATAGATAGATAGATAAGATGATAGATAGATAATGATAAATAGATCGATCGTATGACCATTCCAATAGATAGATAGATTTATAGATAGATAAGCTAGAGACCATGACAGATAGACAGATAATCGACAGTAGCTAGATAGATATCCTAGCTAGATAGAACAAGTTACAGACAGACCGCTCGATAGATATATGAAGACTATAGATAGATAAACAATGACATTATAATAGCTAGATAGATAGAGTCAAGATGACAAGAGGATATATAGATAGACCTGCATACCGACATATAGATCAGATAGATAGATAGATAGCTCGATAGACAATACAGATAGATAGATAGATGATAAAGAGAACAATGACAGACCAGTACAATAGATAGCAGAGATAGATCGATAGACAATGACAGATATGATAATCATAGATAGAACAATGACACCAGACAGATGATATATATATAGATGATAGACGATAGATCGATGATCGAACATGACATATTAGATATATAGATAGATAGAGAAGATAGATTAATAGAGAGATAGCTCTATAGATAATAGATAGACACTAGACATAGAATAGTAGATAGATAGATGATAGACACAAGACAGATAGATAGATAGATAGATTGACAGATAGATAGATATTAGTGACGGATAGATAGACAGACAGACAACGACATAGATACTAGTAGAGACAGACAGACAGACAGACAGAGATAGACAGATAGATAGATAGAAACCAATGATAGATAGATAGATAGATAGTAGAGACAATGAAGACAGATAGCCCGAGTAGATAGATAGATAGATAGAACAATGACCCGACAGACAGATAGATTAGATCTATAGAACAATGACAGATAGATAGATAGATAGATAGAGAGATAGAGTAGAACAACAGATAGATATCATATCTAGATAGATAGCGATAGAACAATGATAGATAGATAGATAGATAGATAGATAGATAGATAGATAGAACAATGACAGATAGATAGATAGAATGCAGATAGATCGATAACAGATGACGATAATAGATAGACAGACAATGACATCGATAGATAGATAGAAAGATAGATATACAATGACATACATACAGATAGATAGATATATAGATAGATGATAATAGAGATAGATGATCGATATAGCGATAAGTAGATAGAACAATGACAGCATAGATATATAGTAGATAGATAGATGATATGAGATCGATATAGTAGATATAGATAGTATAGATAATTAGATAGATAGAGATAGAACAAGGACAACAGACAGTAGAGATAGAGATAGATAATAGATAGATAGATAGATGAGATAGATAGATAGATAGATAGACATAGATCAAGATAGATAGATAGATAGTTAGATAGACAATGAGAGACAGATAGATAGACAGATAGATAGATAGATAGATACAATACAGATAGATAGAAGATAGATAGATCAGAGACAGATAGAGATAGATAGATGATAGATAGATAGATAGATAGATAGATAGATAGAACAATGACAGATAGATAGATAGATAGATAGACATAGACATGACAGATAGATAGATAGAACATTGATTATAGATAATAGATAGATGATAGATAGATAGATAGAACAATGAGATAGATCGATAGATAGATAGATGAGATAGATAGATAGATAGATAGATGATAGATAGATAGATGATATAGATAGATAGATAGATAGATAGATAGAACAATGACAGATAGATAGATAGATAGATAGATGATAGATAGATAGATAGATAGAGATAGATAGATAGATAGATAGATAGATAGATAGATAGATAGATAGATAGATAGATAGATAGATAGATAGATAGATAGATAGATTGTTCTAGATCTACTAAACCATGTGTTCTCCCATAATGCATTAGTGGTGGTGCCGTGATCAATAATGATGTTGTGGTTTTCCCAGCTGGCACAGAACCACACATTCTGGTCCACAAGGATTTGATGGTATCATGATCTCACCTATCTGTCGGAAATCCATTAATTACTCTGTGATTAAGTCGGAAACATGACGGTCAGAAATTCCCAACAGAACCATGTAGAGCTTCAGTGCAGGAGTGCGGGAGTCTTTCCATAGTATTATGACTTTAGAGGAAGAGGAAATGATGTGTTCCATAACCTGTGTTCAGATACAAGAAATGATTAGACATGCTGGTAAGCTTTTCAGCTAAGATCATTTGATGAGAAATTAGTTCATATTAAGATTTATGAATGCAGTCAATTGGTATCTTAGTGAATCTGAGGAGCAGCAGATGTCAGTAAAAGTCTCTATTTGCTCTCCATTTTATCTCATTGCTGTAAGAGAATAAATGATATGTAAACTTAATAGTCAAATGCAACATTATTTAATGAAACTGGATGTATCTCAGACAGGAGGAGAGCATTCCAATGCAAAGTGCATTCTGGGAGAGAGATGACTAAAGAAAAGCAGAGAAAAAGCGTTTGGCTCATTTGATTTCTGCATGTGACCCTCAAACAAACAACGCTTTATATATAAAGTGACAAGAAGTACAAGAATACGTTAAATGACTTATAAAACTGATGACTCAAAGCGTTCATTCAAATGAATCAGACCTACCTGCGCTCAACACTAGAGGGCAGTAGAGCTTTATTATTAACCACCTGCTCTGAATCTAAACAGCAGGGTGTTTCAGAGAAAGTTAACTGAAATCTATACTGCCCGTGCTCTCTCTGAAAGACAATATTCTGAACACACTTGCTTATACATGAGGACAGACTCAAGTTTGTGAGCTGTTTATCGACAGAAATATCAACTGCACTACTGTAGAGCAGAACCACAGCAACAGAGCAACAAAAAACAACAACAGCAGAACTTTAATGTTCAATCTCATCCAGAAACACAGTTGAAAATGTTGGTTTTTACTGTTAAAATATATATAGAAATTATTATTAACCTAGTTTGTAATTTACATTGATGCATTTGGCAGACACTTTATCCAAAAACGACTTGCATTCAAGGTATAGCTACAGGATACATTACCAGCTAATATTAAACCAGACCAACAAAAAACCCACCTGCATGTTCTAAAACATATCAACCAGTTTAAGCTGGATTTCACAGCAGGGAATCCATCAGGTGAACGATGAAATCTTCTGAAGACTTCTTTTTTACACCAGATCATTATTTCATCGTTATAATATAATAACTTTTATAATAAAATGACAGAGCGAGGTGGAGGTGTCTAAATGTGAAGCTGTGTCCCGCAGAGATTTACAGCTGAAGTTGGGTTTAGATTGTAGTTAGTCTAGTGTGAGTCAGCGCAGTTCTGTGATGATAAAGGCATTATGAAACCCTGAGAGCTTATGAAACCTCCAGCTCTGCACTGGCGCTTCATTCAGGACCCAATTTTACTGTCATTCTTTACGGGTCAGCTTGTTTTTATGAGCCCTGTAAAATAAGCTGCGGTCACACTGATCACATTAGCACACGACCATCGCTTGTGATGATTAACGGGGTGATTTAAAGCTGCTTGGTGTCGTTTGTTTGCCTATTGGTAGTTTGGCATCCTGAAGAGTGATGCTTGTGTTCAGACCTGTTGACAGTTAATTTAGTTCAAGGAAACCACAATGATCCACTTCAAACAAGCAGCTGTACTGATACAAACTCAAATACATTTTCAAAAAAGAAAGAGAGAGAGAGAGAGAGAGAGAGAGAGAGAAGGGTGGGTTGGGACCCCTTTCATGTTTCTCTTCACCACAACACAAAAAGCCCTTCGGCCAGACAGATAACTCGATAAATCTGCTCCAAATCAGACAAATCACCCTGTATTCCAGTACTAGCAGTTCACCTCAGGCTTTGAACAAAAGCCACACAGGCTGTGGAGAACTCAGTCTTAAAACACAGAAAACAGGATCTGGAATCTGGAACAGACAAATTTAACAGGGTTTTTTTGCTAGTATACCCTTACGCTGGGTTGAAAATCCTGTAAATGTGTTACATTGGTGTTCTTGGTCAAAAATGACCAGCTGAGCCTACAGAAAAATAGCCTTTATTTTTGTATACATGGGAACTAGGGGTGCAACGGTTCAGATTACTCACGGTTTGGTTTGTATCACGGTTTCGGTACGGTATGTGCTATGTTTAGGTAAAAAATGACTACTGTCAAATAAAAATAAAGAAAATAAGAACAAATAATCAAACAGCACAAACAAATACAGTAAAGCAAAGATACAAATAAATAAAGCATTTCAGGTTTTTCATGTATCCAGTTTTCAGGTACAGAAATTGAATAAAGTAGCTAACAAAATGTAAAACAACATTGCGTATAATCTTCACTGTATAAATTAAATAAAGATTAATCATTATTAATTATTAAGTTACTATTCAGTCATGTGCAATGAGTGATTTCTTTGTCTTTTGTTGTTTGATTAACATTAAACACACATTCAGACAGCAGGAATGTAAGGGCTGCTGTCTCTTTAAGATATAATACACGGATCAGTACACTGATACTGGACACATGCGTTCTTTCTCGAGCGTATAAGTTGTAGTTGTGGGTGATCACATTAGTGACATATATGCAAATACTCACCAACAGACCGGCCCATTTCTCTTGGTCTCTCTGTTTACTGGTGTGGATTTATCATGTCCCCTTCCTTTGACAGGAGCTCCTTATTTATTTAACACAGTGTGGGTAGGATTGTGTGTGTGTGGTAAAGATTGTTACCAAGCCCTCGCTGGTCCCAAAAAGATCTTTGTCTGCCATAAGGATTTGTTTAACTGAACGACCCCTTTCACTCTCTTTCACACACATGAACATTTATGACAGATGCTTGCTTTGAAAGCAATTACAATCAGCTACTTTTTCTTCTTGAGTGTAGATTTTTATTTATACCTTAAAGTCTTTACTTGCTAAACCATGTGTCCTTTCTTCAAGACCCTAACCATGCAAAATGATTGACAGTCAGTCAGAGCATTATTTCTGAAAAACTAGAACACATTTTCACCATAAATTATAAGCTAAATCATCTATTTTCTGCGGATTCATTAATATTTTAATCGTGTTTCAGATGTTTGCACTGACAGATTCTCTCATCTTGTGTTTCAGAAACAACAGACGTCACAGAGTCGATGGCGCATCTTGCAGGATATTAGGTTGTTTATTTCCTAATTATTATGTGCCGTGAGGATGTTGTGAGTAAACAGCTCATCACCTCTGATCAAACAGAAAACTTTTGAGTCTGTTTAGGTAATTAGTTAACACACATATTTGAAAATCTGCACTATAGAAACGCAGTGAGACTCTATTAGACTTTACAGAGAGAGACAGCAAACGCTGGATGTTCAACACACTCATTTCATTGGGAAAGATAATTTCAAACCTGACATGTTTGCACTGAATAATATTTCCGGTGTAAGCAAGTTTTCAAGAGATGTGAATGATGAACAAGACTTGATTAAAACAAAACAATCAGAGTGATTCCTTCTCTCTGTTTGTGACGGCAGAAAACATAATATATCATGAAAACTATATAGGAGCCATATCATACTTTTTTCCCCTCAGAGGTCTATTGATAATATTTTTTTGCGGCAATAATTATAATAATATTTCAATAAATTATTTATTTGCCTCTAAGATTTTCATGTAAACACTGTAACTGTAACCAATGTTTAACTCCTTTTTTTTTTAGATTTATAAATCAACTGGCAATGAAATATGCTGCTCAAACTGTTAAAGGTGCCGAAGAACATGTTTTTAAAAGATGTAATATAAGTCTTAGGTGTCCCCTGAATGTGTCTGTGAATTTTCAGCTCAAAATACCCCATAGTTTTTTTTTTTTATTAATTTTTTTAACTGCCTATTTTGGGGCATCATTATAAATGCGCCGATTCAGGGTGTGCGGCCCCTTTAAATCTCGTGCTCCACGCCCCAAGAGCTCGCGCTTGCCTTAAACAACAACAAAAAAAGTTCACACAGCTAATATAACCCTCAAAATGGATCTTTACAAAGTGTTCATCATGCAGCATGTCTAATCGCATAAGTACAGTGTTTATTTTGATGTTTACATTGATTCTGAATGAGTTTGATGGTGCTCCGTGGCTAATGCTAACATTACACACTGTTGGAGAGATTTATAAAGAATGAAGTTGTGTTTATGAATTATACAGACTGCAAGTGTTTAATAATGAAAATAGCGACGGCTCTTGTCTCCGTGAATACAGTAAGAAACGATGGTAACTTTAACCACATTTAACAGTACATTAGCAACATGCTAACGAAACATTTAGAAAGACAATTTACAAATATCACTAAAAATATCATGTTATCATGGATCAGGTCAGTTATTATTGCTCCATCTGCCATTTTTCGCTATTGTTCTTGCTTGCTTACCTAGTCTGATGATTCACCTGTGCAGATCCAGACGTCCTGCCCTTGTGTAATGCCTCGATCATGGGCTGGCATATGCAAATATTGGGGTCGTACATATTAATGATCCTGACTGTTACGTAACAGTCGGTGTTATGTTGAGATTCGCCTGTTCTTCGGAGGTCGTTTAAACAAATGAGATTTATATAAGAAGGAGGAAACAATGGAGTTTGAAACTCAGTGTATGTCATTTCCATGTACTGAACTCTTGTTATTCAACTATGCCGAGGTAAATTCAATTTTTTAATCTAGGGCACCTTTAAAGGGTTACTTCACCCAAAAATGAAAATTCTGTCATTAATTACTCACACCCATGTCATTCCAAACCTGTAAGACTTTGTTCATCTTCAGAACACAAATTAAGATATTTTTTGATGAAATCTGAGACCTTTCTGTCCTTCCATAGACAATTTTATGTTTCAAAAAGTTCATAAAGAGATATAAACATTGATCAGCAAACGTAAACAAAAGCTCACCTGTGCTGCGCAACACAAGAATGGGTTCTTGCTGAAGCTCAATCAGATCTTCATTTGTGTTCTGAAGATGAATAAAGGTGTGGAACGACATGAGGGTGAGTAATAAATGACAGAATTTACATTTTTGAGTGAACTAACCCTTTAGTATCATTGTACAATAAACTTTTATTTCATAAGATGAGGCAACATTTGATTTCTCATTACACAGCCCCTTTAAGTACTACAGTTCACTGCTGTTTTCTGAAATCTGTGTGAGTCCTTTGATTATTTGAACATGTTTTATAATGCATCTGTGTATTTTAAAGCAAATAGTCTTTCATCTTTTCAACATCTCTTTGTTCTGACCTGATGAAACGTTTCTCACCACAAAACTCACATTCACATGCAGGTTTGTCTCTTGTTCTAGTTTGTTTCGTCTTCAAATTTTTGCTCACATTTCATTTGTTATGTTTCCATTCAAAGTTGCAAATTTAACTTGCAAAAATTGTAATATCGCATAAAACATTTGCAAATAAAGCAGCGTTTCCATCCCATGTGTTCAAGAGAACATAATCGTCATTTCTTGGGAAACTGGTGCAAAATATCTGTAATACAAAGGGAAGTTGCTGCAATCGAGGGAGATTTTTTCCGCCATCATAAATGATCAGAGCACACAGACAAAGCACTGACATGTTATCTTGTGTTTGGATGCTGGCGTTTGATTGGCTCAGGCTTTTCAGAACAACCAAACCAACATTTGAGATGCCGTTCAATGAGATTGGTTAGTCTAGTTATCTAATCACTTCCTCTGTTGAGGCAAAATCGTGTGAGTTTTCTGTTGCACATCAAGGGATTTATTCAGTAAATGTGTTTCCATTGTAGTTTATGAGCATGTCTTCTTATTGGATAAAAAATATATCTGCCTCAATTGAGTGCATATGCTTTTTATGGACATTTTTAGAATTTAAGTGCATCTTTCCATTTCCTTCCAGATTTTTTTTTGTGATATCCCAAAATGCACATAAAAATAGTCAGATGGAAACATAGCTATTCAGGAATTTTGAATCAAGTTCTGTGCAGCGTCAAACTGAATTGCACAAATAATGAACAAACAGACCCGCCCCAAAACTCACATCATTGGTTGAGTCGGAAGTTGACGCGACAACCAAACAGATCAATTTTCTGAAAGCATGAAGTTTAATTCCAGTGACTGACTCTGAACATTAAACAACACAGCACAAACTTTATGTACATCCTAAAAGCTTCACCTTTAAATACATGAAAACATGCGCCATCGTGTGTCGCTTTTGAATCCTCCAGGTGAGTCTCCTCGCCTGCTGCACTGCGTCTGCCCTCGATCCTGAACTTATTGCCTCAAGCTAGATCTGAACCCACTGACTCTTGTAATACATGTCGTTTCTCTAGTCTAAGAGCACAAAGGCCCCTGGCAGCACGTATTGCAGTAAAGTCAGCCAAAGCAATAAGGAGTTATGAGGCCAAAGATCCCGAGCAAGACTCCCTTTCTTTGGGGGAGAGATGGAGAGAGAATTACAGCAGCGCTGTCGACATCAGAAAAACAAGAAAATCAACAACTTTACACTCCTTACATTGGTTTTACCATGAAAAAGCAGTATTCTTAAGACCCGTTCACACCAAGAACGGTAACTATAAAGATAACTATATTTGCATCCACACTAAGGAACGATAACGGTCTGTTTATTCTAAACTCACGCACTGCAGTTTCATAGTTTGTACATGTTTTTGCTGTTCTTGTTGCACTTACAGATTTTAACCAGCAGATGTCCTCAGCATGCTATGTCTCGAGTGAATAGCTAATGAATCGATTTAATCTAACAGTGAATTTAACTGATGAAGTCAATATAGTGGAATAAAAACAACACCATTTTCACTTGCAAATTCAAAGGAAGTAAGACAATGTTGTCGAAACTAGCTCTGGATACCTGAGGTAACTTTATGTTAAGGCAGGAACACACCAAGTGACGGTCGGCCGTCGGGCAGTTTTTCTTCGTCGTCTGACTAAGTTTTCTGAAGTTGGTCCTCGTCGGCTTTTTTTCGGCTGATTCAACATGGTGAATCGCCGTTGGAGCTCGTCGGCCCATCAGGCCATCTGATCATTCTGATTGGCTGTTCAGCTACTTCCACCTGCTGGTTTGGAAAGGCATTTCATCTTGCGCAGGCACAGAACGGACGTGCTACTTGGCCGTCGAGCGTGTGTCAGGGCAACTTTGGACACAGACGCTGCCGACGTGACCTAACCCCGCAGTCTGCTTTTGTCGCCACTAGTTTGTCGGCGTCGGCTTGTTGTGTTCCTGACTTTACACTGTTTGCTAGCCTGGCATTATGATCATCAATAGCCGCGTTTCCACTGCCGGGCCAAAGGCGGGCGTGCTAGTGCGTGCCAGGGTTGGTCGCGTTTCCACTGTCACTTCCGGGGCTTGATCGTGCCTTTTCGGTGCTTCCTTGGTGCCAAAGGCATAGGTTTTTCGGCCTTGGTCCTTGGTCCAAAGCGGGCCAGCTGGGGCTTGAGGCACGGTCGAGGTGAAAGGCGGAGCTAATTGTAGTCAGGTGATGGTCTACACGCTGAAATGGGTTGGGTTGTGTGACCTTTGATCAAAGGAGGTGTGTTTAAGGGCGGTTTTTAGATCAGCGCTGTGGAGCTAGCGGACCGACAGTGGAAACGCAACTTGATTTTGGCCTCGGTGCCTAAGGTCTGTGGCCACAGGCCCAGCCCGGCACGCTGTTAGCCCTGGCTCGCACTGGCCCGACAGTGGAAAAGCGGCTATTAATATTTCTCACCATTTATTCTGAGGGTATGACTGATTGTTTTCCATATATCCATTTTCTTTAAAGTATCCTTGAAAAGGGGGTTTGACTTGTCAAACAGTGGTGGCTTTTTCTGGACCTCGGCGATTAACTTCTCCGCAATGTCGTCTGCCATTTTAAATGCACGAGTCCTTAAATTAGAATGGATTCTGATTGGTTGTCAGTTTTTTCAACTGCTGGAAAAAAAACGTTCTGAAAGTGATCCCAACGATATCATTCCTCTATATTGTTATCGTTATAGCTGGACAGTGCTATTCTTTTATATTTAGAACGATTTTTAGAACTTTATCTTTATCGTTATCTTTATAGTTATCGTTCTTGGTGTGAACGGGCCTTTAGGCATGACACAAGTGGAGTTTTCCTTAACTGTGATGAAATCACTGCATTGCAGGCTTATTCTGGTGGTGGCAACATAAGTATGATAATAATAATAATAATAAAAACTCATGTTCTACACTGTAAAAAAGCTATTAAATGCAATTGCAAATGCAAAGAGATTAAAATCTAATTAAACATGATTCTGAATCACAGATAACAAATAAACAAATACATTATATCAACTATATTCCCCCAAATATCATCTCAACTAGCCAAACAGACTGTAAATAAACAATTTAATTAAAAAAGTTGCTTATTTGTTAAGGCTTTGCAAACTCCCAGCATGCAATGCAGCATGAATAAATTATTGCTGTTTTAGGATTATGGACTTTATGATGTTATTTTTCTGCTGTTGGTATACAACACTAATATGTGTTTTGCAAGCCGTTTCTTTCTTCAGAGGCAAAGAGTTCAAATTGCATATTAAACAATATGTAAGAATGACAAATTGTAATCAGCCAATCATTTAGCAGATGCTTTTATCTAAAGCGACTTAACAATTTATCATATTTCAAGCATTCTGTGTTAGTTCAGGCAGGCCTCGTAGTCAAGCTCCGCTATCAGCTGATTCGCAAATTCCAACCCCACCCATATCAGCTGATCCAATTTCTATGGACTCCATTGGCAACTCTAAAATAAGGTGCATTACTTAAGCGCAGCTTCCGCAGCTTGCTTGGCTGCTTCCACTGCACGCTGCTTGCAACCCAGCTCCTCCTTAAACTTGTGTCTAACTTAATCAGTGTCATTCTGTTGTCATTGATGCATGCTCTGTTCTCAATAGGGGATTTTGTGCTGCTCTCCCAGTTAAAAAAAGGGAGGTTGTCCCCAGAAGCTGCTGCTGTTCCCGGTCTTGGCTTTCATGGAGCTCAAGAAAAGGACGGGGAATTTATAACAGAGCCATACCGCCAAATTGTAACTTTAGCAAAATATGCCAATAAAAAAATTGACTAAAGTTTGTCTCTTGTAATTTTTGACTTAAGTGGTCCTGACTGAAATGAAGTTTTTTGAGTTGCTAATTGATAATTTGCAAGGAATCTACAGTTTCTTTGACAATAGTTTATTTGCTGAAGGTACTAAATTTGCATTTAGTGAATAAACAAATTCAAACTGACTAAACAAATTACTGCTACAGAAAGTTTGGGGTCAGCAAGATGTTTTGTTGTTGTTGTTGCTGTTGAAGAAAGTAATACTTTTAATCAGCAAGGATGCATTAAATTGATTAAAAGTGACAGTAAAGACATTTATAATGTTACACAAGATTTCTGTTTCAAATAAATGTTTAAACGTCCTATTCACCAAAGAATCTTGAAAAATAAAACGTATCAAGGTTTCCACAGAAATATGAAGCAACACAACTGTTTTCAATATTGATAATAATGAGAAATGTTTCTTGAGCATCAAATCATCATATTAGAGTGATTTCTGAAGGATCATGTGACACTGAAGACTGGAGTAATGATGCTGAAAATTCAGCTTTGTTCACAGGAATAAATTATATTTTAACATATATATTCACAGCTGTTTTAAACCATGTTCACCCAAAGCACTTTCTCTGTCTGATTCTGCAGCAGAATTCATGTGAACGACTCACTGTTGACAGTCCAGCAGGGCTTCATCACGGTGCATCATGTTGATCCTGCATGGCTTTTAAAATAAAGAATTCAATAACAAAAACTTTTTATGGAAAGCTCAAATGTCACAATATTCTTAAAGATGCGATGATAAAAGGTGAGTTTTGTGTTTCGGCAACTGGTATTATTGAGAATTTATTCTTAGGACCACTTTAGTTTTACTCCTATGTATAATTTTTGAAATGCAATTGTCTCAGAAACTAAATGTTTTTTTTTTTTTTTTTTTTCTGTAAGCCACTTTTATATCAATGCATGAAGAAATGGTGAACACCAGGCTGAAATAACCTAATAAAAATGTACCATGGTAAACAGTAAAATCATAATAAAATACTGATCTTCAAACAGTTAAAGAATTTAAGCATTCATAATTTTTCTGTCATTTATTTCTATTTTTATGACATTATTTTACTTTTTTCTTATGGCATTTATAAAATCCCCCCCCCCCCCCATTTTTTATTACAATATTTTCTTATTTTTTGTAGCATTATCTAAATCAATACAGTTTTTTTTTTCAATAGTAACAATAATTGTGGTGTTTTGTGCATTTTTACAATGGACATTTTTTGTCATTTTTTCCCATTTTTTTATTACATTATTTTCTCTTTTTTTTTGTTGTTGCATTAACTAAATGAATACAGGTTTTTTTTTTTCTGTAGTAACAATAAATGTGGCATTTTGTACTGAATAACATTTTTACTATAGTATTTTTTTTTTGTCTTTTTTCTATTTTATTAAATTATTATTATTATTATTATTATTATTATTATTTTTTGGCATTAACCAAATGAATATTTGTTTTCCTATAGTAACAAGTGTGGAATTTAAAATAATAATAATTTACTATGGTTTACTATTTTCTGTTTTTATTATTATTAAATTATTTTTCTTATTTATTTTGGCATTAACCAAATGAACACAGTTTTTTTCTATAGTAACAATAAGTGGTATTTTGTACTGAATAGCACGAAGATCATGGTAAATTGTCATTTTAAACATTATTTTCTTATTTTTGTGGCATTAACCAAATCAACAGCTTTTCTAAAGTAACAATAAGTGTTTTATAAAACATTTTACCATGGTAAATTTGGCTAAGTTTAGGATTTAGATCAAGAGCAGCCTGACATTGGAAATGGACTTAATCAACTGAATTTACATGCAAGTCTTTGTTCTCAGTTCTAAAATGACAGTCCTGATCCTCTTCCTCAGTTTCTCAGGCTCAAACACTTTAATTACATGCACAGGTGAAGCAAAGATCAGCGTTTCAACTCTCTGTCCTGGAGTCTGACCTGAGATTGTCTCCAGCGGTGAAGGGTAAAGGTGAATCCCTCAGCCTCTCACAGGATTGTCGATTGCTATTTTCTCCTTCTGAGGTGAAGAATCGATCCTCCTTAAGCCCCTCAGAAGTTCCCAGCTCCACATTTCGTTTCTCATCTCTATTTCCACACCCAAGGGTCCCAATGTCCTGGGAACTTGTCTTGTATCACTAGGGATAAAAGCAAACACAGCTGTATTACTGATCTACAAGGTTGTCAATCAAAAATGATGTCTCACAAGTTTGTGACCAATAGAAAATGAACTAAAATGTAAATTCTGTCATCATTTACTCACCTGCTTGTCGCTCCAAACACGACTTGCTTTCTTGTATGCCACGATAACAAGAAAGCTGCTCCTTCACATAATGAAAACAGTTTACACACAAAAAGCACCAAAAACGCATCACAACATCAAGTAGTCGAAATGATTCATGCACTATTTCCCGGTTTCACAGACAAGGCTTAAGCCTAGTCCCAGACTAAAATGCATGTTAGAGCTGTTTTAACTGAAAGCTATGGAAGCTTGTTTCTGCCATGAAATATAAAAAAAGGTAATTGTGTCTTTTTATCTCACAATTCTGACTTTTAACTCACAATTGAGATAAACTCACAATTGCAAATTATAAAGTAAGAATTGCGTGATATAAACTCGCAATTGCGAGAAAAAAAGTGAGAATTCAGAATTGCGAGTTATAAAGTCAGAATTGCGTGACAAAAACTCACAGCTGAAGTAAGAATTGTGATTATATCTCGCAATTCTGACTTTTATCATGTAATTCTGACTTTAACAGCTCGCGCTTCGGTTGCTCAACAACAACAAAGCTGGAGAATCTCACGCAGCCAAAATGAGGATTGTCAGTAACGATTCAGCCTTACATTGTTCAAACCGGAGTTGACACTGATGGAGAGACTCAGGAAGAAGTTACAACTTTTAGAATCAAACTGGACGTTTCTGAATGGTTAGTGGATAAATTTATGTAGTTGCTGATGAGTTGATTCAACTAGCATGTTAATCTTTTGTGCAAATCCAGTGTTGAATTGACCCTCGTTTGTGGGTCTTCTTACTTTGCATTGAACTTTGAGCATTGTAACGTTGCAGATGTTGTTTATGCTCTAACAGCAACGTTACACACTAACTAAACTTAAAATAGTGAAATCATAATCAACCACCCCTTTAATATATGTCAGTGCCACTGTTCTGTCTCAAGATGCATACCAGTAATGTTGTTCTTTTTCTACACATTTTTGTACCGGCACATTTTTAAAAGCTATACTTAAATGTCCAAACTGAACTAAGGCCTAATCCTGACTTAATCTAAGCCCTGTCAGTGAAACCATGCCTATAAGTCTTTAGTTGTACACTATACATGAAAATCTTCCTCTGGCTGTAGCTCTTAAATCTCATTTGTGCATACACTAAAAACATAACTTTGCATTTAAGGACATGATTGCAAATATTTGTATCTACACAAGCTTGTTTTCATGAATCACACAGCTCTGAAAAGTGTCCAACACATAAAACAAAGCAATTATTGCATTCTCAGCAGTGCCACACGAGGCGCTACAGCAGTATTAGCATATACTGTCATTTTTCTTTTCAGTGCTGAGCAGTTCAAGTTAGTTAAACTGCTGACATGTTTACAGCAGCTATACCTTAATAATAACACATCAGTTTTGATGGTACAGGCATTTAAATGTAATGTCTCTAGGGATTTATTTGCATTCATAAATTAAAGGCATTAATATAGTATAATTCTCTTTCTTACGATAACAGCAAGCAAATAAGTCATTACATGTAAATTCCAGACAGCCGCTCTGATTCATTTTCACAAACACACAGAGAAGCTGCATTTGGATTTGTTGTTGTACGTCGGTCTGTAACGCGCCGCTTAGAGGATTTGTGCAGTGCAAGCAGTCTGAGCCGGGGTAAAATAATTACCCTCAGCCCTCTCGCTGTCATATTCCTAGAAGCCGCATATACAGATATCACGGTTTATTGTAAAGTAGCATTTACACCGAGCGACATGCTGCATTATTCATGAAGTTTTTCTTTTTTTCTGGCGCGTTGCTCTCTCACTCACTTCCCGGATCTGAACGCTGAACTCTGATCGAGATTCACCGGAGAACATCACTGTGCACAAACAACTGTTTCCAATGTTTAACAAAATTAAGTTCAGTTTCTATTGGGACAAAAAAGAAACTTCTGAAAGTATGAATGTGACGTATGATTCAGATTTTGGGGCTGAAAATATTACAGTTTTTCTCTATTGCTACTAGCACGATATAACTGATTCAGTTGGCCCAATTTCCCAAACCGTTTGTAGCCATAAGTACTTCTTACATTTGGTATTTTTGCATAACGGAGAGACGACTGCCTAGGGGAGGGAGAGAAAGTCTTTTGTCAGAAGACACTGTTATACAGTTTTTCACTGTTATACAGTTTTTCTAACACACTATAACTGGCTCAGTTGGCCCAATTTCCCAAACCATTCATTCAGTTCTAGAAACAAAGACTTTCTCAAAATGTTTCACACATGTTCCAATTTTCTGAATGTTTTCTGCGAAACTGCACAGAAATGCCCTCTTTTTACACAGGTTTAACCATGTTCTCATTCAGAAAACACAAACACATAATATAAATAACTCAAGTGTCACACTGAACTAGCACACATTTATCCATCTGTAAACATTAAGTAGCAAAATTGATGACATACTGATCAGAATCTCAGGATAATAAAAATATGCCCACAGGTGATTATGTGCTTTGGAAAATGAGTCCTAGTGGTGGGAAACAAAGAGGAAGGGGAGGGGAAAAGAAAAATGAAGTGGACGGGATTAAAGGACATTTGTTCCTGATGAAATACAAGCATTAGTTGACCATGTTCTTGTAATGACCATGAGGGAAGTTGGTCTGCAGGCTCATCTACACTGTACGCTCTCAAACTCAAACTCAAACTCAATTGTCAACTTGTAGCCACAAGTACTTCTAACATTTGGTATTTTTGCAGAACTGAGAGACGACTGACTAAGGTGGACATATTTTCTAAACGCATTAGTGATCGTTTAGAGGGGGTGTACATTTAAGCTGAGTACTGTATAAATTATAACCAGGGGTGCACATGACCTTTTTGGTCTGGTTCTCAAGGGAGCAGCTGGAGATGCTGCTTGGTACTCACACTTTACTTTTCTGAAGCGGCATAAATGCATTTACACAGGAATTAAAATCGCGGGAAACAATGGTTTGAACATAAGTATTTCAAAACTAACAGTTTTAACAAAATTAATTTAAAAATAATTAAATAATAAACAATGAAATATAACTCGAAATAAAAAAATACGAAATTTTAAAGTAGTATAAACTGCGTGCTATCTCATGCTTTGATGTTTGTCATAATAAAAATTGTTACAGTTGGAACGATGCTACAAAAAATATTCATTATTACACCGGGTAGATCACAACAGGATTATAAAGAGGTCGAACATTTTTTTTTTTTTTTTTTTTCAAAGAGCCAGAAAAAACAAATTATGCTATAGCGTTTGCGTGTGTCAGGCAGCAGCAGATGTCACCAGACCGTCGTGAAATATCGTCCTCAAGGAGATGATTTTTGGAATATAATATATCGATACACAATCAAAGTGACGCCGATTGTGTTAAGCATTTACCGTATCTGAGAGAAATGTAGCAGCGCGTTGATCTGACAGTCTCTTCATAGGATTATTACAAACGGCGAAAGCCAATTGATGACACGACGATTCTTTGCTGTTATTTTGGTGGTTTGCTTCACGATGTGAGTACAGAACTCTTTTACTTCAATGCCCCTTGTTGGAAGACATTATTTTTATTATTTGCCCTATATGTTTCGTCTCCTGCTTCTTGAATCTCGCGCCGCCTGAGCTGACTGGAATGCTTTTGGTTGTCATGACAATGACGTAGTTTAGGGCGGCTATATTTCGCGTTCATTTACACTGAACCAGAACAGTATCAGACTCGCCTTTGATACTAGGGCACGAAGTGGGTCAGACCCGGCGTATTTTAGGTATTCTTTAACGCGGCATTGCGTTTACACTGAATTCTGAGCAGATACAGACCCGCTTCAGAGCAGCCATAAATCGGCTGTGTAAAGATGCCTTAAGTGTATTTTCTAATGGCATCTGTAGCCTGTGTAACTGTAATTATTTCAGCATCAAGGGTGATTTGAAACGTGTATCTTGCATTGTTTGCTATTGAATGAACTGATTGTTAAAAGTACTAAACTGAAAGAAGATCATACTGTTGTGTTTCGGTGATTAAAGCAAATGTTCTCATTACATGTTACAATGATCTTGTGTTTGTGTAAAATGAAAATATGTAGGCTACAGCTAGAATGAAAGCATGAGATCAAGTTTTGAAAGAATGACTAGCTGTGTTACAAGTGTGATCAGTTTGGATTTTTGTACTAAGAGTTTTGAAAATGTACACCTTGTGAAAATAGTATCAAAGCAATAAAAAAGATAGATAGATAGATAGAGATAGATAAATAACAGAAAATTAATTTACAAGAGGGGCTGCTGGTGCAGGGACATATAATATTGGACTGTGCAACAGTGACCTTTTCTTATTTCACAAACACACACAAACACACATGTTAGGTTGCCATGTTTATTGGGGACATGCCAAAGACAATTTTTAATAGGCTACTGTACAAATATTCTAATCTATCCCCTACCCCTACCTATCACAGAAAAAAAATCTGCATTTTAACATTTTCAAAACCATAATTTAGTATGATTTTATGAGCTGTTTTCCTCATGGGGACCAAAAAATGTCGACACAAGGATTTTAGATATTGCCATCTTGTGTGGTCGTTTTGTCCCCATAGGGTTTACCTGAACCACTGAAGTGAATAACACTGATTATCTCTCATCACGGTACCTGTTAGTGGGTGGATATATTAGACAGCAAGTGAACATTTTGTCCTCAAAGTTGATGTTAGAAGCAGGAAAAATGGGAAGTGTAAGGATTTGAGCGAGTTTGACAAGGGCCAAATTGTGATGGTTAGACGACGGTCAGAGCATCTCCAAAACTGCAGCTCTTGTGGGATGTTCCCGGTCTGCAGTGGTCAGTATCAAAAGTGGTCCAAGGAAGGAACAGTGGTGAACCGGTGACAGGGTCATGGGCGGTCGAGGCTCATTGATGCACGTGTGGAGCGAAGGCTGGCCCGTGTAGTCCGATCCAACAGACAAGCTCCTGTAGCTCAAATTGCTCAAGAAGTTAATGCTGGTTCTGATAGAAAGGTGTCAGAATACACAGTGCATCACAGTTTGTTGTGTATGGAGCTGCGTAGCTGCAGACCAGTCAGGGTGCCCATGCTGACCCCTGTCCACCACCGAAAGAGACAACAGTGAGCATCAGAACTGGACCACGGAGCAATGGAAGAAGATCTGATGAATCATGTTTTCTTTTACATCACGTGGATGGCCGGGTGCGTGTGCATCTCTTACCTGGGGAACACATGGCACCAGGATGCACTATGGGAAGAAAGCAAGCTGGCGGAGGCAGTGTGATGCTTTGGGCGATGTTCTGCTGGGAAACCTTGAGTCCTGCCATCCATGTGGATGTTACTTTGACATGTACCACCTACCTAAGCATTGTTGCAGACCATGTACACCCTTTCATGAAAACTGTATTCCCTGGTGGCTGTGGCCTCTTTCAGCAGGATAATGCTCCTGCCACAAAGCAAAAATGGTTCAGGAATGGTTTGAGGAGCACAACAATGAGTTTGAGGTGTTGACTTGGCCTCCAGATTTTCCAGATCTCAATCCAATCGAGCATCTGTGGGATGTACTGAACAAACAAGTCCATGGAGGCTCCACCTCACAACTTACAGGACTTTAAGGATCTTGGTGTCAAATACCACAGCACACCTTCAGGGGTCTAGTGGAGTCCATGCCTCGATGGGTCAGGGCTGTTTTGGTCATAATGCTATACGCCTGATCCTTGTAAAAGAACTAACAAAAGTTTGTACAAAGATGCTTGTTACTGTTTTGCATTTGAAGCAATGTGAACAAAAAACAAACAAAACAAACAAACAAAAAAACACCTAAACTTAATAAGTTGAAGTGACTTTTTAATATAATTAATCTTTTTTAATTAAGGATTTTAATAAATACTCTGTTAATTAAAGATATTAAAAAAATCTCATGTTATTGGTGGCTTGTTCTAGGGTCAGTGCTGTTCCATGTATGTATTATGCAAATGGCAATGGAAAATTAATTTTTAGTACCTTGCGCTTAAAGAAGAAAAACACCAAACCCACAGAGGGGAATTTGCCCCCTCATTTCACAAAACCACTCACGCCATGCATAACCTGGTTCTCATGTCTCTCAGGTGCATCCTCTCACACTTGCACAAAATGATCCACATATAAATGAAGATCTTCTACAAATGCATGCATTATAAATTGACAAATATATATACTGTTTTGTACGCTTATACAATACAATCCACAAACACATACAGGTTGTGTTATATATGTATCTGTAATTTAATGTCTCATAATTTATCTAATTTACTGTGCATTGCTTTAAAAGTATTATAAAATATAATTAAAAACTCACCTAATAACACTAGTTTTTCTTTTGGATGCACAATTGAAACTGAATAACAAAATAACTATAAATGTTGGAACTGTTGCATTTACAATTTTTTAACATGTTTGTTTTTCTGACTCACTGATACTGAACCTCTGACACAGATTGCATTCACACATTCCTCGTCCGGGCCACATTCACACGTCTATGTCTGCATTGCAAAAGCTTTTTTGAGTATGGAACAGAATTAACAGTTTAGATGTTGATGTCTGGTTGAAAATGTTTAGTTTGAAGTCATCATCATTGAGATCAGTGTTTCCTTTAGTTGGTCTCTTGACTCTTGTTGCTTTCTATTTTAGCAATTGCAGGTGTTTTCAGAAAAACAATTCTGCATTGATGAAGCAGGTCTGTTTTAACGGTCAAATGACTGCATTAAAGTGGGTTAAACAACTGCCTTTTCTGTAATTGACTTACAGAATTGAAGCATTATTGAAAAATATTAAACTTAGCTGATGTGATAAAGATATTTTATAATACCATTGTTGTGTTTCAAATGCTGAATGTTGATGTCTGTGAGTATATAAATAACACTGTCATTGTTAACTTTCTGTTTTAATCAAATGTTTTGTGCCATTTATACACTCACAGACATCAACATTCGGCATATGAAACACAACAACGGTGACATACTTCATGCCAGCATACAAAACACATTCATTCATGGCTCCCAGCATGCATTGCAGCATAAATACATTATACAGCCATTGTGTTCACAACATATGGCACCCAGCCAAACATTCTGGCCCAGGGGGCAGGAGTGGCATAGCAAGCTGACACTAGAACGGGTTCTTCGTGTTAGTACACGGGAAGATACCGGTTCCACACTAAGGCTATAGAATCTAGCGAACGTGTTGGGGTGTCACCCAGCCCGAAGCTCTAAAACTGTCTGTCAGCGAGGCGCCGTGCGCCAGCACCCATGAAGAGGCAACTCCTCTAGTGGAGTGAGCTCTTCACCCGAGTGGGCAAGACATGCCTTGGGACTGATAAGCCAAGGCGATGGCGTCCACTATCCAGTGGGCCATCCTCTGCTTGGAGACAGCCTTTCCCTTCTGCTGGCCTCCATAACAGACAAAGAGCTGATCTGAGGTCCTAAAGCTTCGCGTTCTGAGGTGCTTTGGATGATCAGATAGCCAAAGCTATTCGCAATGAGATAGCTCTGTCAGGAGGTCCTGAGGGTTGGATCTACATCCCAACATCCATTAGTCTGCCCCTCATGGACTCAATCCACACCCCTCCGGGCTCTGAACACCCAGGCAGCCAACAGACCCTCTCACTCCTCCGCAATTGTTATTGGTGGTCCAATATGACCCAGGATGTCTCCCAATACTTCAGAGGATGCTCAGTCTAAGGTTCCACATCATTTGCTTGAAGGGAAGCTGGTACCCCTACCCATACCACGGAGACCCTGGTCATATCTAGGAGTGGACTTCTTGTTAGATCTCCCACAATCAGACACATACACCTGTATCCTAGTAGTGGTTGATCGCTTCTCGAAAGCCTGCAAACTGATCCCACTTTGGAGCTTACCAATAGCTTTTGAAACAGCTGAGGCATTGTTCCAACACATCTTCCATCACTTCAATCCCCGAGGATATTATGTCAGATCAAGGGCCTCAGTTCATCTCACGGGTATGGCATGCTTTCTTCCAACTCCTGGGAGTGTCAGTGAGTCTTACGTCTGGGTACCACCCTCAGCCCAATGGCCAGACTGAACAGAAGATTCGGGAGATTGGGAGATACCTGCAGTCATATTGCCATCATCACCAACAGAGCTGGAGCATATTCGGAGTTCAGAGACATTAAGAGCCAGGCCAATGCAAAAAGTACAGCTACACCCCAATACCATCCGGGACAAAAGGTCTGGCTCTCCACAAGAGACATCCATCTCTGACTGCCTTGTAAAAAGCTGAGACTCTGACTGCCTTTAAAAACCTGTTACATTGGACCATTCACCATCCAGAGGCAGATCAGTGAAGTCACCTACTGGTTAAACCTTCCACAACACTATCGTATATTACCATCTTTCCATGTTTTTTTGCTCAAACCTTACACTAATCTTCTCACTCCCTCTCTCACAGGTTCTGGTGATGATGACATGCCTCCTCCCCCTATTGTCGACACTGAAGAAGTTCAGATCTATTGAGTCAACACCATCACCATCACCATCACCATCAGATCTATTGAGTCTGGACTCCCGGCAACAGGGTAGCCGCCTCGAATAGACTGGGAGGGCTATCGTCCAGAGGAACATTCATGGGTTGCTTGAGAAAACATTCTGGATCCTTTACTACTCACCGAATTCCATCACAACAATTCCAGCTGTCCAGCACCCAGAGGTAGAGGTTGGGCCCATTGTTGGTCGTAGTGGTCATCAGGAGCTGCCCGTGGAGGAGAGGGGTCACAGTCTCAGTTCCTGCACATGCTCATTAGAGCTCGTATAAATACAGCCACTTCACATAGCACCTTTGTCTGGTCTCTTCGATTCCAATGGAAAACTTACCCAATTACTCATCTTGGAAACTTACCTGTCTTCAGTCCTTCTGCACATCCAGCCATTACTTAATTTGCAGCACACAAGTCAGCACCTGCAACAAACAAAGAACTGTGAATGCACAAGCTAAGTGCAAACTTGCTATTTTGAATTCCATACTCACCTGTTTACCATGCTGCTTCTTTGAACTTCCTGTGAATAAAGACACTGTTGTTTACATTACATTTGTGTCTTCTACATCTGTTATTGTGACATTACATTCTCTTTTGGCTCATGGCTGCTGGTGTCTCTGGAGTCTCAAGAAGCTCTCCATGCAGGCTGGCGGTTGTACGTAAAGATGCATTTTAGCCACTCCACTCCAAACCCTTACAAAGAGAAACATTTACAGTGGGTGTAGAAATACATTTTCAAACAGTTTTATTGCTGTGGTGTTTTTTGCAGCATGAGAGTGCATAGTGCATTGTATTTCAGAAGGCACTATCCTCCTTTTTATACCATAGCTGAAAATGGCTAGTTATGAACTCCACATATCTTGCAAAAGTCATTTTAATACCCTCAGAGACCCTAAAGGGATCTTCCATCTCACTTACCAATATTCCAGCCCAAATCATCACCTGCTAGCTTGTTGTTGGAACGTGGTGGCCATTCACCAACCATCCAGAAATCCATCCATTTAGACCATCCATTGTAGTACGGCATTCGTCAGTGCATAAAACTATTTAAAAATGAGTCTTCATGTATTTCTAAACCCCACCGTAAATGTTTCTCTTTGTGAGGTTTGGTTTGGAGTGGCTGAAATGCATCTTTATGCACAACTGCCAGCCAGCATGGAGAGCTTCTTGAGACTCCAGAGACACCAGCAGCTTCAAATACCTGATATACTGATATGTCACTTGCATAATAATTTGGAACACAGTGTAAACTGTTACCTTATTTTAATAATATTATTTGCAAATAGTTCCAAAATGATTATTTCCCAACTAGAATTTTCTTCACTGTTCTTTTTATTATGCTTTATAAAAAATGGTCCTGTTTACAAATTAAATTAGTTTTTACTGTAGCATTTTAACAGTCTTTTACTTTTAAGATCAAAATTCTTTTAAGAAGAAAATTCAAGTTCTTTCCTTATTTTCTATTTTACAGAAAAAAAATCTGTATTAATCAACATTTTATGTAAAACTACACATTATTCTGTAAAAATACAGAACATTTCATTTAAAAAAAGAGTATATAGAGTGTCGGAAACAATACACACAACCACTGACACAGACTGCATTCACACATTCCACATCCGGACCACATCCACATGTCCATGTCTGCATTGCAAAAGCTTTTTTGAGTATGGAAGCTCTCATCTAAAATAAATAGATAACAGTTATTAACAGATAACATTTCTTTCAAATGTTTATACTATATGTTAAATGTGCAGGGCTTTTTGCGGAACAAAAACCCCACAACACTTCCTAAAGCGTGATTCAGCTAGTTGCAACAATGAGAAAGGAAGAATTGAAACTAATCGTGCAATGATTTCCCATCATCACTAACCACTACCCTAACTGTCTGGTCCAATGATTTACCTACTGTAAACACACACAGTTAAGTCCTTTATACCTTGATGAAATAAACCAGCCTTGACCTACATGAGTTTCCTGGTTTTTTTTTTTTTTTTTGAGGTTAGTACTGTGATGCCAGTCTAGCTGGTGGATCAGAAAAGCAATGCAGTTCACCAGCTGAAAGATTATGTGATCAATTCTAAAACAAAAATGAATTTGATGTTTTTTACAGTTTGTGGTTAAAGGGATAATTCACCAAAAATCTTTGAAAATTATAATTTTCTTCTGACAAATCTTTTTTTATTATTTACATACCTCATTTACAAATGGAGAGATTTATTTCGTTAGTAAAATTCTCTCTGTCATTAAATGACAAGCAAAAAATACAAACTTAAGTTCCTATTTCATCAACTATCCACTTGTTTTATTTCATTCTTTTTCTGTTAGACTTCCATTTCCTCATAAAGACCCTCCCCTCCTGATGAACTATAAAATGGGTGCTCAAACAGGCATGCTATTTCATTCACCTGCTGATCAAAGATGGATCTGCAAATCTCAGTTTTTCTTCTGTTCATTCTGTTCACTGCAGGTACAAAGACAAATAGTTTTTATAATGTTCCTGAGTTCGACTACAGATCATATTTGCCCTCTCGCTATTGTTATGAGTGCATGCATGATCTGATGGGTTCTTGTGTGAAAAAAATGGTGAAATGTCCCATTGGATTTTCCAAATGCTTCAGCTCGACAATGGTAATGGAACTCGGTAAGTTCAATATAATGGGTTGAAATTCACTGTTATATGTGACTAATGGAGAGGCTGGTATTATTTACTGGTGCTGATACAGTGATGTAACTTGTCACAGAACTGCTACTCATTTTCTGGCAAATATTAACAAATTCAGTTGCAGAAAATTCTATATATATTTCTACTATTTACTTAGCTTTCTCTCAGATAGTAATAATGCAATTGTTTTTTTTTTTTTTTTAAATGATTGAAATTACACTGTAAAAAGAATTGTTGGTTTAACTTAAAAAGTAAGTTACCTGGTTGCCTTAAAATTTTGAGTTCATTTATTTAAAAAATTGAGTTAATGAAGGTGATTGGTTTAATCTACAGAAACTCAAAATACTATGTTAGTGAACTACATTGATTAGGTTGATTTGACAAAACAAAAATGTAATAAATCATGAAAATAATTTTTTAGTGTAGAAAAACGCTAAATTTAGTCTTTTCTTCTTTGCAGGCTTTTTATTAACTCTCTCACTGCTTCTTTTTAATATACATAACATTTTCTAACAAAACAATGTGCACTTGAACTGGTCTTTCCTGTATTATTCAGGTTTTTTAGGTCTTGATACTGAAGTGATGAACAAAACATGTTTCTGTTGGCTGTAAAAGTGGGTCCTTGAATTCTGGCAAACTAAAGATTTCTGGTTCTGCTGTGACACTGACTTTTGTAATGCCAAAGATGCTCCAGGTATTGTACTCTACTGACCAAGTGCAAATGACTATCGTCTTCAAAGTCAAAAGTCAATGGGTGGACTTGATTTTCTATCAAGAACTGATAGGGAATTGGGGCAGCTAAAGGAGTGTTGTTTCATTATTTGATGTTATATATGTAGGGAAAAGAACTACATATACTGTTTTTCCTCCTGTAGATCCCCGAAAGAACATTCCTAATGGAAATAAATGTTACTATTGTGATGATCAGAGCTGCTCAAACATATTGAGCTGTTCAGGGACTGAAGACCGCTGCGTTACATCAACAAGTAAGAATTTGGAAAAGAAGAAGATTAAAGTCATTATTTGTGCCTCTCCATCATTAACAGATACCAATTGCTAACTCGGTTCACATATGCTCAAAGCAGACATACCAACCAGACTGACTAACCTGTTTTTTTTTTGTTTTTTTTTTTTTCATCAGTATTTGGAGGCCCACCATTGGTTGTAAAAGGGTGTATCTCTAAATCTCTCTGCGATACCCCAACATCTACTATATTCAGGAGTTCTCATGTTGTGAGGGGAACCTGTGTAATGTTGATAAACATGTCCCCCAGGGCGTCACCCAGAGTTCCATGTATAACCGTGATAAAAGATTCACCCAGAGATTCATCCAGAGTTTTGTGCATGAGGCTGCTAAGACCGTCACCCAGAGCTCCATGCATAATGGTGATACAAGTGTCACCCAGAATTTCATCCAGAGCTTCATGCATAAGGAGGCTAAGAGTGACACCCAGAGCTCTGTATATAATGGTGCTCAGAGCATCACCCAGAGCTTCCTGTTCCTCTGCTCTTCTCTGCTTTCCTACTTCCTGCTGCACTGAATTGTACTGATTAAATAGTCTGTATTTCTCATTTCATTATTCAAAAAAAAAAAAAAAAAAATCTCACCTGTTTTTTTAATCATTTAAATGAAGTTTAAAACTGCATTTAGTACAATTTATAAGCAGGTGGCAGCAGATGAACTTTCGTACTATATATATTGTAAAAATAAAAAAATATGGAGCTTCTCTATATTTCCTTCACTATATAATCCAAAACACCCAAGAAATAGCCGCTGTCATCCTGTGCTGATGAAATCCTTTGAAGTCTGAATCTGCGTGAGGTACACTGTAAAACCAAACAGTTTCAACTAATTATATCAAATTAGTTTGTTTCACTCAAATACTATTCAAAGTTTATTGTACTTAGAAAAAGTGAAAATAGCATATTTTCTTAGTGATAGATGCTATTTACACTAAGTGCAAATAGCAATATATTCTATTTACACTATGTAAAAGCAATAAGTGTAAATAGTAATTACGCTATTTATACTTATGAATAGCGGCAGATATTTGTGTAACAGACACGCCAAGCTCTGTCACCAACCATCACAGAGAGCACCATCACCAGAATTTAAATCACGCACACGCACACCTGAAGCCCTTTCAGCTAACTAGCCGGACACAGTATTTAAACACACACCTCGAGCCTCATAGTTATCTGGTCTTGTTTCAAGAAAGGACTGTTTACCTGTACTCCACGTCTCAGCGACAATACTCCAACATTCTCTCTGTTCCTGTTCTCCACATCTCCCCAGTCTTCTCCTTGTGTATGTGTGCAACTTACCTCCAAACTCACCAGTATCTACTCGAGGTGTGTACTCTCTCCAGTTCTGAAGCCCAAGATCTCCTCACCGTAAAACAGTTACCATCTCATCTCTCCATTGAGCTTGATGATTTACTGTTTCCTCACCTGCTTCTGTTTACCCTGCTTTGCTGCAATAAACTAACTACTGTTGAATTGTATACTATCTGTCTGAGTAATTCTGTTACAATTTGCACCTCAGTATTGTTGTATTGTCCCGAATATTATTAAAAAGATAAACACTTTTTGGCATAGGCTACCATAAAAATAACCCTGTAGCCCAGCATTTAGGCCTAACCTAAGTGAAATCTAGTTTTAAAATCTGGGTACCGTCTTATGTTTTAAAATCACATACGGGGAAAGTTTGGTCCTGTCAGCACAAAAACTGACAGTCACACGGCTCTTAGGGGCCGTTCACACAGAACGCGTTTTTCTATTCCAATGCGCTACTTTCCCATTGTTTTTCTATGTAAACACGCGCTTGATGGACGTGCATGACCGTTACGCTCGCATCTTGCGTCTTTTGCAGCGCCTCCCACATGAGCGCCATGGTTTTAAAGGATTAGTTCACTTTCAAATTAAATTTTCCTGATAATTTACTCACCCCCATGTCATCCAAGATGTTCATGTCTTTCTGTCTTCAGTCAAAAAGAAATTAAGGTTTTTGATGAAAACATTCCAGGATTTTTCTCCTTATAGTGGACTTTTTCACAAAGTTTTTTTTTTTTTGTGTGAAAAAAGTTAAAAAGACTTAAACACAAAGTGTGTAAAATAAACTGTAAAAAAGATTTGATGATCACTAGTGATAGTATTTTATTCTGTGTTGTTATCATTCAGGTTGGATTTCAGCTTTAATGTACGTTTTTTTTTTAACGAAGCAGCTGATATTGCCATAGAAACTAGTGGACTGCCAACTCGCTTTCACCCCAAAATGGCGGAAACGCAGGACTGCTGCTGGGCGCCGGTGTTTCAATGGAACCTTCTATTGACTGTCGCTTCTTGTTAGTGTATATTCTTTGTCACGATCTTCTAACATTACACTCTGAAACACCATCTTTTTTGACACTTGTTTTACTCATATTTGGTGCCACCTATTGTTACTTGACATAGACTAATCCATTTTTTCAGATGTGTTTCTAAGAAGAAAAAAAAAAAAAACATTGTCTTATATTCGGAACAATATGGTAATAGGTTGCAGTAATAACATAGTGTAAAAGTTTTTACTTAAGAAAATTATTAAATGGATGCAGCCTTACTGAGACAATAAATCCCTCCCTACACCTACCTCTAACCCTATTGATAAATAGGCCTAATTTATTTCCACTTTTCTGACATTTTTTTACTTAAAGTAAATGCCTTTCCGATCTGATATGTGATGGGAAAAGGGAGTTCACGCACCATACTCCCTACGGCCTACATCACTACAGACAACAGGCTATTTAGACTTAGTGTAAATAAACACTCTGATATAAGTGGTAGTATGTTTAATCAACTCAAAAATTAATTACACTGTAAAAATAAATTATTGAAAAAAAATTGTAAACTTAGATAATTAATGTGGTTCAGATAACATAATATTTTGAGTTCCTGTAGATTAAACTAATCATGTTCATTGTATTAACTCAAATTTTTAATTTTAATTAACTCAAAATATTACGGCAACCAGGTAACTTACTTTAAGTTAAACCAACAATTCTTTTTTTACAGTGTACTTGATCAGTTTAAGGCAATAAGTTTTCACACATATTCAGTAAACTTAACTAATTATTTTTTACAGTGTGAGTGATTAGTAAAGTCAGTAGAAGTATGATCATAGATTATCACAATGAAAGATCAAGGACAATGAAGGCCAAGTTCTGCCTGTATTTGTGCATGTTTCTAACAAATCAATTACTGTTTAGAAAATGACTATGAAAACAGCGATATTGACTCATCTTATCTGGTGTTCATGACCTGTAAAATAACACAATCTGCATAGTTATTTATTGACCAGAGGGTCTTTATATTGGTGCTTTGCCTGGATATTTCACACATCTGATGAGTTTTCAATCAGAATGACGGCACCAGTCATACTCCTTTGCTTCTTTTTGGCATTCTGTCCCTGTTGGGACGCCCCTCACTTGAATGAGAGCGCACAGCAGGGATCAGGGAGACTCTGTGCAACGCTGCAACTGCAGACCAAGTTGCCCTGTCCCAGTGTTAACCTGACAGTGAGAGAAAATGAGAAGCTGAACCCTGAAAAATGGCATCTGGAGAGCCTGTCGCTGAAGGTGAGGTTTCAAGAAGCATATTTACTAAATAATATTTTTCTATATGGAAAATAGTGTTACAATCTGATCGCAAAACAAATTTTAAACCAGAAGTGAAATATTCCTTTTTACCTGAAAATTCTTAGTTGTTCTGACAATTCTTTTTTCACATATTGTTGATACATTTCAGTTTTTTCTATACTTCTGCTCACCATACACATATATAAGTAGTTTCTTGATTGACCATTCGACATCTGTTGTACTCAAACTAACCTGATTTCTTTTTTTCCATCTAAATGCAAATGATTGCTCTCAAAACATCAGCCATATCTGTGGCCCATTTACAGTGCTGTCATGAAGAATTAGAGCTCGCAGGCATTGTTCTCATGTCCAGAAAGATGTATCACCCCACGATCCCCGAGTATAAAGGGACGGAGGTGTTTGTGTTCTGCTGGAACATTCATCTAAGACTTGTGCTCTTAAAGGGGTCATATCACGAAAAAAACTATGAAATAAGAGTTCAGTATGTACTATGGAAACATACACAAAGTTTTAGTCTTACTGTAAGAGCATGTATTGAAACAATGTTGATTGCTTTAAGATTTGCACAAAAAGCCTAGCTGGCTTCCCCTAAAATTTCATCAAATAAACATCGCAGTTGGTGCATTTCAGTATAAAGTACAATAATATAAAGGCTCACTGAAGATTTGTTTCTATTTATATATGACATTATAAAATATTTTTGTGGCATGAAATCAACTGGTTTTGTATATTTACATCACTAAATGTGGTATTTTGTGATGAATAACATTTTTACCATGGTAAATTTGGGTATACAATGTTAACATACTGTAAGTTTTAAAGGCCCGTTCACACCAAGAACAATAACTATAAAGTTAACTATAAAGATAACTATATATGCATCCACACCAACGAACGATAACGGTCACGCGCTGCGGTTTCAAAGTGTGCACAACATGTTTTTGCTGTTCTTGTTGCATTTACAGGCTTTAACCAGCAGATGTCCTCAGCATGCTATGTTTTGAGTGAATAGCTTGCGTAATCGATCGTAATCTAACCGTGAATTTAGCTGACAATGTCAATATAGTGGAATAAAAACAGGTTAGTCTTTTTCACTGGAACTTCAAAGGAAGCAAGACAATGTTGTTGTCGAAACTAGCGCTGGATACCTGAGGTAATTTTATGTTACACTGTTTGCTAGCCTGACATAATGATCTCATCATTAATATTTCTCACCATTTATTCCGAGGGTATGACTGATTGTTTTCCATATATCCATTTTCTTTAAAGTATCCCTGAAAAGGGGGTTTGACTTGTCAAACAGTGGTGGCTTTTTCTGGACCTCAGCAATGAACTTCTCCGCAATGTCGTCCGCCATTTTAAATGTGTGAGCCCTTAAATTATAACAGATTCTGATTGGCTGTCAGTGTTTTATCATTCAACAGATGGAAAAAATCATTGTGAAAGTGATCCCAATGTTATTGTTACTCTATATCGTTATTGTTATAGCTGTGGTGTGGACAGTGCTATTCTTTTATATATAGGATGATTTTTAGATATCTTTATCATTATCTTTATAGTTATTATTATTGGTGTGAACAGGCCTTTACTGTATTGAAACCAATGGCGATTCCTTCAAGAAAAATCCTGGCTTCTTCAAAAATTCAATATAATATGGCAATGTTAATGTAGTATTTGGACTTGCCACTGCTAACAGATACACAGAGACACTGCTGTGAACATGTAAGATATGCTGCTGCTGCATAAATAGATGGTCACCGCGATTTTGCCAAGTAAGACATGTTCCTGGATCAACAGATCTAGACAGGTGGTTGGGGAGCTGGAGGGGTTCAGAAGGACTCTAATAGCTTACAGCAAACACTGAACCAGACTATTGAGTATATATTGACTATATGTTGAGCAAGCAATCTCATTGGCTGCAGGATCAGCAGAAGCCAATCAGCTTGTGCCATGCGGTAATGATGTGACTGCTTGCAGATTGCACATAAAGGACCATCAGCCTCCGCCATCTAGAGTTTCATGACTGAACTACATATTCAACATCACTGTTGGTGCATTTCAATATTCTAGCAAATTAAAATACTTGCAGAAAACATCTGGTCCTCATCTGCAAACAGATGCATTCTTAAGTTGATGATGTTTCAGTTATGCATGTACTAAATAATTTGCATTATAAGACCTGCCTTCCCTGTGAACACAGACCTGAAAAACAACAACAAAATAGCCTTAAAAGGAAGATCAAACTATTGCATCAAAGGGAAATCAGTGTTAATCATCTGTTAAAAAAGAGTTTTGTCATCACTTTTTACAAAGCAACTTCAACTCCTTCAAGACGTTTTTCAAAGTCTGTTTTGATGTCTGTTTATGTTACAGCAAAGTTTGAGCTAACAACTTCCCAAATATCTCGCAGATCTACACGGACTGTAGTCATTTTATCGAGTGAATCTGATTGTAGTGCTACAGGCCGCTGAGAATACAAGGACTGATCTTGTATGCATGACAGGAGGCGAGAGTACAAAGCATCCAATCAAAGACATACAAAACAGCTGTAATACACGGCACAACATGACCGCTCTCCATCATAGAGAATCATTAATGACGCAGAGATGAATAATAATCTGCTAATGTGTGAACGTGTTCGGCTAAAAACCATTTAAGAGATTGATTGTATCCTGCAAGATCTGAGATTTCATTTACGACGGAGAGCTACTCTTTGAAAGTTTTTGTTTTCTCCTCTTCCCAACATTAAAGGTGATATTATTGGCCATCCGGTCATTGTGATGATCATTTAACTACTCAGAGTCCTTTATGAAAGTGAGGTGTCATCAGAACTAAAGTCAAATAGCTTTGTTTAAACACAGCAAAAACACAATTAGTTGATGCAACGTCTCAAATCCATTTAGTTAAAAAATCACATTACAATCATAATCCAAACAACATCCACATGTGTTTTGAAATGCAATTAAAATTAGATTTTTAGAAATGTGTTTCAGTCTGAAAGGCCAGATCAGATTTTGTGTTGTTTTTCATTGTTTGGGATGAGAGCCGTGAGGGAACGGCATGAGGCCGGTGACGCGAGAGATAATGAGCTCCACCTGCGAGGTGCACCGGCCTTGAGTCTCTCACGGAGGAGCTCCGGAAGCATAAAAGGAGGAGCGACGACAGTGAAGGACGAGAGAGGACCAGGCCTGGATATTATTTTATGTTTTATTATGTTTGTGTGGCCGGCAGACGTCCGCAAGGGTCTGCCGGCATTACTTTCATTTGTATCTGTTTATTTTGAATTAAATTTTTGTTTGAACGTTTGCCGGTTCCCGCCTCCTTCTTCCTTATCTACGAACTGTGTTACAAACGTGTAGTGCAGTAGTCTGTCTGTCTGTCTATCAAATTCAAATTCAAAATTGCTTTATTGGCATGACTGTAAATAATACAATATTGCCAAAGCATATATACATAAAACAATAATAAAAACATCTGTATAATAGAAGAAAATATTATCAAATATTATAACATAACTTAAAATTAAATTAACAATGTAACACATTAGAACATGTCTGAACATTTGGTACCACAGTGGTTAAGCAAATATATATACACACATGTACGGAGGTCACTGTGGTGGACGGTAGGGAAACACACCGAGGTCAGACACACACACACATTACACACATTCACCTGCTGTCTTTCAGGCTGTGACACATCCACACGTATCTCGCAGCCAGTGCTGCTGTCTGTCCCTCTCCTAATATTAACTTTATTTGCTCTCTTCACTCATGGCTGTAAAGTTCTTTATTACGTTACTGAATTTGGTGAAGTAGAGATCTCTAATTGATATGTATTTTTGACAGTGAAGGAGGAAGTGCATCTCTGTCTCGATCTCTCCTGTCTGCAGTGAACACACACCCTTTGCTCTCTGGGTAGCCAGCTCTTTCTGTGTCTGCCGGTCTCGATGGCTAGACTGTGCTCACTGAGCCTGTACTTGGTCAGGATCCGTCTCTGCTTTGTGTCTTTGACACTTTGGAGATATTCTTCTAATCCATAATTTGATTTTAGAGTTCGATAGAATTGTAATTTACTTTGTGTTTTAGTTTCCTCATCCCGATGTTCCAGATATGTATTTTAGATTGTTTGATAATTGGTTTATTTTGATGATTGGATGAGAAGTGGTTAGTCCGTTAGTCTGAGACTGGTTAGTGTTAGTAGAGTTAGTCAGGTTTGTAAGTCTCAGGACCAGCTGACTGAGGGACTTTTTCGGGGACTTTTTCAGTTCTTGGTTTTGTAATGCTTTAAAATGTAGTGATTCTGTGGACTTGATTTTAGATGCATCCATGTATATATCTATTATCATCTTCTATCTATCTATCTGTCGGCTATCTATCTAAGCTATCTATCTTTCTATCTATCTATCTCTTTCTATGTATCTATCTATCTATCTATCTATCGATCTATCTATGTCTGTCTGTCTATCTATGTATCTATCTATCTATCTATCTATCTGTCTGTCTGTCTGTCTGTCTATCTATCTATCTATCTATGTGTCGTCTGTGTGTCTAGTCTCTCTCTATCTATCTATCTATCTATATGTCTGTCTTTCTGTCTGTCTGTCTATCTATCTGTCTGTCTGTCTATCTATCTATCTACTATCTGTCTGTCTGTCTGTCTGTCTTCTATCTATCTGTCTGTCTGTCTGTCTTCTGTCTTTCTGGTCTGTCTCCGCTATCTATCTATCTATCTATCTATCTATATGTCTATCTTTCTGCTGTCTATCTATCTGCTTCTGTCTATCTATCTATCTATTCTTCTATCTATCTATCTATCTATCTACTATTACTATCTATCTTCTCTGTCTCTGTCTATCGTCTATCGTCTATCTACTATCTCTATCTATCTACTCTCTATCTTCTATCGTCTGTCTGTCTGTCTGCTGTCTGTCTATCTCTGTGTCTGGGTCTATCTATCTATCTATCTCTATCTATCGGTCGTCCTGTCTATCTAGCTATCTATCTATCTATCATCGTCTGCTGTCTATCTATCTATCTATCTCTTTGTCTATCTCTATCCTGTCTTCTTCTGTCTGTCCCTATCTATCTGTCTGACTGTCTATCCTAATCTATCTATCATCTATCTATCTGTCTATCTGTCTGTCTATCTATCTATCGATATCTATCTATCTGTCTGTCTGTCTGTCTATCTATCTATCTATCTATCTGTCTATCTATCTATCTGTCTATCTGTCTGTCTGTCTGTCTGTCTGTCTGTCCATCTGTCTATCTACTCTCTACTCTCATATCTATCTATCTATCTACTGTCTGTCTGTCTATCTATCTACTATCTCTTCTGTCTGTCTGTCTGTCGTCTGTCTGTCTGTCTTCTACTTTCTGTCTGCTGTCTATCTCTGTCTATCTATCTATCTATCTATCTGTCTTCTGTCTCTGTCTGTCTATCTATCTGTCTATCTGTCTTCTGTCTGTCTGCCATCTGTCTATCTATCTATCATATCTGTCTGTTCCTGCTCTCTATCTCTCTATCTATCTATCTGTCTGTCTGTCCTGTCCTTCTGTCTTCTCTATCTATCTATCTGTCTGTCTGGTCTTCTGTCTACTGCTTCTGTCTGTCTGCGTCTATCTATCTATCTTCTATCTCTTCGTCTGTTCTGTCTGCCTATCTGTCTATCATGTACTATCTATCATCATCTATCTATCTATATCTATCTATCTATCTGTCTATCTGTCTGTCTGTCTGTCTGTCGTCTAGCTATCTCTCTCTCGATCTATTATCTATCTATCTATCTATCTATCTAGCTCTATCTATCTGTCTGTCTGTCTGTCTACTAGCTATCTGTCGTTGTCTATCCTCTCTCTATCTGTCTGTGTGCCTATCATCTATCTCTATCTGTCTGTGTCTGTCTGTCTGTCTATGCTATCCTATCTTCTGTCTATCATCTATCTGTCTATCTAATCTATCTATCTATCTATTATCCTATCTATCTATCTATCTATCTATCTAATCTTGTTTGGTGTGTGTGTGTGTGTGTGTGTGGCTGTCTGTCGTCTGTGTCTATCTATCTATCTATCTATCTGTCTGTCTGTCTGTCTGTCTGTCTGTCTGTCTACGCCGTCGTCCGTGTCCGTCCCTTCTTATCGTCTATCTGTCTGTCTGTCGTCTATCCTATCTATCTATCTATCTATCTGTATCTGTCTGTCTTCATCTATCTCTCTAATTATCTATCTGTCTGCTGTCTGTCTATCTATCTATCTATCTATCTATCTATCTATCTATCGTCTGTGGTCTGTCTGTGTGTCTACTAATCTCTATCTATCTGTCTGTCTGTCTGTCTGTCTATCTCTATCTCGATCTATCTATCTAGCTATCTATCTATCTTCTTTGTCGGTGTCTATCCTGTCTGTCTGTGTCTATCTATCTGTCTGTTCTGTCGTCTGTCGTCCTGTCCTGTCTGTCGTCTGTCGGTCGTCTGTCCGTCTGTCTGTCTGTCTCCTGGTCCGTCCGTCCGCCCTTCCATCCATCTACATCCATCCGCTATCGTCTCTATCATCTATCTAGCTATCTATCTATCTATCTATCTCTATCTATCTGTCTTCTTCTGTCTGTCTTCTATCTATCTATCTATCGCTTCTACTCTCTGTCGTCTGTCTGTCTGTCTATCTATCTATCTATCTATCTCTCTGGCTGTCTGTCTGGTCTGTCTGTCCGTCTCTCTACGCTATCTATCTATCTGTCTGTGTCTGTCCTGTCTGTCTGTCCTAATCTATCTATCTATCTATCTTTCTGGCTGTCTGTCCGTCTGTCATCTATCTATCTATCTATCTATCTGTCGTCTTCCTCTGTCTGTCTGTCTATCTATCTGTCTGTCTGTCTGTCTATCTATCTGTCTGTGTGTCTATCTCTGTTCATCTGTCTGTCTGCTGTCTATCATCTATCTATCTGTCTGTCGTCCTATCTGTTCTGTCTATCTATCTATCTATCTATCTATCTATCATCTATCTAGTCTATCTATCTATATCTGTGTGTCTATCTATCTATCTATCTATCTATCTATCTATCTATCTATCTGTCTGTCTCTCTATCTGTCTGTCTATCTATCTATCTATCTGTCTGTCTATCTATCTGTCTGTATCTATCTATGTATCTATCTATCTAATCTATCTATCTATGTCTATCTATCTATCTAGCTATCTGTCTATCTCATCTATCTATCCTATCTATCTATCTATCTATCTGTCTATCTATGTATTATCTATCTATCTATCTATCTGTCGTGTGTCTATCATCTGTCTGTGTCTCTGTCTGTCTATCTATCTATCTATCTATCTATCTATCTATCTATCTATCTTTCTTCTGTCTATCTGTCTGTTCTATCTATCTGTCTGTCTGTGTCTGTCTGTCTATCTGTCTGTCTTTCTGTCTGTCTGTCTGTCTATCGTCTTCTATCTATCTTCTGCTGTCCTTCTGTCTATCTATCTATCTGTTCTCTGTCTGTCTGTCTGTCTGTCTATCTTCTATCTGTCTGTCTGTCGTCTGTCTGTCGTCGATCTGTCGTCTGTCTGTCTATCTATCTATCTATTTATCTGTCTGTCTGTCTGTCTATCTATTATCTATCTATCTATCTTTCTGTGTGTC
This sequence comes from Culter alburnus, assembly GCA_028476615.1. Taxonomy (NCBI): domain Eukaryota; kingdom Metazoa; phylum Chordata; class Actinopteri; order Cypriniformes; family Xenocyprididae; genus Culter; species Culter alburnus. Next base: position 71,389 of record JAOTNS010000806.1, read on the forward strand.
GTGTGTCTGTCTGTCTAGGCTATCGTCTATCCTTCTTCCTGGTCCTTTCTATCTATCTATCTATCTATCTATCTATCTATCTAGTTCTGTCTGTCTGTCTATCTACTCTCCTATCTCTCTATCTGTCTATTATCTAATCTAGTTTCTATGTATCTATCTATCTAATCTGTCTATCTATCTATCTATCTATCTACTATCTGTCTATCTATGTATCTATCTATCTTCTGTGTGTCTATCTCTGTTTCCGTCTGTCTATCTATCTATCTATCTACTGTCTATCTGTCTGTCTATCGATCTATCTACTATCTATCTATCTATCTATCTCTCTATCTCTCTGTCTGTCTATCTATCTATCTATCTATCTAGCTATCTATCTATCTATCTTCTGTCTTATCTATCTGTATCTATCTATCTATCGTCTGTGTGTCTAGTCATCTGTCTGGCTGTGTCTATCTATCTATCTATCTATCTATCTATCTATCTATCTATCTATCTTCTATCTATCTATCTGTCTGTCTGTCATCTGTCTGTCTGTCTGTCTATATCTATCTATCTATCTATCTATCTGTCCTGTCTGTCGATCTATCTATCTATCTATCTATCTATCTATCTGTCGTGTCTATCTATCTATCTATCTATGTCTCATCAGTATCTATCTATCTATCTATCTCTATCTGTCTATCTATCTATTATCTATCTATCTCGCTATCTATCTTCTGTCTGTCTATCTATCTGTCTGTCTATCTAGCTATCTATCTGTCTATCTAATCTATCTGTCTCTCTTTCTATCTACATCTATCTCTGTCTGTCCTATCTATCTATGTCTGTGTTCTTCTGTCATATCTATCTACTAGCTATCTATCTATCTCTGGGGTCCTGTCTATCTATCTATCTATCTATCTATCTATCTGTCTGTCTATCTATGTATCTATCTATCTATCTATCTATCTATCTATCTATCTATCTGTCCTGTCTGTCTGTCTATCTGTCTGTCTGTCTGTCTATCTATCTATCTATCTGTCTGTCTATCTGTCTATCTGTCTGATCTATCTATCTATCTATCTATCTGTCTGTCTGTCGTCTGTCTGTCTGTCTTCGTCTACTATCTCTCTAGCTATCTGTCTGTCTATCTTGTCTGTCTGTCTGTCCTTCTAGCTATCTATCTATCTGATCTATCTGCTATCTGTCGTCTGTGTCTATCTATCTAGCTATCTATCGGTCTGTCTGTCTGTCTGTCTATCTGTCTATCTATCTATCGGTCTGTCCTTGTCTGTCTGTCCCTGTCTGTCTATCTGTCTGTCTGTCTGTCTATCTATCTATCTATTGTAGCTGTCTCTGTCTTCTGTCTATCTATGTATCTATCTATCTATCTATCTGCTGTGGGTCTATCTATGCTATCTATCTATCTATCTATCTGTCTGTCTATCTGTCTATCTGTCTGTCCTATCTATCTATCATCTATCATCTGTCTGTCTGTCTGCTGTCTGTCTAGTATCTGTCTATCTACTAAATCTATCTATCTGTCTGTCTATATCTATGTAGCTGTCGTCTGTCTAATCTATACTATCTATCTATCTATCTGTCTACTATGCTTCGATCTATGTTCTATCTATGGTATCTATCTATCTATCTATCGTCTGTCTGTCCTATCTATCTGCTATGTATCATCTATCATCTATCTATCTATTATCTCTGTCTGTGTGTCTGTCTGTTTGTCTATCTATCTATCTATATATCTATCTATCTATCTGTCTATCTGTCTATCTATCTATCTATCTATCTGTCTGTCTCTATCTAGGGTCTATTATCTATCTATCTATCTATCTATCTATCTATCTATCTAATCTATCTATCTGTCGTCTGTCTTGTCCCTATCTATCTATCTATCTATCTATCTATCTATCGGTCTATCTATGTACTATCTGTCTATCAATCATCTATCTATCTGTCTGTGTGTCTATCGGTGTGTCATCTGTCCATCTATCTATCTATCTTCTGTCTGTCTATCTTCTATCTGTCTGTCGATCTATCTATCTATCTATCTATCTGTCTGTCCTATCTGTCTGTCTGTCTGTCTCTATCGTCTGTCTATCTATCTACTATCATCCTGTCTGTTCTATCTGTCTGTCTGTATCTATCTATCTATCTATCTATCCTATCTGTCTGTCTGTCTGTCTCTACTATCTGTCTGTCTGTCTGTATCTGTCTGTCTCTATCTATCTATCTGTCTGTCTTCTGTCTTCTGTCGATCTGTCTCTGTCTATCTATCTGCTATTTATACTGTCTTCTGTCTGCTTCTAATCATCTACTGCTGTCTGTGTGTCTGTCTGTGTGTCTATCTATCTATCTATCTATCTGTCTACTGTCTGTCTGTCTATCTATCTATCATCTATCTTCTGTCTGTCCTGTCTATCTCTGTCTCTCTATCTATCTATTCTATCTCTATCTATCTATCTATCTCTATCTGTCTATGTATCTATCTGTCTTCTATCTATCTATCTATCTAGCTATCTATATCTATCTATCTATCTATCTATCTAATCTCTCTATCTATCTGTCATCTATCTATCTATCTATCTATCTGTCTGTGTGTTCTATCATCTAGTGTCATCTGTTCCGTCATCTAGCTATCTATCATCTGTCTGTCTGTCTGTCTGTCCTGTCTATCTATCTATCTATCTATTATCTTATCTCTCTGTCTGTCATCTATCTATCTATCCTATCTATCTATCTGTCTGGCCTGCTATCGATGTATCTATCTCATCTGTCTGTGTGTCTATCATCTAGTTAGTTGTCATCTGTCCGGCTATCTATTCTATCTATCATCTATCTATCGATTATCTATCTGGCTGGTCCTGTCGGTCCTGTCCTATCTATCTATCGATCATCTATCTATGCTATCTATCATCTGTCTGTCCTGCTGTCTGCTATCTTCTATCTATCTGTCGGTCTATCTTCTGTATCTATCTATGGAACTTCTATGACTCTATCGGTCTGTCTGTCTATCCTATCATGTATCTATCTAGTACTATCTATCTAACTATCTATGGTCTGGCCTCTTTGTGTCTGTCTGTGGTCTACTATCCATCTATATATAGATCTATATAATATGTCTTCTATCTAATCTATCTATCTATCCTGTCTGTGTGTCTGTCGTCTGTGTGTCTAGCTATCTATCAGCTGTCTGTCTATCTTCTATCTGACTGTCTGCGGTTCCTAATCTATCTATCTAGCTCTCTATCTATCTATCGTCTGTCTATTATCTATGTAGCTACTATCTATCTATCTATCTATCTATCTATCTTCGTTCCTGTCTGGTGGTGTCTTTGTGTGTCTATCTATCTATCTATCTATACTATATATCTATATCATCTGTCTGGTCTATCTATCTATCTCTGTCTATCTATCTGTCTGTGTCCGGTCATGGTTCTTCATTATATCTATCTGTCTAGCTATCTATCTATCTATCTATCTATCTATCTATCTATCTATCTATCTATCTATCTGTCTTCTATGATCAGCTACTTATCTTATCTGTCCTGTCTTCATGTATCTCTATCTATTATCTATCTATCTATCGTCTATCTTCTGTCATCTCGGTCTATCTATCTATCTATCTATCTATCTATCTATCATCTATCGGTCTCTGTCTGTCTATCTATCATATCTAGCTGTTCGTCTATTTATCTATCTATCTATCTGTCTATTGTCACTCTGTCATCTGTATGCTATCTGTCTATCTGTCTGTCTATCTATCTATCTATCTATCTATCTATCTATCATCATCTACGATCGTCTGTCTTCTATCAACTCATCTATCTATCTATCCGACTGTTTTCTATCTATTATCTAGCTATCTGTCTGTGTGTCTATCATCGTGTGTGTCCTCTGTCCCGGCTAATCTCTATCTCTCTATCCTAATCTATGCTGCTACTATCTATATATCTATCTAGCTATCTGTCTGTCTGTCTGTCTGTCTATCTATCGATCATCTATTCTGTCTTCTGTCTTCTATCTATGTCTATCTATCTGTCTGTCTGTCTATCGTCTCTATCTATCTATCTGTATCTATGTTATCTATCTATCTATCTATCTATCTGTATCTATCTATCTATCTGTCCCGGGCTGTTCTATATATCTATTTCTATCTAGTATATCCTCTATCTATCTATCTTCTATCTGTCTGTCTGTCTGTGTGCCTATCTATCTATCTATATATCTATATATCTGTCTGTCTGTCTGTCTGTCTATCTATCTATCTATCTATCTATCTATCTATGTACTGTATGGTTGTGGAATAATTAAGGCTGGTAAACACAAATTTGACCTGCCATTGCCAAAAAGTATATTTTGGAGAGTGTGTGTACAGTTTATGCTGTCAGACTGTCATGATGGACATGACCAGAGGCAAAATTTCAAGGTTTCCTTCCTCTCTTTCCACACTGACAGCTAATCATCATCTCTGACACGCAAGCCAATATTACAGCAACTGGTGTTGATATCTCGTATATTGATCACGCTGAACAAGGTCCGGTTTCATCACTGACACAATGACAACAGACAGTCAGAACTAAAGATCGGACTCACAAAACAAATAACAAAGACAATTGAACAAAACCAACAAAAACTGCAATTCTCACAAACAGCCAGACAGCCCACTTTACTGTTTCTAATAGTAAAGGAGTGACAAGCAAAGTCCTTCAAGTTAACAGCCAATCAAACGAGGGATATTTGCAGCCTCTGGGAATCACTGGCTGCCTGCAATGTTCTGTGCACTGAAAAATGTCTCACAACAATCCTGCTGTTGAAGATTAAAAGTGAAGAAGCTGTCAGAGTATCTCTTACCAGCATTACAGTTACGCTGAAAACGCAGCAGGCTCATCAATAAATCACAAACACACAGAAAAACACCAACTACATGAACATATACAAACACATGCAGTGGTATCACTGACAGCTTTTGTAAAACTGCAGTGCAGAAGAGGAGGAGTTGCCTGGAATGAAAGGGAGACAGAAGAAATTAATTATTTGTCTAATTCAGATTGGACTTAAAAAAAAAAAAAAGTAAAATAATGTTTACAAAAATAAATTTACAAGGAAAGCATACACACTTACACAAAAGATTTCTGTGAGGTTATAGCAATTATTTCCACTCATCATGATCATGTAGAGCCAGTGAACAGCAACACTTCTGTTAAAATGATCATTTAGACACTCAACAGCTCAAATAATGCACATTTTAAAAGGAAGAATTCATGCAATTGCATTTAACTTTCGAGTAAATAAAAATAAAAAGTTGTAGTTTTATGCTATTTAACAAACAAACAAACAAACACAAAACAAGCAAAAATAAAATAAATATCCAGTTGTAATTATTTTCTGTGGTAATCAATATTATGATACAAATTCTGTCAATATAGCTTAACTTCCAAAATCCATTTAATTGATTTTTTTTTAAACAAAAATGTTATTATGAAATCATTTTCTGTGGTTTTAAGCATTTAAAATAAATAAATTCATGTTATTTTTAAACATTTTAAATAAATAAATCAATAACCATTTGAAATTATTTTCTTTGGTTTTAATCTTTTTAAATGAATGAATAAGTAAATAAATATTTTTTAAGGTTTTTAAATAAATAAATCAATAACCCATTTAAAATTATTTTCTGTGGTTTTAAGCTTTTCAAACAAACAAACAAACAAATGCTATTTTTAATCTTTCTGAATAAATAAATAACCATTTGAAATTATTTTCTGTGGTTTTAAGCTTTTTAAACAAACAAACAAACATTTTTTAAGCATTTTAAATTAACAAATCAACAACCACTTGAAATTATTTTCTGTGGTTTAAAGCTTTAAGTTTTAATCAATCAATTAATTAATTAATTAATTTTCTTTGGTAATCAATATTATTCCACAAATGTTACTGATAAAGCTCAACTTGCACTGACTCACCCCACATCTTCCTTTAACATCCTTGAAAATGGTGTCTAAGTTATCATCAGCCATCTTTTGATTATGTGTGACACAAAGAGTTTAATCCAATATTTCATAAACTAAAGAAATGGCTTAAGATAGAGCATCTGTGTGTGAACGTCATAGAATCATGAATTTGATTAAAATCTTATTTATTAAGAACCAACACAATCAAACAAATTCCCTTCAGAGTCGTGCAGACTATCATTGCCGTGGCAGAGAATCATGGGAACTTGATGGACTGATAGTAAACATCACAGACAGAAGGCTGTTAATTAACATCCTTCTCGAGGGTATACGCTATAATAGCTTATTAAATGCATATCTTCCATTATCATTAATTTTCTGTCACTCATTTTTCTTACCTTGATTTCTTTCCATTGCTTTTGTCTGTTTGTTGTACAGAGATCATGAAAGGCAAGGATGACTCCTATTCAAAACTAGCAGACAATACGTACGAATGGCTGAATCAACCAAATTTATTCACCATTAGTCTACAAGTACAGATTAAAAAACACACACACGCACATTACTGTACACATTTGTGTCATCAAATATACTTCGGGTGGGTTGATTATGCTCGAAAATGTCCAAATGGAAGCAATGAAAACGCAAAAAGCAACCCATAATAACCCACAAAGCGAACTCACTGTTTAACTGCAGCTAACCGAGCGTATTTACAATCACCTACGGCACAGGTCCACTGAAAAAAATCCATGAAACTGAGAAACCAAACAGAGAGATAATGCAACAAAAGAAAAAGAAAACGACGTCAGTTTTATTGTGCTTTTAAACCCTTTCCCCACTTCGGTATCGAAACGGGATGCGTTTTGAGAAGAGGCACTCGCTAAAGTGCTTACACCAGTTTATATTCAAGAAGAATCGCTATCGCTATGTTTAGGACTCAAGTTAGAAATCATAAATCTATATACACTACCGCTCAAAAATAATTATGACTTAATGTTTTGGAAAGAAGTCTCTTATTCTCACCAAGGCTGCATTTATTTGATCAAAAATACAAGGAAAACAAGTAAAACTGTGAAATATTATTACAATTCAAAAATATAGCTGCAAGCAGCGATTAAGGGGCCAAGCACAACAGAAGCAAACAAGGAAGCTAGCAGCAGACCAACAGTGTCATAATGGACCATGATAGAAATGAGACAAAGACACTGCATGACAATTTTGAAGTCAATCAGACCAACTGTACTGTAGTTAGAGCCAATTTCATGTTTTGTTCAATTATAGCGCCACCAAGTGGCCACTTTTTTGTGTGTCCTCAGAGTGCCCCCATACATAAGCGTGTCAAATTTGGTGAAAATATCTCATTTTGTTTAAGAGTGAACACAAAAAATTACCCACACCTGATTTTTATTACATTTTTTTGCCACTTACTATCGAAATTTCGACATTTGGCCATTAGTGTATAGTCAAAGACCTATGTTTCTGATTTTTCATCTCGATCTGACTGACAGTTTCTAAGATATTCACAAATGTTGTTTAAATGCTAAATCACATTTAAACAACATTTGCACTAACCATAAGGCGAAACCTAGCATGTTTGGCATCACTGGACTCAGCAAGGATTCAGTAATCCAAGGAGATGACTGCCGTGAAAATAAGCCAATTAGATCCAAAGTTATAAGCATGTAAATAATTTTTGGTCTGAAACGTCCCAGACTCCTTCAGGGCATCATGCCGATGACCCATACCAAGTTTTGTAATGATATGTTCATGTGTTTGTAAAATACAGCATTTTACTACAAAATTCAAAATGGCAAGATAGAAATCAAGATAGATAGATAGATAGATAGATAGATAGATAGATAGATAGATAGATAGATGACCGAAATAGGGAGTTGGCAGGAAGCCCCAAATGTGAGAACACTTTTATGTTCAGAAGTTCTAAGCAAAAATAACCATTTTTCGTATCTCCAGACCAGTAGGTGGTGCTGTGGTGAAACGCAGTATGTAACCTCAGGTCATTCTTGTGATGACACTGACCGAGTTTGGTCTGAATATGATAAAGCGTTGAGGAGATACAGCATTAATATATTTTCATTAAAATTTGTTCTTGCATTTTTCGAAAAAGGTTTGAGAAGTCAACTTGAATTCCACACTTTTTGTCGGCATGGCCTGAAGATGATCTGGTTCAATTTTTGTGAAAATCGGAGCAACTGCCTAGGAGGAGATCGAAAAAAAAGTAGGTTTTTCGGAAAATTAAAAATGGCGGGAAAATTTTTATGATGGAAAATAACGTCATAGGGTCGAATCGTCATAAGCATAAATATGAGTGAAACTTTGGACAGTTGGTGGCGCTAGAGGGATTGAGTTAGAGACTCCAAATTTTCTATGGTGACATTTCAGACTGACCTCTATCAGTGTGCCAAACTTCACAACTTTCCCACAAGCAGTTCTATGAGCTGACATAGACTCCCAGAGCAGAAGAAGAAGAAGAAGAACGCCAACGGATACAATAGGTGCCTACACACCTTCTGTGCTTGGCCCCTAATAAGTGTTTTCTATTTGAATATATATTAAAATGTAATTATTCCTGTGATCAAAGCTGAATTTTCAGCATCATTACTCCAGTCGTCAGTGTCACATGATCCTTCAGAAATCATTCTAATATGCTGATTTGGTGATCAGAAGAGACTTCTTTCAAAAACATTAAAAAATCTTAATTATTCCAAACCTTTGACCGGCAGTGTAATTTTTTTTTTGATACTGTATGTATATAAAGTCAGTGCAAGTTCATAACAGTTCAGTCCTGATTCTGGAAAAAATAGTTTCAGGTCTCTGTTTCTAGTCCGGCGTCCGCGCGTGAAGCCCTTGCGTTTGCTCTACGTGCGAGGAGATCCGGGTCGCTTCGGAATGTGTGGATCTTATCCCAGCTGACCCAGAACTGATGGAGTGGAAAGCTTGCGCTGGAAGCGAGAACAGGTCAAGGTTGGACGCTTAAAAAAAGAAACCTGTCGAAGTGGGACGCCACGGCCACACATTTCCCGAGCTGGATTGTTTGTTGACATCATTCGCTCTCCCGTCTTCTCCCATCTCTCTCAGACAGTTACTTCGGTCTTACTTGCGGTTCTGTACTGATGATGGTGGTGTCCCGGTATGTACTGCAGGTGGTCGACTGTGTGCATCCTTCGGTTGGCGAACGCCTGCCGTTTATTTCCCACCTGCGCGCTGTTAACAGTCAGTGTGTTGTAGGACTCGTTGTTGTTGCTGCTGCTGCTGGGGTGCGAGTGCATCTTCATCATTTTGTAGTGCCGGTCCATGACCGGCGTGGTCGGCACGAACATGTCCGTGTGGGAAAGCGCCCGCGACATGGCCTTCTCCCGGAAGTTGGAGCGCCGCAAGGAGAGCATCTTATCCGGGGAGAGCAGCGGATCCTGGGAGAGCAGTCGGTCGGCCGACAGCAGCTGCTCCTCGGACAGGATGCGGCCGTGGTACGGGGACAGACCGCCGGCTCCTCCGGTGTACGTGGACATGTCGTAGTCCCGGTGTGGCCTGGAGCGCGCGGGCGAGAGCACGTGGTCCTGGGACATGGCGCGCTGGACGCGCTTGGGCTTCTGGCGCTGCGCGGGCGGATCCACGTTCAGCTTGATCATGTGCGTCTGCAGGTTGCCGCCGCGAGGAGTCAGGTCGGACAGATGGTGCTTCCGTATGTAGTACTCGTCATCCTTGTCACCTGAGAACGAGAGAGCAGAGCACCGCTGTTATCCTAAACAATACAATCTGTTAAACTACTGAAAAATGTTTATGTTGATTCAAAGAAAATAAAAGTTACATGAAATGAAATAAAATTTTATGGCTTTAATTTTATAATTTTAAATTTTAACTGTTAAATAAACTATTTGAAAAATATGTGTTAATTCAGATAAAATAAATGTTAATTGAAATAAAATAAAATGTTATAACTTTTTTTTTTATAAAATTTTCAATTATAATTATTATAATCTTAACTATTAATCTATTGAAAACATTTGTTAATTCATATTGTATTAAAATTTTAACTATTAAACTACTGAAAAATGTTTGTTAATTGAAATAAATAGTAACTGAAATAAAATTTTATAACTAATTTTATCATTTATATTTTATACATTTGTAAACTTTTAGCTATTAAATTACAGAAAAACGTTTGTTTACTGCAATAAAATAAACATTAATTGAAAGAAAATTTTATGACTTTAATTTATAATTTTAAATTTGATAATTTTTTTAATTAATAACTATTAAACTATTAAATTTTTTTTATGTTAATTCAAATAAAATAAATGTAAATTCAAATAATAATAAAAAAATGTAAAAAATATTTTATTTACTAAAAATAAAAACAAAATAGACATATTCAAAACTAATAAAAACAAACAAACAGAAAAACAAAAAAATATAGAAAAACATTTCAAATAAACAACTTGAATTTATTTCAATTCAAATAAATGCAACTGAAATAAATATTTTTAAAAAATACTTCTATTTCAGTTTGTAACTTAGAATTTAGTTTAGTTTATGTTGATGTACTAAAACTTAAACTGAAATAAAATAAAACAAGCCGAATGTATTCGAAAGTAATAAAGCTAAAAAAAACCAAAAAAACAAAAAAAAAAAAAAAAAAAACCCAAACCAAAACAAACAGAATCAAAGAAAACAAACAGAACAAGTCTGATAAGAAAATAACTAAAAAACACAAAACCCTCTAAAAAGTGCAGTGGATGCTGAAGCTACAGGTCCTGCAGAAACTATTTTGCTGAGGTAAAATGTTGTAATAAATTGTGTTTTTATGTCTCTGTTTCCTCGCTTCCTCTATTTTTATTGCTCTGTTAATCTTTTCTTTGTTTTTCTCAACAATGGCACAGGAAACAATGTTTGGACTGAGACTACGATGATGAGTCTCTGTGGAGCAGGGAAATGTGTGTGTGTGTGTGTGTGTGTGTTTGCTGAGGAGCAGATGAACTCAAGGATAGGGCACTTCTCCTGAGATGCTGCTCTGTTCTTGTTAAAGCTTCTTTCTAGTTATTTGTGAAGCAGTAAGTGTCTGTGGCAGATGTTTGGCAGATGTTTTTGTGATCTATACTAGAAAAAAAATAAAACAGTATGAAATATATACAAAAAACATTTTTTTAAATGGTGCTGCACTCTAGAGCTTCCAAGTAGCTTTTTAAATAGCTTCCCCAAAATGGCTGCCCATGACATCATTTCCTGTCTGAACAGCCTCGGACAGAGAGCAAAGTTGTGAATAGAAACAGATGAACGTGTTTGTGAGCGTTCAGTACAAGACTGGATATCGATTCCCAGCTGAACTGTTTATCTGGGAGCTAATGAAGACAGGGTGGAGAGTTGGCCGGTGTGTGTAGTTCAGAATTACCATCACTGACACTGAAGGGTTTGGCAGACGCCGCGGCCGAACTCATTCCAAAGGCCGAATGTGCCGACGCGAGGGCGTGACATTACACGTGAAAAGGTCAGGCGAACAGGCCTAAGGCCCCGCGCTGGCTAACGGTCATTCCCGCACCCCAGAGCTCAATTATCTATCAGATAAGAGGGGAATCTAATGCCACAGGCTTCAGCTGATGAATATGAGTGACTGGTCATCCTGCACTCATAAAGCTTCTTTATTGGCATTGATGGTTCTATGAAGAACCCTTAACATCCATGGAATCTTTTCATTCCACAGATAGTGGAAAAGGTTCTTTAGATTTTTAAAACATTCTTCACACTAAGAAAATAATGGTTCTTTAAAAGAACTGATGACTTAAAGGTTATGTTCTCTTACTTATATTAAATATCTTTGTCATTTCTCTTTCTCTATTTTTGAGAATGTAATTTAAAGGATTAGTTCACTATCAAATAAACAATGTCATCCAAGATGTTCATGTCTTTCTTTCTTCAGTTGAAAAGAAATTAAGGTTTTTGATGAAAACATTCCAGGATTTTTCTCCTTATAGTGGACTTCAATGGAGCCCAAACGGTTGAAGGTCAAAATTACAGTTTCAGTTCAGCTTCAAAGAGCTTTAAACGATACCAGATAATAAGGGTCCTATGAAACGATCGGCCATTTTTGAAAAAATATAAATGTATATGCTTTATAAACACAAATGATCGCCTTCCAAGTGGTTCCGCACTTTCATACTCTTCAAAAAGCTTACGCTGTATGTCCTACGCCTTCCCTATTCTACTTACGGAGAAAATGGAACTGGTGCTGCGTTCGTTCCATAAGTAGAATAGGGAAGGCGACATACAGCGTAAGCGTTTTGAATAATACGAAAGTGCGCTTTTGGCGGAACCACTTGGAAGGCGATCATTTGTGTTTATAAAGCATATACATTTATATTTTTTTCGAAAATGACCGATCGTTTCGCTAGATAAGACCCTTATTCCTCGTCTGGTATGGTTTAAAGCCCTTTGAAGCTGCACTGAAACTGTAATTTTGACCTTCAACCGTTTGGGCTCCATTGAAGTCCACTATAAGGAGAAAAATCCTGGAATGTTTTCATCAAAAACCTTAATTTCTTTTCAACTGAAGGAAGAAATACATGAACATCTTGGATGACTTAGGGGTGAGTAAATTATCAAGGAAATTTTATTTGAAAGTGGACTAATCCTTTAATGATAATAATTAATCATTACCAGACGACCTACAAAAACAAGTCATGCCGTTCCCTCAAAATAAAAAACATTCTCATGGAGTAGAATACAACAAGCATAACTGTTTTGGGCTTTGACTAAACTTGTGCGAACTTCATGAAACATGCACAGATCGTAATGGCACATCATTACTTACAGTGGATGTTCCTGGTTAAAATGAGCCCAAAACCAACATAATCCAAAGCGTCAATCACAAGATATTCCTCATGGAGGAACGGTTTTAAAAATGCCCATTAGGGGGCGTCAAGGGCTAAAAAAAGAGGCTACACTACTTTCAAATGCTGTAACTTTTCATTTCTTTATGCTATCACCACAAAATTTGATCCAGGTGCAGATCACATGTAGGGGAACTTCACCAAAATGAATTGTCCTCCTACTTTATTTCCTTCCTGAGTTATTGCATGTCAAATAAGAAAGATATGTAAAATTATATATATTTATTTGTATTTTATCAGCAGTTTCTCAGCATGAGAATGTCCAAATGTAATATTTATTTTTCTTTAAATCTAAAACTTTTAAAATTTTTCTATCAAACAATACCTACCTTTTGACTCTCCTTGCTAGAGTTTTGGAGTTATGAGTCTTTACTTTTGTGTATGTCACTCAAAAAAAAACAAAAAACAACTGCCTTCAGGGCTTAAAGGGTTAAAGGGCCTTTTACTTGCTGAAAACATCTAAACTATATTAATCAGATGACAGAAGGTAGTAGATTGTGTGCAACAGGTTTTTCAGCAAAGCTTTGTTCATTTGATCATTTATAGGCCTTATGAACTTGTGTATCAAATAAGATACAGTAGGATTTGTAGGGTTAAACTTACAACAACAAAAAAAACTGCACGTCGTCTTTAAATTGAATTCATGCCACCCTGCGCTCTCTCTCTGCTCTCCGATCCGCCTCCCTATTAAACCCATGACTAATTGTTCCTCATTACTACTCATTACTCTCAGGTCTGCCTCCCTGCTCGCCTCACAGCAGGTGAAGTCCGAAATTACTCAAACAGCACTACAAACAGGGATTGTGATTTAAGACACCAGAAGCACCATTATTTTCTTCCCACAGGGAATAAAGTCACGTCTAAAATACACACACTAAAATTGGCTTTGACTCACCCTGGGTTTGCTTAGTTGCGGTATAAAGGACACTTAATATTCGGTAATATCATTGATTTGACTGCACTGACACTATCAGATGAGAGCAAACTTGAACTGAATGGACCATATGCACAGAACGTTCTCAAGAACTTCTGCAATAATATAATCCAGCTGGAAATCGTCTGGTAAAATGTCACTTGTTGGTGTGTCGGTATCTTCAATGTCCTGAGGTAGCTTTAACAGAGTCACTTAAATAGTCAGGCCTAGCTTTAATTTAGTTATTCAAACACAAGACGACATTAAAAAAAAGACATATCTCAGTGTTCCTCCTTGGCTAAATTCAAATCGACCATCAGTTTTCACACTTTCGTGTGAAAAAAGCGTCAACACATTGTAAATTAAAGATTTATTATGTACTTTAGTTAGATTCATTAAATAAAATGTGAGTTTTCACAAGTCAAAATCATTGAGCTTGCGCTGCACTGACTGACAGCTTCAGTGATTATAAAGGGAGAGTGTCACTTTCTGTGTAATTCATTCTCAAGAAAAGTTATTGTTTTTCATGAGATTTTCTGAGTACTTCATACTTCACCTTGACAAAATGTATTTTTAAACCTAGTTATTTTATAATGCTTTAGTGAAAAATGAATACAGGAAATGGCTGATAAATGCACAAATAAATGGTCATCTGCTGGTTATAGTGGTAATTAATGTCTTTTTTATTTTTAAATAAGTGTTTTCTATCAAATGTTGTATTTCCTACATCTTGAAACATTCGGTTTTACAAATGAGGACAATCTCAGAAGGATGAACAAATAATGTTTTTGGTCATCAAATTAAAAATAACATTTAAAATGCTGGAAAAATGTTGTGCGTGTACATGTCTAATTACTGACACAGCGTTTCTTATTCAAACGTTCCTATTAGCTTCGTCTTTAATGCATTCAATAAAACTGGTTTATTGGCAAATTAGGTAAATGTGATAACTGCATTAAAACATTAAAAGTCAACCAACTGATGGTTTTGTGTCGATGTACAGAATGAAGAGCTAATAGTTCACAGGAAATGCCCGAGCTGGCTTAACTACAACCAGGAAGTAACCGTGCATGTGCACAGTAAATTCCCCAGCGTTAAATCAACTCTGCTCAGAGTACATATGGTCCCTCTCGAAATAGTGTTAAAGTAACACTGAACCAGAGTTAAAGTTAATGAGATAATTAAGCAATTAATATGGCTGTGGCTGAAGTCAGTTGTAGTTCTTGTGTTTCTCTTTTCTTCAGTGATTCTGCTTGTTAACAGCAGGTGTTCATCACTAATGTGCAATCATTGCTTAATTATCTCATTAACTTTAACTCTGCTTCAGTGTTATTTTAACACTATTCAGAGAAGGACCATATGTACTCTGAGCAGAGTTGATGTAACTCTGAAGATTTTTCCTGTGTGGTCAATTGAACTGAATAATCACACTGAATAATGTCAAGCCAGATAATCTTCTGCTTGCTTTGTTTCATAATTGACTAATTTTGCAAAACTGACACTTTAATTGAACTGAACTGAATCAACATTGAACTGACTTGAGCTGTATAATGACATTGTCTTTTTACAGCAGCTTTGTTTGTATCATTGATCCTGTTTATTTCCTGTTTATGTGAAGTTGCTTTGAAACAATCTGTATTGTATAAAGCGCTATAGAAATAAAGGTGACTTATTTGTAAGTCATGGCAAGTTTGCTTTTGTGATCAGTGTCCGTTTGCACTTCCTTCATTATTAATTCTTCTCTCGGTTTTCAATGTTTTAATTTTCTTTATTCAGTTTTGAATGTCATTCATTTAAGAGCCATCTGATCATAATGGCTCTGGACTATGTTAATGCAGCATGTCAATACTTTAATGTTTCATTTATTCTGCCCTTTATATTTAATGAAAACCGTCTTCCAGCTGGTCTGTTGGTTATTTTTCATTTAGCAGGTGCTTTTATCCGGAGAGATCTGCAGTGCGTTTATTATAAGTGCAGTCCCTGTGGAGCTGAAGGTCACTGAAGTGACAGGAGATCACAGACACTTACTCATTTAAGAATCAACCTACTAGGGGTTTAAACCTACAACCTTTGGATGACCCACTGAGATCTTGTGATGTGAGCTACCAGTCAAAAGTTTGGGGTCAGTAAGAGAAGTCTCTTTTGCTCATCAAGGCTGAATTTATTTGTTTAAAAATACACAAAAATGGTAATAATGTGACATATTTTTTGCAATTTAAATAAGTGTCTTCTATGTGAATGAGATCAAATCTGAATTTTCAGCATCATTACTCCAGTCTTCAGAGTCACATGATACTTCAGAAATTATTCTAATATGATGATTTGATGCTCAAGAAACATTTCTGATTATTATCAGTGTTGAAAACAGTTGTGCTGCTTCATATTTTGGTGGAAACTATTGTACTTTTTTTTTTTCCCAGGATACTTTGATGATTAGAAATGTATTTTTTTGCAACATTATAAACTTCTTTACTGTAACTTTTTTTTTTTTTTTTTTTTTTTTTTTTTTTTTAAATCAATTTAATGCATCCTTGCGGAATGAAATTCATTTGTTAAAAAAATTTCTTATCACAAACTTTTTAACTGTAGTATGTATAGGGCACAAATTTCATGATTCGATTTGATTTCGATTCACAAGCTTTCGATTCGATTCTATAGGAGTCAGTTGGTAGATTACTATAATATTGAAGGTTAAAATTAACTGATTTGTTTACAAACACTTAAATTACATTCAATTAAGTTTTTAATATAATAAAGTTATAATACTAACTTTATAGTTACATAATTATATTTCTACTCCAAATTGTTTTCTGAAATATAAACATTTAAATGGTAGCTGTCATAAAAACGAAAGACAATATTGAAAGACATTAAAAATTATAATGAATATGGTGCAAATTTTTGCAAAATGTTCCTCTCCAAAGTTTTTCTAGCTGACTAATGAGTTTATGGTCACTGAATATGTTTGTTCTGAGGTAAATGTGACATTACATGACATTGTTTACAAGCTGTTTTATAGATGTCCTTCTGTGCTTGAAACACTGATTGAGCGATTACAAAAGACATGATACAGATTTCGGTAAGTTGTACTGTATCTTTGAACATACCTTCACATGTTCATTCATGTTCATTTCGTGCTGTAACTGGTATTAAAGCTTCGCTCTGTTGCTTCTCTTGAACGGAGGTGATACAGCGATCTGTCAGCGCCAAAACGATTTATTTTTTGAATAATAAAATGTTTAAAAAAATATTTTTTTCATAATAAAATGGACAGAATTTGAAATCTGAGACTTTGTTTCATATCAAAAGTAACAAAGCACAACGCTTATCGTGCTTTATTGGATGGCAGGCGGCCAGGCGCGCTACATCCGTTCATTCATCAACTGAAAACAGACTAAACTAATCTATTCTTGGCATTTAAGAATCAATATCGGTTCATAAAAATGAGAATCGATGAAAATCGAGAAATCAATATTTTTTACCCAGCCCTAGTATTATATATTACACCTCAAAATGGGTTGATATAATTCATAAGATATCCTTAAGAGCTTGATTGCTTCTCCTAAATAGAATCAATGAATAGAAAAGGCAATATGAATTTCTCTCTGTCTGTCCTGAAGAAAGAAAGAGCAACGGTAACACTTTACATTAAGGTTCCCTTCGTGAAGGGTTTATAAAGGTGTTCATTAATGACTAATATGACTAACATGATCCCAGACGAGAAATAAGGGTCTTATCTAGAGAAACCATCGCTCATTTTCTGAAAAAAAAAAATAATAAATAAATTATATAAGTTTTAACCATAAATGCTCATCTTGAACTAGCTCTCTTCTTCTTCTTTATCAGAATTCCAGCAGTATAAACACTGCTAAGTGTATTACTGCCCTCCACAGGTCAAAGATTGAACTAATTGTTATGTACTAGCATATTGCATATAACAATTAGTTCAAACTTTGACCTGTGGAGGGCAGTAATACACTTAGCAGTGTCTACACTGCTGGAATTCAAATAGAGAAGAAGAAGAAGAGAGCTGAGGAAAAAATTTTTAGAAAATTAGAGATGGTTTCTCTAGATAAGGCCCTTATTTCTCATCTGGAATCGTGTAGAACGTTTTGAAGCTGCAGTGATTGACTTTAAT
This sequence comes from Culter alburnus, assembly GCA_028476615.1. Lineage (NCBI taxonomy): Eukaryota > Metazoa > Chordata > Actinopteri > Cypriniformes > Xenocyprididae > Culter > Culter alburnus. The sequence goes on from JAOTNS010000806.1 coordinate 89,287, forward strand.
TTTGACCTTCAACTGTTTAGTGCCCATTGAAGTCCACTATAAGGAGAAAAATCCTGGAATGTTTTCATCAAAAACTTTAATTTCTTTTAGACTGAAGAAAGAAAGACATGAACATCTTGGATGACATGGGGGTGAGTAAATTATCAGGAAAAGTTTATTTAAAAGTGGACTAATCCTTTAAGCATTTATAACATGTGAGTTAAAAATGGTTCACTATTTGGCACTATTTCTTATTCATGCAGTTATAACTGCTTATCAGCAATTTATAATGCATTTGTAAATTTACAAAGGGAACTTTAATGGAAAGTGTTACCAGAACAACAAACTATTGCCTATGCAGCCCATATGGAAATATATTTTTACCTGAAAATATATGCACTGATAAATGATCATACAACATTTAAACTAGATTCTTTAAACAAGTATGCGATCAGAAATTTTGTTTGAAAATAATATTTAAATTTTCTCTTTCTCTATATATATACTTACTTATAATTATAAAAGGGAAGCATAATTTGCCTTTACATTTTGCACTTTTATATTAGTTTCACTGATGAGTAGATGAAACCCACAGTAAGATATATGGCAAATCCACCATCTTCTGATTATATGAAAAGTATGAATCTCTCTCTCACACACACACACTGGATGTGCTGTGGACAATGAGGAAGGGAAGAAGTATTTACTTAATTCTGCTTTCATGGCCATCTCGTAGGACGGCGGGAGGTGAGTGAGGTTCTGGAAGGAGCGGGAGAACGACAGGTCGTACGGCTCTGTCTGGGATGTCAGGATGTTGTTCATTCTCGGCTTCTCTGCGGGGTAGAAAGAAAAAGAGGCAGAGAGAAAGAGAAAGATGAAACACATCCGATACAAGAGAAGCACTTCCAGCTCTGTGTTTGCGCGGGCCGCCTTGGCATCTGTCTGAGTGTGTGTGTGTTGAATAAGTTTTGAAGAACTTGTTTAATGAGGGTGAGAGTTGGTCCGGGCAGCTGCTTACCCAGTAAAACACTTGTTGGGAATGTCATTCCCTCATTTTAACTGTGTGCTCATGAGACTACGCACTGCCAGGCCTGGGATCTCCAAACTATTTTCAGCGGCATGTGTTTCTAGACTCGCATACACTCTAAAAAAACACTGGGTTAAAAACAAGCAAAGTTGGGTTGAAAATGGACAAACCCAGAGATTGGGTTGTTTTAACCCAGCGGTTGGGTTAAATGTTCGCACAATGTGCTGGGTAGTTTTATTTAACTCAACTATTGTTAAAACCACAATATGTCTGGCTTAAAATGAACCCAAAATAGGTTGGAAAATTAAAAATCAGACACATATTTTTAGAGGTAACAATAATAATCAAAAGGTGAACATTTATTAATAAGCAATTTAATAAATGTTTATTGTTTAATTATTATTCATTAAACTTATTAATAAATGTTCATTTCTAACATACTTTGGGTTCATTTTAAGCAAGCAATACAGTAAATTTTAACCAATAGTTGGGTTAAATAAAACTACCCAGCAGGTTGGGCAAACATTTGCTGAGTTTGTTCATTTTCTACGATGCTGTTTTTAACCCAGCATTTTTTTTAGAGTGTATATGACATTACATAGGCACACATATGTCAGAGCACATACACGGCAAAAGGGATATTCTTTCTCATAAGTATTTTAGTCTTGTTTTTAGCAAAATATTCAGTAATGCTTTATTTTAGGGTCTTATAACTAGTTGCTAATTAGCATGCATATTACTAGAATATTGGCTATTTATTAGTACTTATTAAACACATATTAATGTTCTGCATGACCTTATTCTACATTCTTAATCCTACCCAATACCTAAACTTAACAACTAACTTACTATTAATAAGCAGTAATTAGGACTTTATTGAAGGAAAAGTCATAGTTAATAGTGAATATGTGTTCCCTATACTAAAGTGTTACCAAACATTCTTTCTTAAATAATTCTTAAAGCAAGAAACATTTACTTAAGAAGCAAAATTACATCAGATATGAAGTCTGTTTTCTGGAAAAACTATTAAAATTAAGTGACTTTATGCTTAAAACAAAATCAAATGTGTTTTAAGTATGAACTCAATTAATTTTTATACCTTTTTCAGAAAACAAGACTCAAGACCTTACGTAATTTTGCATCAAGTAAATTTATTTTGATTTAAGAATGTTTTAGATATCTGTACTGGAAAACAAGACAAAAATACTAGGAAAATAGATTTTGTGGTGTAGTGACAGACATTGTAGAAGTACAGAGACCAACACAGAGCGACTGAACACATAAAAAGACCAACACTGAGAGACTATAGAGATTCAGTTCTACATTCATTCACAGACTATAATGAGAATGAGAAATTATACACATGTGCAACAACATGTGTACTACTTACCATAGTGCTCTATTCGGTGTCCTAACAAACCCAAGTGAGAAAAACAAAATCAGTAACTTTTTAATTCATGGTGTGACATATTATTGGGTCATTCTGTGTCAGATCAACCACATTTCAGAAACTTGCCTGTCTAAAATTTTAGTTTTCACTAATATATTTTTTTTATGTAGAAAGACAAGCAAAAATATAGATGAAAGCCAAAATATTAAATGTCATGGATGTATATTTACTTATTAATCCACTATTTGGAGAGGGCAGTTAAAATGGCAATTTAATCACTACAAAATGACTTTTTTTCCTCAGCTATATACAAAGTGACACATTGGGTAAAATTCAACAATTTGCACATGGAGCCATACTGAGATCCCCATATCTCTGGGATTGAACCATATGGGGCCTTAAAATTAAGTTTGTTGAGAACCAAAATCTAGAAGGATATTAAGATATCTTTCTTTTTTTTTTGAGTTACAGGCACACAAACTTTAGAAAAGGAACATTTTTGCCACTCAGACAGTAATGTTCTATGCAGTTGTTTTGACAGAAGAAAACAAGACAAATTTCTAGTTTAAACATTATTTGTTCCTCAGACATTCCTCTTTTAAAGAAAACACACTGTAAAAAATTACCATGATTTTAACAGTAAAAGACTGTAAAAATGCTGCAGTGAAAAACTGTCAATTGGTTTACAGAAAGTTTCTGTACTATATACGGTGAATAACTGTAATAGATCTAACGGTACATTTAATGTAATTTTACGGTAAAATACCGTTAAATTCACAGTTTTTGGAAGTGAAAAATAACAATTCATTGTAAAATTTACAGTGAAAATCCGTAAATTGACATTCCCACAATTCCCTGCATGACACTTCACATTTGATATATTTTCGTTGAAATAACTGTTTCTTCTTAGTTTTTCTCATTTTTTTCTAATCAGTTATGTACATTAGGGTTTTATGTTACATCTAATGTTGTTAAATTAATGTTTATTGCATTTTTAAAATTTCATGCATGTTACCTTGATGGTGTTTAGTGTGTGTGTGAATGACACTTTGTGCACCTTCTATATATTAGTATTGTCCTCCTCAGCTTGTGGAAAAGTTGCTTGTGATGAACTTTGATTCATCATGTGACTCTTATCACCACTGTGTTTGGTGACTGTCAGTGTATTATAAAGGTACAAAACAGATATTAGTACTTCATTAGGTTGGTAAATTAACATTATATCAGTTAATGAAATACGTTATTTACCGTAAATTTAAATTTTTTTTTTTTTTACGTTGCTACTGTATTTTTTTTACGGTAAAGTTCTGGCAACCACAGCTGCTGGTTTTTTACCGTAAATTTTACTGGGATTTTTTTTACAGTGTTCCTTATATTGTACTGTATTTTTAGCGGTAAAATACCGGCAGCTGTGGTTGCCAGGAATTTTCTGTAAAATGTATCTGGTCAAAATAAAATGCTGTAATTTGTTATACAATTTCACTGTGTTTTTACTGTCAAAGGTTTTAATAAGGTTTAACATATTTCTGTTATTTTACAGTTATTTACCATAATAGGGTCTATCCTATTACTGTTAAATTAACACAAATTACTGTATATTATTATATTATAACTTTTTTTTTACTGCAAATATCCGTAAAAAGCTATGGAAAGTTGCATTTTTTACATAAAATTACTGTATAATTGACAAATATATTTTTTTTTTCTACCATGATTTTGGTAAAAAAAAAATACGTTGTCTACTGTAAAATTTAGGGTTACAAAACCAGTATACCGTATTGTCTTTTACAGATTCCACATTTTTTTCACGGTATATTCCTGGCAACCACAGCTGCCGGTATTTTACCGTAAATTTGACAGTTTTTTTTTAACAGTGCACCGACAACAACAAAAAAAAAAAAACATGTATGCAAAGTGAACCTCATTTGGATTTCGACCATTGAAAATGGGTAAAATTCAACAATTTGGACGTAGATTCACTTTGGGATCCCCATATCTCTGAGATTGAACCATATAGGACCTTAAAAGTTACAACAAACTTTGGAAAAAGAATATTTTTGGCACTCAGACAGGAATGTTTTATGCAATTGTTTTGATATAGGGAAACAAGATACATTTCTAGTTTCAGCATTATTTGTTCTTCAGACATTCCTCTTCAAACGAAAGAAAAAAATCAGCTGTATGCAAAGTGAACCTCATTTCAATTTTGACCATTGAAAATGGGTAAAATTCAATAATTTGGACAGACTCACATTGGGATCCCTATATCTCTGGGATTTAACCATTGAGGGCCTTAAAAATTAAGATTACAAAAGAAAACTTTCTTAAGAACCAACATCTAAAAGGATATTCAGACATTCCTCTTTAAAAAAAAGCAGCATGCAAAGTGAACTTCATTTGGATTTTGATGACTAAAAATGGGTAAAATTCATCAATTTGGATGCCCATATCTGGTATTAAATCATATAGGGCCGCTAAAAATGTGTACAATTTATTCATGGAGCCATACTGAAATCCTCATATGTCTGGAATTGAACAATATAGGGCCTTAAAAATGAAGACACCAAAAGAAAAGTTTGTGAAAAACCAAAACCTAAAAAGATATTAAGATATCTTTAATATTTATTGAGTTACAGACATGCAAACTTTGGAGAAAAAAGATGAAAAGTGCTTCTCCCCATTTTTGAACTGTCACTGTTGGCATATAATGAAACAAAGATTGTTAAAGTCAACAGATTTTACTAACAGACCTACCAATCTCTGTGTAAAAACAAAATAATGATGCTGCCATCTTTCGAAAGTCATTTTTACACCCCTGTAATCTGACTCAAAATCCCCCCTCTACAAAATAGTGCATTACACAGTAAATATACATCCATGAGATTTAATATTTTGTCTTTATTTTCCATTTATGTATTTCTTTCACCAGAAAAAAACAAACAAAAACAAACAAAAAACATTAAATCAAATTTTTAGCCGGGGGCCTGACATGGAATGACCTGACAGTGATTTGATGTGAAGTGACCACATCATTATTATTGGAGTGAGCTGATATTAACTTCTTCTAGACCAGTTTGCTTTCAATGATATTCACACAAGGAGGCTGATTTAATTGAGTGCAAAAGCTAATGGTATCATCACTCCAATGCGAGAGAAGTGTGCTTACAGTCTGAAAAGCTTTTTCACACAAAATCAAATTTGGGAAGGCGAGATATAGTCCGAATAATTACAATTGTGGCTTTTCAATAACGTCGGCAAACTGTGCAGATCGGTTACAGAAACCTCCCTGCTAGCAGGCCATTTACAGGCTAAGCTTTTATTTTCCTGTCAAGAGACTGTTTTTTGTCAAAGCCCTGCTTTTTTTCCCCAATCACATTTTTGGTGAAAGCCGTCTCTGATCTTGAGGACTGTCGGGGAGTTAAGCATCTCAAGTAATGGAGATTATCAGCGCTCTTTTGATGAGGCTAATTACGAAAATCTTTTCTGGAGATAAAATCTAGCTCCATTAATTACATCGCACTGATATTATCCACCATGTTCTTCACACTTCAAAACATCTGCATGTGGAAGACACTGATGTCGTCATAAATCAATTAAACTCTGAGCCGCTTTTGAGAGTTATTTCATAAGCAGCATGCGGACAAAACGAATGAATGAATTTGATGGAAGCAAAGGTGTTAAACAACTCACCGATTTTAGGTGTGTGTGACCCAGTGAGATCCAGATGGCTGGTGTAGTCGTGTGGATGGTTATCTGTCAAAAGAAAACGAAGGAAAAACTGGTGTGGTTTAATGTATTCCATATTAATTAATCAACGCGACAGAGTCTGTGCCATTTCTACACAGAAAACATGACAATTTTTCCATTCGGCAGATGCTTCTGGAAGACAATATGTCTTTGTTTACAGTAGAAAACATCTGTACCGCACCCCAAAGAAGAGCAGAAATCCCCTGAGACTCATCGAGAACACGTATAGAAAAGCTTTAGAGAGGAAAACAACATTAAACAATAAACTGTAATAACCACAGCTTTAAAGCCTAAAAATAAACAAAAAATAATAAAATCAATATTGCTCCATTTCTGCTAATCAGGGTTTGCTCTTGAAACTGAAATTAAACTATATGATCTCAGGGATGCGGGGTTCATAAAAGGACTGCATGAAAACAACAAGGCTTTAACTTTTTCAGAAGAAGTGATGTTGACACCACATAAAAGTTTGGAAAAGTTTTAAAAACAAGTTTCTTCTGCTCACCAAGGCTGCATTTATTTGATAAAAAAATACAGTAAAATTGTGAAATATTATTACAATACAAAATAAGTGTCTTCTATGTGAATATATTTTAAATTAATTTATTCCTGTGATCAAAGCTGAATTTTCAGCATAATTACTCCAGTCTTCAGTGTCACAGGATCCTTCATAAATCATTCTAATACAATGATTTGCTCATGAAACATTTCTTATCAATGCTGAAAACAGTTGTGCTGCTTCAAATGTTTGTGGAAACAGTTCTGGTATAGTGAAAGTGCTGCAGGAAGAGTTACAAATACTTTGAGCAAAAGCAATCAACCCTTTGCCAGGTATTTGATTGACAGGCGATCTGACCAATCATAACGCAGAATCCGCCATTTTGTCTGACAAACAAACCAGACAGTAGAGTTAGTAGATCAACACTGGTGGACTTTAACTTAAAGGTGCTCTAGAACTTTTTAAAAAAATATGTAATATAAGTCTAAGGTGTCCCCTGAATGTGTCTGTGAAGTTTCAGCTCAAAATACCCCATAGATTTTTTTTAAATTAATTTTTTTAACTGCCTATTTTGGGGCATCATTATAAATGAGCCGATTCAGGGCTACTGGCCCTTTAATTCTCGTGCTCCACGCCCACGGAGCTCGAGTTTGCCTTGAACAGTGCATAAACAAAGTTTACACAGGGTTACACATAACCCTCAAATGGATCTTTACAAAGTGTTCGTCATGCATGCGTCGGATTATGTGAGTATTGTATATTGTTATATTGTTTACATTGATTCTGAATGAGTTTGAGGCTGTGCTCCGTGGCTAACGGCTAATGCTACACTGTTGGAGAGATTTATAAAGAATGAAGTTGTGTTTATGAATTATACAGACTGCAAGTGTTTAAAAATGAAAATAGCGACGGCTCTTGTCTCCGTGAATACAGTAAGAAACGATGGTAACTTTAACCACATTTAACAGTACATTAGCAACATGCTAACGAAACATTTAGAAAGACATTTTACGAATATCACTAAAAATATCATGTAATCATGGATCTTGTCAGTTATTATTGCTCCATCTGCCATTTTTCGCTATTGTCCTTGCTTGCTTACCTAGTCTGTTGATTCACCTGTGCACAGATCCAGACGTTACTGCCTGCCCTTGTCTAATGCCTTTCAATATGCAAATATTGGGGGCGTACATATTAATGATCCCGACTGTTACGTAACAGTCCGTGTTATGTTGAGATTCGCCTGTTCTTCGGAGGTCTTTTAAACAAATGAGATTTATATAAGAAGGAGGAAACAATGGAGTTTGAGACTCACTGTATGTCATTTCCATGTACTGAACTCTTGTTATTTAACTATGCCGAGGTAAATTCAATTTTTCATTCGAGGGCACCTTTAAAAAATAGTGTGTATTGACATTTTTCCGTGGTTCAAACAACATACCTTCTGATGTTCATTCATGTTTATTTTGTGCTACAGCAAGTAGTAAAGAGGAAGAGATGATCAGTTAATTTGCCGCTTGAACTGAGCCGCTACAGAGATCTGTCACGACACATTAAAGGGCCACAAAATTTTATTTATTGTTTGAATTTCTTTAAAAAATTATTTTTTTTTTTCATACCAAAAGTAACCTTCTCAGTGTCCTCTTTGCTCTGCAATGTATTTTTCACTGCGCGAGAACATGACGTGTGGCGAGAGAGTCCTGTCGGACGTAGCAACAGTAATTACAGGGGGCGGGTGTTAAGGATGCTATTATCTATTATCACAGCTGTATTGTAAAGGTAAATCAACATGATATTCAAGAGCGTTTTATTATTCTGAGGTTTGGAATCACGCTTGCTAATTTTTAAGGACTCATCTAAGGGTTTTATGTAACACTCTTGCATTCAGTAGACAAATAAAAGGCGACTTCATGACACTTCAGTGTCATTTACACAATTATATCTCATTAGCCAACAAGACGTCGATAATGACAGCATGAAAACATGTGATTAACATTAGCAGATTTGACCCGGTTAAATTTTCCTACAATGCAGAGGCAAATCAGCAATGACAGATTATCCGGTTACAACAATCCTCTTGGAGCACTTAGAGTGAAAAACAATATGTAAACAACAACGTGCGCATGATATTCTTTGACATTAATGAGAAGACTCATTGAAAATCACTCAAAAAAACAACAACAAAGATTTACTTTTTCTCTCTGGATGTCCCGGCTATGCAACTCAAAACACAAAGAGGAAAAACACGCTGAGTTTGGTGTAATCAGTGAGCAGTTTTCAACCATCACAGAGCTTGTTCGGTCTCTTCTGGTTGGTGGGTTTGAGGGTGAAAGCAAAACAGACAAGTGCAGATGATTAGGTGTATTTCCACAGCAGAAAACACAGTCCAATTACACAATGTAGCGCTGCATGCTAAATCGGCAGGGCCGCTAGCTGATGTCCCACTCAAACAGCCCGCTTTGATCAAGGGACCAATTATCCAGTCTTCACTCCGCTGCGTAAATGAACTTGTTTGGTGCTTTCAGACAGGAAACAGCTTTCCTTTGCTTCACACGGACACACACAACACACTTTGCAGCCTCACTACACACAAACCGAAACCTGCTTTTCATCCGAAATGACTCAGGAGAGCGCTTGAAAGAAGAAATATCTCTGGATGAAACATTGCAGAAACAAAAAAGCTTTACATGACGCCTGAAAACAGTCAGCTAAAGTGAAGCTTTCCGAAAGTTTGTTTTTGAACACGCAGAGACGGGATCAATTAGCTTCAAATGGTGATCCAAAACATCTTCAGCTCAACGTTGACAGAACAACAACACACGCTGTCAAACCACGGCAGTCCCTACATGCAGCGGTGGAATCTGTGCCAATATCTGGATAATACACATTAAATAAAGCACAACAGGGACTGTCCACTGAAGTATTGTTCCACTGATTTTTTCTAAAGTGATTCCAAAAGATTCAACAGTAACACTGTGTCCTAACCAGACGCGATGTGATAAGATTCCAGCGACAAGCAATTTGACTGTCCGCACTAGACACGACGCGACAATGAGACGCGATAAAATCAATCAAAAACCACAGCCAATTAGAAGAGAGTGTGGGCGGGCTCTCTCGGCAAGACACAATGAAATGGGCAAGTACATAGTAAAATTCTTAAATATTACACCATTTAAACATTATTTAAAGTACATACAGAGTGACTGAACCAATCTTTGTCATAGAATACACTTGTTTGTTCGCATTGAGTTGATAGTTTGAACGTTCTTGTGCCCATTTATTTATTTTCAAGATCTGAGGTGAATTAGCCAGTGTTGTTTTCATTACACCTAAAAATCTGGGAACACATAATGATATTCAAACTCACATTAGATGCTTTTAACATTAAATAAAGCATATAAACAGTACCTGAATATCAATGCCATACTTTGTGTTGCTGTTCCAGTTGCGATGTCACGGAGAAATAGAAACCGTTTCTAAAATAGAATCGACGTATGTCGCCGTCTCAGTTGGTTAGAACAAAAACTCCAATTAACATGGAAAAGATGCCTTTTATCACATGTTCCAGCGTCGGGTGCGTCTGGTTAGGACACAGTGTAACGAAATGTTATAAATGTTAAGCCAACAAGCTCCAAGAAAAATCAGAATTTTACACTTTTTGAAACAAAACATATAAGAAGATTGTGAAAAATAAAACAGGTTCAAAACTGTGTATTTAGTGCATATTTAATTAGGTAATGTCTAATTTGCTTATTTATGAAAAAGGTCAAGGTATGCACATCCAAGGCCAGGTGCAAGATCAAAAAAAAATTAAATAATCCAAAGGAGATCTGCACACTGTTTCTCCCTTTATTTAACAAAGTTTAAAAGTGGCAATGTTTCGGTCAGAGACCTTCATCAGGCAGGCGAAGTTACAAATACTTTGAGCAAAAGCAATCGACCCTTTACCAGGTCATACGCAATCATAACGCAGAATCCGCCATTTTGTCTGACAAACAAAACAGACAGTAGAGTTAGTATATGAACACTGGTGGACTTTAACTTGAAAAATAGTGTGCATTGACATTTTCCCGTGGTTCAAACAACATACCTTCTGATGTTCATTCATGTTTATTTTGTGCTACAGCAAGTAGTAAAGAGGAAGAGATGATTGGTTAATTTGCTGCTTGAACTGAGGCGCTCCAGCGATCTGGTCTCTGAAGGTTTCTGACCGAAACGTTGCCACTTTTAAACTTTGTTAATAAAGGGAGAAACAGTGCGCAGATCTCCTTTCGATTATTTAATTTGCTGATTTAAACATTCAATTTCAGAAAACCTAACAATTATTTTGACATACTGTGATTAATCAACTGGGGACGGACGGAATAGATAGATAGATAGATAGATAGATAGATAGATAGATAGATAGATAGATAACATTAGGAAAAAAAACTCATAGACCAAAGTTGTAGTGTCCATCGAAACATGTAAACAATGAATTAATTATTGACGCGCATTTAATTCATCTTCCCTCCACCAGATGTCAATTAAAAAATGGTGCCCTTCGATGTGACACTCTGTCCCTTTAAGCTGCTTTCAAATGGTGCATTCTCTGAATTTACATATTTTGATGAAGATTCTCAGCCCCGGTGTCAAAACCAAATGTCAAACAGGCCCTCAAGCACTGGAAGTTATTTCTACATCCTCCCATCTCCTAAAAACAGGAGTTTGCTGACAGAGGTCACGACCCTCACCCCCCATGTCAGTTATGCGACACGTACGGGTGTGAATTCATTATACCATCATGCAGAGAAATTAAAATGATCAGTTTCAATGCCTGTAGACTATTAAAAGCACCATAATAGTAGTCCATATTTGTGTGCTATATTCTGAAATCATTTGATAGCTTTAAACTTGGTTTTGGAGTTTGGCGGCTTTTGGGAAAGAACAGTCTCATTTTGTGGAAGTACATGAGGGTGAAACTATTCCTTTAATAAAACACACAGTGCTGCTTTGTGTGTTAAATATGTTACGTAAATTGTGTGAATCATTCAGTGAATTCAGTCTAGCACATAAGTGAATCTGTACTTAAAAGGCAGAGTTATTCAACAGACAGTGACAATATTCCCCAAGGCTTGAACAAACCACTTTCTGAAGTGTCCTGCAGGCTGCAAACACTTGTGGATGTTAATCAAACGCTGAGAGATCTCCGAGCGGCCACTACTGTACAACACACTCCAGCTGACCTGATTAACTTGAGCCTCTATTCATTTCAATAAAACACACAGCTGAAAATATCCCTGACGCTCTGACTAAACAGCTCTCAGACTGAAACAGCTTCTCCCAAAAAAATATTTCTTCATCTTACTGTGATATTACTTGATATTATCCATCACAAAAAAGATAATTTATTTAGCTATAATGCCTGAATGATTATGCCTCACATATTTCACCCTAATAGCTGAAAAGAAAACAGGAAATTATATTTTGGATAAAGAAGTTAAAAAAAAAAAAAAAATCATACGTTTTTCACCAGAATAAAGCTAAATAAATGAATGTCAATAAACCGGGTTTATTATCTTTAACTAAAAATAAAACCAAAAAAAAAAAAAAAAAAAATTCATAACTTGGAATAAAAAAAAAGGACTGAAATAAATAAATAATAAAATATAAAAAACTTAAACTTTCAGCAAGTTGCCAATGCAACTTTCATTTAATTCAAGCTGAAATACTAAAATAACTCAAATAAAAACAAAAATAATAAAAACACAATATAAAAATACCAAAACAAAACATAAATGTGACAAAAACACAACAAAATGACTAAAACTTTAACTAAAATGAAAACAGAAAATATAAAACAAAATAAATTCTAATTCAAAATATTAAAAACAACCTATAATAGAATGCTGTGTCAACCCATATCGTAATTACCGTAATTTCCAGATTTCACAACATTGTACTCAGAGCTGTTCACATCCTCAGACTCTGAATTATGCGTTTCTATCAATGCCTAAATGAATCTGCAGTGGTCAGGTGGTATAAGTCGGAGCACTCAGTTTTTACTCAGTCAAATTCAAAATTACCCATTTACAAGTTGAAATTACAAGTTCTACAAGGACGTGAATGCATTTTACAAATTGGAATTGACATGGAATACGACATGGCATGAACACACCTCTATATCAATGATACTAAAATAAACCTGGTCACTATGCAAAAAAACTTTTTGCTCATATAAGCTTCATTTTCTTAATGCAAAACATTTTTCTATATTTATCTATTTGATTCTGGGGTGAAACATGGACATGTTTTTCATTAGCTTCACCCATATGTTTCGGCATATGTGTTTGACTTTATGCAAAAAAAAAAAAAAAAAAAAAAAAAAAATCTGGGTGGTTGCCAGGCTGTTTCAAAACTATTGCTAACAAGATCAAGTGAAAAGCATCCTGCATCCTTAAAGGGACCTATTATGTCCCTTTTTACAAGATGTAATATAAGTCTCTGGTGTCCCCAGAATGTGTCTGTGAAGTTTCAGCTCAAAATACCCCATAGATCATTTACTATACTATGTTGTAAATGCCCATTTTTAGTGGAAGGAGAAACATGCTGTTTTCGTGCATATAGCTTTAAATGCAAATGAGCTGCTGCTCCCCACCCCGCTTTCCAGAAGAGGGCGGAGCCTGTACAGCATGTGCCTCGGATACTCTGCCAAAAACTAAACATCTGTTTGGTTTGATTATCATCTCTATCGCGGTCACGTTCACGTGACATTGCAGTTCTTCATCATCATGAAAGTTATTATCGGCATGCGTTTTAAAGCGTTATCAGTGTAAACTTCTGATATATGGTTTTCTGAGCGCACACATCTGAAGCACGCGCACAGAAAGCTGCCTTTCAGATGGCACGTCGTGTGAGTATTAAACGAAGTTCTCTTTCACGTCTTCTTGCATTTAAACTGCATGCGTTTTAAAGCCATTTCAGTCTAAACTTCTGATATATGGTTTTCTGAGCGCACACATCCAAAGCACACGCACAGAAAGCTGGATGTCAGACGGCGTGTCATGTGAGTATTAAACTAAGTTCTCTATCACGTCTTATTGCACTTAAACTGTCAAATATACACAAGGTTATGTCAAAAACACACAAAAACAATTGGTTATGTCTGTGAACGTAAACAGCAGGGAAAGAAATCACATGTGTATATCAGATCTGTGTATTAAAGTGACAGCAGCATAATACCTACTGCTATATATGCTGTTAAGGTGAATCAAACAACAAAAGAAAAACAGAAAATCACCCACTGCTCTTGATGGAATGATTTTAGAATGCATTTCTTGCTTGAATGCTGCTGTTAAATGCTCTGGCGAGGAGATAAACATGGCGGACTGTGTACAGCTCACTGAGGGGAGGAGCTAAGCTAATAGGGCAGAGTCATGGGCGGGGTCTGTGCAATGTGACTTCACATTGGAGCACATTCCTGAATGGCTGATTTTCATGGGGAAAACATGAAAAATGATTACATGATTACACACATTACATAAATATGTTCAAAAACAATATAAAAGTGAATTTTGCATAATAGGTGCTTTAAGTCTCTATAATATTCTGGTCTCTATAGGTGGCTCAGTCCCTCCTTCAACGTAAGTCATCAGTTTGCTCTTCTGCCAGGGAGAAAAATGAGTCAAATTGTTTAGAAAATGAATAGCACACATTTTCATCTTAATCAGTTAGATTTGCAGCAGGAGGCCTTTACAGCACCTTTCAGCATCACATTGGCACAGGAGCAGCAGCTGTCTGTTGCTTTAAGAGCGAGAGCTCACATCCAGGCCGCTTTCTAAATGTAAGTGCCCTACATTGACGGTCTGCAGGGGGAACGGGCCATTTCACAGCTCTCAGCTGGCAATGGGGATCAAACTGCTCTGTGCGGCTTTGCCTCCATCCCGCCAGCAGCCCTTTTCAGAAGAGCTCTAATTTCTGTCCGGAACAGATGGAGGAATCAACTTGCTTTAAAGTCAACACCAAACCAAAATTGACCCTGTTTATTTACTTTCTTAATGCACATTCCTGGTCATATCATGCACAATTCATCAGCGCACAGTAGGAAAACCTTCGTCATGGTGATCTTTCATGAAACCCAAATAACAAGCTCTGTATCTGAAACAACTTTTATTTACAACTTCATATTTTTTGAACCCACCAAACCAACCAATCAATTCCTGTATGTAACACCCGATTCTGACAATCCAATAAATTCCTGCAGGATAAAATCAAGTCCTGTCCTGAATCTCTTCTAGATGAATTTCCATAGTTTTACTCAGAAAATTGCAGATTACAGAAGATGGGATGCAAATGCTTTTTCTTGTTTCTAGATGAATACTTTATATAGATATACACACACAGAAAAATACAAGATATAATATAGTACCATTCAAAAGTTTGGTTATTATCAGTGTTGAAAAACAGTTGTGCTGCTTCATATTTCTGTGGTATTTTCCCCTCTTCTTTGGATTTCTCTCAGCCCTCACCAATTTGATCATATTTATCTGAATTTACCCCAGCGTCTCACAGTTATCTGGTACAAACTCTCCAACAAATGAAGCCCACCTTTTGTTCATTGGACGCTGTCCAACCTCGTCTTTTATTAGATACATTTGACATTATCAGTCCCCGTTTCTTATCAGTAATTAATAATAGTTTGACCAGTGGAATAGTCCCATCTTATTTCAAACTTGCCATTGCGCAGCCACTACTCAAAAAGACAAATCTTGATCCAACACTCCAAAATAAATAAATCTCTAAATTATCATTTTTATCAAAAGTTTTGGAGAAGGTTGTGTTTAACCAGCTTTCTTCTTCTGATAAATATCAGTCTGGATTTAGAGCACAGCATAGCACAGAGTCTGCGTTGCTCAAAGTATTACATGATCTATTGTTTTCTGTCGACTCTGGTAATTGTGCTGTTCTAATTTTGCTCGATCTCAGCGTGGCATTCGACACTCTTGATCATGGCATTCTTTTAAATCATTTAGAGCTTACTGGGATCCAGGGTTGTGGTTTAAATTGGTTTGCTTCATATTTAAAGGATTGAACCTTTTCTCCGGAGACTGGCAACTATTTATCATCTCATGCACCGGATTTGTATGGGGTTCCACAGGGCTCAATTTTGGGTCCAATTTTATTTTCTTTACATATGCTTCCTCTGTATACCATTTTTAGGAATTATAATGTATCTTCTGTTACACAGATGATATTCAGTGTTATGTTCCCTGACATCCAAAGGATGCTTCAAGTCTACAGTGTTTAACTGATTGTCTGACAGATGTTAAAAATTGAATGTCAAGCAAATTTTACAAAGCAGTTAAGAAGCAAAGATGGAAGTCTTCATTTTTGGCCCCTCTGCTTCTATAGATGGTTGCCAGTAAACTAGGACCTGGTAACCTTCATACACATGCTAGAAACTTCTGCTTTGTCTTTTGAGAAACAGATCAATGCTGTGGTCGGAATTTGTTTCTATCATCTAAAGAATATAGCTCAAATTAAGTCATTATTATCATCCAAAGATATGGAGTCTTTAATACATTCTTTCATTTCATCCCGATTGGATTATTGTAATGCATTGTACTTGGGTGTTTCACAGTCTCTACTGTCACATCTTCGGCTTGTCCAAAATGCTGCCGCTAGACTGTTGACTGGAACAAGGAAGAGGGAACATATTTCACCAGTGCTGGTGTCTCTCCACTGGCTCCCAGTCAAACATTGTATTCATTTCATTCATTATTTTTTGTGTGCATGGTTTGGCTCCTCCATATATTTCTGATCTTCTTTCATTTCATCATAATATATCCAGAGACCTCTGGTCAAGCGATAGTTGTTTTTAAATGTGCTTTATAAATAAATATGACTGACTGACTGATTTGTTTGATATAGATTTTTTTTTTTAACATTATAAATATATTTACTGTCACTTTTAATCAATTTATTGCATTCTTGCTGAATAAAAGTATTCATTTCTTTTAAAAAATCGTACTAATCACAAACCAGGGTTGCCAGGTTTTCACAACAAAACCCGCTTAATTGCTACTCAAAACTAACCAAAAGTAGACCAATCGTATTTCAAGGGGGGTCCCCCAGTAAAAATCTCATCCTGTGGGGTAATACCAGTTCCCCTGGTAAAATTAGCATTCCAAGGGCTAAATATCACATTATTGGGGTCGCTTCAACCCGCGGACATGAAAAACAACCTGCGGCAACATTGTTAAAGTAGCCCAATTCCACGGGAAAACCGTAGACTTGGCAACACTGCCCCAAACCTTTGAATGGTAGTGCAAGTACATAAATACAGGCCTAAACATGCATGCTATGAACACGTAGATTATAACAATTTACATTCCACAGTGACAGAAAGAGAATAAACTCTAATCAGACAGGACTGTTGGACTCAGAAGCGTGACTAAGCTCCGTTCCAGCTGTGTTATCCATCATTGGCAGGTCATGGCGTGACGCAGCTGGGATCCAGTTCTCATTGGCTTGCATGTAGAGATAAGCACAGATTTAATTGATGTCTTCCTCAATTTGAAAGAAGTAACATCATTCAAAACTGTCTTTATCTCTACGCAGTGATTTCTCCGGCCACTGGGGTGCAGCGTAGGCTGACGTGACGGGACGTCCTGAAGGAGCCTGAGGAGCTGAGATTGTGTCTCAATGCAAGAGAGAAAACACCTGATGTTTTGTGCAAAACAGCAAAAAATTAAGCTCAGGAAAGTTTGATTGACCATGTTAACATCACAACGATTGTAATGCACTTGTAATGTGGCTTCATACTGTAGGTTTGCACAGTTTCACATTTCAGAAGTGAACTCGAGCGATTTCTATGGCGGTCTATATCAGATCGCTCTCATTCAAGCCGAGTGTCTCTTAAAATGCTCTGCACACAAAGCCATAAAGTCATGCACCAGTTTTGTATGGGGTTCCACAGGGCTCAATTTTGGGTCCTGTTTTATTTTCATTATACATGCTTCCTCTGTATACCATTTTTAGGAATTGTAATGTCTCATACCACTGTTACGCAGATTATATTCAGTGTTACGTTCCCTTACATCCAAAGGATGCTTCAAGTCTACAGTGTTTAATTGATTGTCTGAGAGATGTTAAACATTGGATGTCAGCCAACTTTCTTCGGTTAAACCGCCGGGGTGCAGCATGAGCCGATGTGATGGGACATCCTGAAGGAACCTGAGGAGCTGAGATTGTGTCTCAGTGCAAGAGAGAAAACACAGCAAAAAGGAAGCTCAGGAAAGTTTGATTGACAATGTGAATATCACAATGATTTTAGGTTTGCACAGTTTCACATTTCGAGCAATTTCTATGGCCGTTTATGTCAGATCTCTCTCATTCAAGACGAGTGTCTCTTAAAACGCTCTGCACGCAGAGCCGTAAACTCAATCTCGTCCTCCCAACCCTACGCAGTGCTGCTTCTGGAAAAAACGGTCAAAAGATTGCAAACCGAGTGAATGAAACTCTCGAGCAGCAGGGAATGATAAACTACTTTAATTCTGAGCGGCTTAATCAAAACTTTCCACACTGACACAACAGGCTTCACGTTTGGTTAGAGGCGCGTAATGGCACGAGAATATAAAAATGCAAAGTGGATTATTTTCCTGAATTCTCATTGGCCCTAATTTTGTTTGATTAATTGCTTTGCATGTTTCCTCCCAATTAGGCTCGTGTTTGTGGCACGAAGCTGCAGCGAACAGGCACGAAATATAAAACAGTCTAATGAGGGAGAAATGTCAGGCTTTGTGAAGACGCCGCAAACTGGAAAATTGCACCACAGATCTGTAAATGACTTGGCAATTATGGATTGCCTTTGACTGTGTACTGACATTTCACTGACGAGACTTGAATGCATAATTTCCATGCTTACATATACGGCTGTTGTTTATCCTGTGATAATCACACAAAACCTGTCAAGAACATGTCTGGGTTTTATTGCACAGCTCTCAGGAATACTTCATCCTGATTGGTCAATCCTGGCATTCTCGGGTCAAATATTTGTTTGTTTTAATGTCTTAAAAGTCTCTTCTGCTTTATTTGATCAGAAATGCAGATTCTTTAAAAAAAATGTGAAAAAGTATTGCTATTTACAATAATTGTGAATATATTGTAAAATGTAATTTATTCCTGTAATCAAAGCTGAATTTCCAGCATCATTACCCCAGTCTTCAGTGTCACATGATCCTTCAGAAATCATTCTAATATGATGATTTGATGCTCAAGAAACATTTATTATTATTATCAATGTTCAAAAATGTCGTAATATTTATGTGGAAACTGTGACACATGTTTTTCAGGATTCTTTGATGAACAGAAAGTTCAAAAGAACAGCATTATAAATGTTTTTACCATCACTTTTGATCAATTTGATGCATACTTGCTGAATAAAAGTATTGATTTTCTCAGGTCAAATATTTGTTTTTTAATGTTTTTGAAAGAAGTGTGTTCTCTACTAACTTTTTTTTCCGCCACGAAATAAAAAAAATAAAGGTAATTGCATCTTTTTATCTCACAATTCTGACTTTTTTCTAAGAATTGCGAGATATAAACTCACAATTGCTAGTTATAAAGTCAGAATTTTGAGTTCTAAAGTCAGAATTGTGAGATATAAAGTCAGAATTGCTCAATATAAAGTCAGAATTTTGAGTTATAAAGTCAGAATTGAGTTATAAAGTCAGAATTCTGAGTTATAAAGTCAGAATTGCGAGTTATAAAGTCAAAATTGTGAGTTATAAAGTCAGAATTGTGAGATAATAAAGTCAGAATTGAGTTAAAAAGTCAGAATGGAGAGATAAAGTCAGAATTGAGTTATAAAGTCAGAATAGTCAGAATAGTTATAAGTCGAAATTGAATAAAGTCAGAATTGAGTCATAATGAGTATAAAGTCAGAATTGAGTTATAAAGTCGAATTGCGAGTTATAAAGTCAAAATTGTGAGTTATAAAGTCAGAATTGTGAGATAATAAAGTCAGAATTGAGTTATAAAGTCAGAATTGAGTTAAAGTCAGAATTAAGATATAAAGTCAGAAATGCTCGATATAAAGTCAGAAATTTGAGTTATAAAGTCAGAAATTGAAAAGTCAGAATTGCGAGTTATAAAGTCAAAATTGTGAGTTATAAAGTCAGAATTGTGAGATATAAACTCGCAATTGTGTGTTATAATGTCCAATTGTGATTGAAAAAACTCTCAATTTTGACTTTAAATCACGCAGTTCTGACTTTATAACTCACAATTGTAAGTTTATATCTCACAATTCTGAGAAAAAAAGTCAGAGAGTTGCAATTACCTTTTTATTTTTTTATTTAGTGGCGGAAACAAGCTTCCATAGTTCTCCATTTATTTAATTTTACTTAAAGCCTTTTGAGACAAAAGAATCAAATAAAAATACACTTTTTAGCATTGATATATGTGCCTCTTTAAATGCCACAGTTTCTAAAAATCTTTCAACCACTGAAGAGTTATATATCTCTGACAACACAGGCTTCACACACACTTTGGTCAGTCAATAAATCCATACTAGTAAAGATCACTCATAGTATGTTCCATGACATCATCTGGCGTCTTGCCTCAAGAGATGGACACACACAAGCAAATCTCCTGACATATCAGTTATTGATTAAACAATCAATGAAACCAAAACAACACATGTGAATGACTGTTGGATGACACGATCTCTCTCCTCAGTTCTCATCAAGAGAGTAGCGCTAACGTCAATAAACTGCAATTAACAAACACCAAATAGTGCAAAGTGGAAAGAGTCACGTTTCTACCAAAGGTGGAGAAAACTGCCGTCCAAAGTCTGACGCCCTGGACAACACGGTGATCTATCGTCTCTGGAAATGGAGAATAATCTAATTCAGTTGGGAGAGCAACTGTTCTGGAAGACCTCATAGGATTTAACCTAGTTTGTAAAATTAACACCTTCAACCCTGGAGCTTTACGACAAAAAGAGCAAGATGTGTCATTACTGTCAAGACACCTAATAATGAATCATCAAGTCCTTCTGATGAAGCTAAAGCTGGTGTTACTTCTGCGAGCAAAGATCTGTAAGTGTGAGAAAGTGTTTTCTGCCCTGATTCAGTCCACCTCCGATCCATTTGTTCTTGTTTCATGCCTATGCAGTCCATTTCCTATCACAAACCTTAAAGTCAGCATGAAGTGGAAGGTGTGATAGTATTTCCTTCCCTTTTGTGACATATATATCCAAGTGAAATGGCTTCTGAAACAAGAACAAATATAGGGCGGGGCTTGATTTTGTCCATCAGGAATTGATTGGATGGTTGTGGTTAGCTACTGGTTGATCGCATGTGAGTGTTAATTTCGTTAATGAAATCTATGAAAAGAAATGTTTGTCAACTACCTTTTTTTTCCCATGACTAAGACAAGACGATGACAAGATGACACCAATGCCATTAAATGATAACTGTGACTATATCAACATGAAATATTGATGATGAAAAAAGATGAAACTAAAATGAAGTTAAAGTAAAAAAAAAAAAAAAGGGAGACAATATATTACAGACTGTGTGAACTTTCATGCCTGCGGTTGCCAGATGTCAAGAAAATCCCCCAATCAGAGCTTTTCTGTGGTGGGGTGGTTGATGATTTCACTTATTTTTTATTTTTTTTTTACTGTAGTTAGTGTGTAAAGTTCAATGCAAAGGGAGATATTTTCTTTTACAGAAATCACTTTTAAGGACTTCTAACGAGCTTCTAACAAGCTTCTTTCTGAGTTGCTGACATCATGAACCCCATAATTTACATAAACCCAGCCCCTGAGAACAAAGGGGGTGAGGCCATGTTGTGTTGCTTTAGAGAGTAGAGTATTGTTGCCATGCCCCCATTTTACAACTGTTTCACAAACGAGGTTCAGTTCAACGCTGGTTTTGCACAAAATATTAACATGACGGCACATGCTAGTGGATGAGTTGAATCAACTCCACAGCAACTACATAAATTTAACCACTAACCATTTAGAAACATCCAGTTTCATTCTCTAAAAGTTGTAACTTCTTCCTGAGTCTCTCCATCAGTGTCGACTCCGGTTTGATCAATGTAAGGCTGAACACTGTTACTGACAATCCTCATTTTGGCTGCGTGAGATTCTCCAGCTTTGTTGTTGTTGAGCAACCGAAGCCCAAGCCGTTAAAGCTCCGCCCTCTTCTGGAAAGGGGGCCGGGAGCAGCAGCTCATTTGCATTTAAAGGGACACACACAAAAACGGCGTGTTTTTGCTCACACCCAAATAGGGGCAAATTTGACAAGCTATAATAAATGATCTGTGGGGTATTTTGAGCTGAAACTTCACAGACACATTCTGGGGACACCAGAGACTTATATTACATCTTGTGAAAGGGGCATTATAGGTCCCCTTTAAAAGGATAAATTTTCTGCCCGGTGGTTTACTTAATCTTTGCAATCTGGCAACCATGCACACGTGCTCCCTCTACTGCAGAAGCGCCGATGATCTAAAAACAAGTAAGCTGAAGTTTAACGATCTCTATTTGAGATATTCTGATTAAATGAAAGTGTCATTCAGTCAGTCTGTGTTCTGTCATGAGCTGCTTGTGCTGTTTGGTGCGACTAAATCTACTATTAAACCTTCAGTGATGAACTGTAATAAATCTAAACATGAATCTTGACTATATTGCTTGCAATTGTGGTTGCTTATTCAGGTTGCTAATGCACTCTGTGTGACAATAGTCTTTTGCAGCTGTTCAATTTAACCATTATGACGGAAATGTGATGTTTTCAAAGATGTTTCAAAGAGTTTTCAATGTCTAAAAGTAGACTAAAATGCCAGACATTTAGTTGATTAAACTTGACTAAAGAAAAACAGTATAAGGTTGACTAAATATATATATATATATATATTATAGTAATAACAGTAAATTATGCATAACTACAAGTAACTAACCCTAAACCAAACCCTAACCTCAGCTGTAACTCTATAGTAAGTACATGAAGTTAATTAATAGTACTTAGTGCTTATTTAGTGCTTAGCAGTAGAGTGACAAGAGGTTCCTCAAATCAAAACTGTAAAATCCCACAGTGCAGAACATCTTTTGGCAAATCAGCCTTTTCTTATAGGGCTTGTAAACTGTGGAACTCATTGCCCACAGAGATTAAGATCATTTCTGAGTTTAAAATGTTCACCTCTAGGCTTAAGGCATGGCTGAAAACAAACCAAAATTGTACCCATTTGTAGATGTCTGAATGTGAATGAGTGAGTTTTTGAATATGTAAAATTGCATTGTGTATTTTTTTCTTAGAACTGAATATTGTGTTATTATAGTAGAAAGGTCCATCCAGGGACGGGAGTTGAAAATTAGCACTTGCTATAAACACTGTGTGCATCACATCGGCTGCAAACTTTGTTCTGTAACTATGTTTGACTGCACTGTCCCTGTCAAATGAACTTATAAATAAATAAAATAATAAATAAATAAATTTGAGTAATTACAATGTAACTACAGTAAAATACACTACTGTAAAATAAAGTGTAACCATATTATGCATATAAATATAAAATATCAAATATTTGTATAAAAAAAAAGCACCAGAATACAATAAATTCATATGGAAAAGAAGAAAATATTTAAAATGTTAAAATAAATAATAATAAATAAACAAACTAATAAAATCAATAATAATAAAATAAAATAATTTTACCATGTCATTATCTATCTATCTATCTATCTATCTATCTATATCTATATATATCTATATATCTATCTATATATATATAATATATATATATATATATTAAAATAATAATAAAACACAAATAATATACAAAATACAATACTAGCAAAAATGTATCAAAATAAAATAATTAAACATTTTATTATAATAATTAAATAATAATAATAAAAAATAAAATAGAAAAGGTAGCCTACAAAGCTAATGGTAGCAAAGCTAAATCATATGAGATCCTTCTGACCTTGGATGTAATGCACATTAAGTTTATGAATCTATCTGCTGTAATTGATTGCTTGGGAGATTCTTTTAAAAGCACTCCCCAAGAGCTTGCCAAATTCTGTCCACCGTAAAAGCTTTTTAAAAG
Source organism: Culter alburnus (assembly GCA_028476615.1). Taxonomy (NCBI): domain Eukaryota; kingdom Metazoa; phylum Chordata; class Actinopteri; order Cypriniformes; family Xenocyprididae; genus Culter; species Culter alburnus. The sequence goes on from JAOTNS010000806.1 coordinate 113,029, forward strand.
CCCCTCACATTCTTACATGACCTTCCTGTTACGTGCCTTTCCAAAAACAGGTCCTTTTAAGTAAGCAGGTTATCGGTCCGGCCGAGTACGGCGTCTGGTATGAGGCGATTGATTTGGTGAGACCTAATCAAGTGTCTCCACGCCGCCTCATAGACACGGAGGAATGGAGCCAATTAACTTTGGCTTGGGAGCGTTTGCAAAATCCGTGTGCGTGACTGGCAGAAGCGTCCAACAAGCGTCTCCCGGCATTTATTATGAGCCGTTTGATTTATGCGGCACTATCAGGCTCCCCGGAGTGCACGCCGTTGCCCCGGCCTCTCAAGCTCACGCTGTGATGGAGTGGGGCGGCTGGAGCAGGACTTATACAGCGCCATTGATTATCTGCCTGTATTAGCGCAGCCGCCCATAGAGATGAGAGACTCTTAGCGCTTCTGAAATAAACACAAGCACTCCAGCACAGGTAATAACAGGCATTAATTAAAGGCTGGTGACAGCAGCCCAAGACTTTTGTCTGAGGAAGTGCCACTAAAGCACCTTTATTAGCATATTGAGGAAAAAAACTGGCACTGAGGCGAGCCGTTTCATGTTTATATACTTTTATAATAATACAATTATTAAAACTATATATTTTTTTTAAGGAATATCACAATTTTTCTTCCCTGTTTTAACAGTAAACCTCTGTTGCGCAGCATTCTGGTTGCTACGGAATTGTTACATTTTCATTTGATTACATTTTAAAAGAGTAATTAAATTAGTGTTTATTGATTACCACCATTTTTGATAATAAATTAAATCATAAAATCCAGAAAAAAAGGGAGGTTAATCATATATAGGACATTTTTGATAAATAATTAAATGGTTAAAAAATTTATGGATTTAATTGATTACACGTTTTTTTTTTTTTTATTGTTAAAATTTAATTAAATCATTCAAATGGAATTAAAATGGAAGAAAAAATTAAATTAAAGCATTAAAACAAAATCCAGGAAAAAACAAACAAAAAACAAAAAAAAAAAAAACAAAACAAAACAAAACAAAACAAAACAAAACAAAACGGAAAACAGAATTTAGGAAAAATAAAATAAAATTTGGGAAAAAATTATATGGATTTCATAGTGCTCTACAAAATATATATATATATTTTTTAAAATAAATTGTTGTTAAATTGTACAAGTTTCATGATTTAAATGAATAAGACATGCACATTTTGAACAGCAAATTTAATTTAACCATTAAAAAGGAATGCAGGAAAAATGAAAAAAAAAAAAAAAAAAAGAATTCAGAAAGAGTAAAACAGAAAAAAAATGGAATTTGGGAAATAAATAAAATGGAATTTGAAAAAAATAAATAAAACAGATTTCATAGTGTCCTAATTTTTATTTATTTATTTATTTATTTTTTTTAAATAAATTGTTGTTAAATTGTGTAAGTTTCATGATTTCAATTAATGCTTGATTACTAAAATGGAAGTTGGGAAAAAATAAAATGATGCCTTATTCACGGCATCTGCCGTCATTCAGAGGAGTGTTTGTCACAATAAAAACAAACCGTGATGCTCCTTAAGCTAACAATGACAGCTGCTGGGTGGTCTGTGCTAAAACAGATGTGAGAAACATGTCAGTTTGTGTGCAGGCGAACAGCGTTTAACGGTCTAAAACCGTAATCAGGCGCTAAACGCTTAATTAGCCACCAGCGGCCGCTTGGATAAACAAACAAACACGAGCGTTTGATTTAACATGACTACAGCCTTACACTCTCCAGCAAGGGCTTTGATGCAGGAATGGACTAATTCATGATTGCATGTGATGCTGATACACCAATAATTATGCATAATCACCAATAATGATACAAATATTTCTAGTTCTGGATGCTGATTGGTCAAGCCGGTTTTCCAGCTGTGCAAATACAGGATATACAAACAGCTGTGATGTGAAACACCTGTTACGACTACACAGCTCTAATTCACCCCAATACAACCTTTTATTTGAATAAAATACAGCTGTATGTCAGTGGATGTCTTAGAAGCATCACAAAAACGTTTCTTTTAACTTTTGTTCCAAGATGCTTGAAACCAGCAAACTACAGTTCCTGTCTCTATGAAGCCCCTCCTTCTGAAAAGCACAATGTGCTCTGATTAGTCGGCTGGACCAGTGTGTTGTGATTGGTCAACCGCTTCGAGCATCTTTGGAAAATGTCACGCCCCTTATCACCGTGAGTTTTATCACACTACTAACTAACTCAACCAGGCCCCGCCCCTTGCATACGCCTTGAGCGGGAATGATTTAAATGAGGAAAATTGTGTTCATTCCCAGAAGAAAACTCAAGAAAGAAAAGAAGAAAACTCTTCATAAATTACATGAAAGATTAAAGGACTCATATTATAAACATTTTATTTCTTTCCCTGTGGTCTAATTATAATATTAGTCCAGACTTTTACATATAAAGTCAGAATTGTGAGTTATAAAGTCAGAATTGTGTCCAGAATTGCAGACTATCAGAAGTCCAGAAAGTTTTGTCAGAATAGCAGAATTATAAAGTCCAGAATTGTCCAGCAGAGAGATATAAAGTCAGAATCATGAGATATAAAGTCAGAATTGTGAGATATAAAGTCAGAATTATGAGATATAAAGTCAGAATATATAAAGTCAGAATTGTGAGTTATAAAGTCAGAATTGAGATCAGCAGAATTATAAAGTCAGAATTGCGAGATGAGCAGAGCAGAATTGTATAAGTCGTGAAAGTCAGCAGAATTGAGTCAGAATTGTGATATAAAGTCGAAAAGTCACAGAATTGTATAGAAGTCCAGAATTATAAAGTCGCAGAATATAAAGTCGAGTTATAAGTCAGAATGAGATATAAAGTCAGAATTGTGAGATATAAAGTCAGAATCAGAATTTGAGAACAGAATATAAAGTCAGAATTGTATAAAGTCAGACAGAAGATGTCAAAATTGTGAGTTATAAAGTCAGAATTCAGACGAATAGTCATAGTTCAGAATTACAAAGTCAGAATTATAAAGTCAAAATTGTGAGTTATAAAGTCAGAATTGCGAGATATAAAGTCAGAACGTGAGATCAGAATTGTATATAAAGTCAGAATTGTGATATATAAAGTCAGAATTGTGAGATATAGTCAGAAGATGTCAGAATATAAGTCAGAATGAGAATAAAGTCAGAATTGTGAGATATAAAGTCAGAATATATAAAGTCCGAGTTCTGTCAGAATATATAAAGTCAGAACCAGATATAAAGTCAGCAGAATTCAGAATTGTGAGATATCAGAGCGAATAATAAAGTCAGAATTGTGAGAGTCAGAATTACGAGATATAAAGTCAGAATTGTGAGATATAAAGTCAGAGAGATAAAGTCAGAATTGTGAGATATAAAGTCAGAATATAAAGTCAGAATATATAAAGTCAGAATTACGAGATATATCGAATTAAAGTCAGACAGAATTACGAGATATAAAGTCAGAACAGAATTGTGAGATATAAAGTCAGAATTACGAGATATAAAGTCAGAATTGTGAGATATAAAGTCAGAATTGTGAGTTATAAAGTCAGAATTGTGAGAGTCAGAATTGTGAGTTATAAAGTCAGAATCAGAATCAGAATCGTCAGAATCAGAATATATAAAGTCAGAATGCAGAATTGTGAGATATAAAGTCAGAATGTGAGCAAGTCAGAATAGATATAAAGTCAGAATTGCAGAATTGTATAAACAGAATTGTATAAAGTCAGATTTGTGAGTTATAAAGTCAGAATTAGATCAGAAGTATAAAGTCAGAATTGTGTGATATAAAGTCAGAATCGAGTGAGGAATGAGATATAAAAGTCAGAACAGAACAGAGAGATATAAAGTCAGAATTGTGAATAAGTCAGAATTGAAGCAGAATTGAGCAGAATAGATATAAAGTCAGAATTGTGAGTTAGTCAGAATCGAGATATAAAGTCAGAATTGTGAGATATAAAGTCAGAATTGTGAGTTATAAAGTCAGAATTGTGAGATATAAAGTCAGAATTGTGAGATATAAAGTCAGAATTGTGAGATATAAAGTCAGAATTACGAGATATAAAGTCAGAATTGTGAGTTATAAAGTCAGAATATAAAGTCAGAATGAGACGAGATATAAAGTCAGAATTGCAGAATTGTCAGAAGATATAAGTCAGAATTGATATAAAGTCAGAATTGCAGAGTGAGATATAAAGTCAGCAGAATGTGAGATATAAAGTCAGAATTGTGAGATAAAAGTCAAGATATAAAGTCAGAATATAAAGTCCAGAATATAAAGTCAGAATTGTGAGATATAAAGTCAGAATTGTGAGATATAAAGTCAGAATTGTGAGATATAAAGTCAGAATTGTGAGATATAAAGTCAGAATTGTGAGATATAAAGTCAGAATTGAGAGATATAAAGTCCTTTAAGAGTGAGAAGGAGATTGTTGAGGGACTGTTGTGAGCAGAGCGCCTGTGAGAGACATTTCATTCAGAAAGTGTAGGAGTCCATCTCCATCTACTGAACGGCCACTCGAGCTCATGATACAGAGACACGGCAGGAGTCAAAGAGCCAGAAAATGAGAAAACGTCTGAAAGCGATGACGCGTGATACAGATACACGCAGCTGACTGCAGTATGCAGGTTTAAGAAGCGGAGAAGAGGACGCTGCTAATGTTGGGAGAGAAAGAAATCAAAACCTTGCCAAAGTAGGGTGGATTTATGATGCTACCTGAAAATGACACCCCAGAAACTGCCTAGTGACAGCTTAATAATAGAACACCCTAGCAACCACCCAGCAACACCTTAGTAACCACTTTTCAGAACATTCCAAAAACTGCCAAGCAATAACCTAGCAACCATTCAGAATATCTTAAAGGAATAGTTCACCCCAAAATGTAAATTCTGCAGTTTGTTTAAACTACCCCTTTAAATGTTAGAAACAACTAAATACACCTCAGAAACTATCATAATAACTACATTTTAATAATATTTTAATCCGAGAATAGGGAAGTCCACACCACAACTATAACGATATTGACACTGATGAACAATATCACTGGAAACACTTTCACAATTTTCCCAGCTGATGAATGATAAAAACATTGACAGCCAATCAGAATCCACCTGCCTTTCTTGCTAAAGTTATATCTTTATAGTTATAGAGTTATCTACGCTCTAAAAAAAAAATATAAAAAAAATAAAGGTTGTTTCAACGCAAATTTGGATCAAATATGGACAAACCCAACTGTTGGGTTAAAAAATTCATTTAAAAATGTAATGTCCATTTTTACCCAAATTTGGGTTGAAAAAAACTCAGCATTTTTTAGAGTGTTCTTGTTGTGAATGGGTCTTTACACTCAACATTTTGACTCACAACACCACAAACAATTCAAAATACTTTAGTAACATTTGTCTTTCGCAATATATTTAACTGCTAAATATGTCTTTGAAAACAAAAACATTTATTTTTTGTCATTAAACATGTAAATAAAAATAATACAACAACAATATATTTACAGCAAATAATTTGTTGTTTTGTAACATTTTTCCTTAGCAATATTTTTAACTCTTTCCTTGCCATTGACAGAATTTTCAGGCTTTCCATTTTTACATATAGTTATATGGTAGGGGGCGCTATTACACTCTAAAAAATGCTGGGTTAAAAACAACCCAAGTTGGGTTGAAAATGGACAACCCAGCGATTGGGTTGTTTTAACCCAACTGTTGGGTTAAATGTTTGCCCAACCTGTTGGGTAGTTTTACTTAACTCAACTATTGTTTAAAAATTACAGTATTGCTTACTTAAAATGAACCCAAAATATATTGAAAATTAACATTTATTAATATGTTTAAAAATGAACATTTTAATTTCATTTTAGATTCATTTTAAGTCAGCCATATAGTCATTTTCAAAACAATAGTTGGGTTAAATAAAACTACCCAGCAGGTTGGGCAAACATTTAACCCAACAGTTGGGTTAAAACAACCCAATCGCTGGGTTTGTCCATTTTCAACCCAACTTGGGTTGTTTTTAACCCAGCATTTTTTAGAGTGTACGCATCTTCTGAATGAGTACAGAATCTCCAGATCAAAACACAGGCAAAAAAAGGAGAAACAAGTGATAAAAGCGACTGAGCGATTTTCTTAGTCTTCTTTTTTTGTTCAAAATGTTGCTATTTTTTTTTAATGAAACTTACCCACATTCAAGTGTTGATAAAAAGAATGCATGAAGCTAAAATAAAAAGGTTTTGTTTTGTTGTTTTGTTTAAAAGCAGAGGATCTGTTCTTTCTTTTGCATGTCCAGATTTTCATACAACAAAATATTCTGGGTGCCACAAAATTTTTGCGAAAATTATCAAAAATGCTGGCAGGGAGGGTCAAATATATCAAATAGTCTCAGAAAAATACATTTATATTTTTCATTAAACATTTTTAAAAAAATACAATATATTTACAACAAATAATTTATGTTTTCAATTTACAGTAATAGCTGGAAAATGTTATAGTTATATTGTAACTCAGTGACAGCTATACATTCATAGGCACTTTTTTTCTAACTGATGCTTTCAAGACCCTTGGAGATCATCATTTAAACTCTTTTATTTCAAAATAGAGCACAGAAAATCCCGTTCGCATGACACAAGCCCTGTACCGAGCGAGTGTGAACCCAGATCTGCCCCATCTCAGATGAATCGATTAACGCCTCGCTCTCTCTGTGTGATATCATCTGTGTTACTGCTATTCATTTGACCAAATCCCCAGGAGTCAAACACCTTCACCGGACACAGCACGAGCACCAGCTGCACACGCCACGGCACACGCCACGCAATAATGCGGCCATCGCTACACCGAGCACAATCCGACGTGCCCGAGATATCAGGAAGCACATGGCAGGAAAAGAGCAGAGCTCTGAAACGCTTGTCTCTGATAAAGCGTGGGATTTCAGTCTGGGCTCAGGAGGGACGCTGTATGGCGCATGGTAATACATTTTATCTGTGGTTTTCAGAAACAAACATCTCAGAGGAAAGGCTAGACTTCTGCTACCTCCAAGACACGTTCAGACGTGGAGCGACAGCAAAAGACCTATTTAAGTTTTATCGAATCAGACACGTACAGACACTCCACTGAAGCAGAAAAGTCACAAATGAGATCTCTTTAATTATTCAGCTGCTTCTCAGACACCAATAAGATTAAATGGAAAGAAAATGGAGATGTCTAATGAAAAAAAAGACACCAGTAATCTCACATCTCTGCTAGGGTTTCAGAAGAGATCTTAACATGTATTTGCCAAGATGGTGAAATATGTAATCAAAAGTCTCATCAAATTCTCCTTGTGTCAATCAAACAGGTTCTCCTGAGATCTGCTGTCCACATTACTGCCAAAAATGCTCTCATTTGTGTCTATTTTGCATATATTGATTGATTGATTAAATAAATAAATGCATTTTTATAAACAAACAAACAAACAAACAAACAAATAAATGTCACTGAAATAAAAATAGACACAAATTAGGCAATCTGACAGTAATGTGGATAGCAAAGTTAGCCAACAGCCTGACAATATATCAGTATGGTATCTAAAGTAGTTACTATACAGTATCTTTCATTGTTTCCAGATAAAATAAAATAAATAAATAAATAAATAATAATAATAATAATAATAATATAACTTATAATTTATTTTATCTTTAATTTATATAAATATTTATAATTAAATATAAAATAAATGTATTTATATATAGAATATAATTATATTTAGAATATTGTTGTTTAAAATATAGATATATATATATATATATATATATGTGTGTGTGTGTGTGTGTGTGTGTGTATAGCTTTGAAGCTTTACGAATCTTTTGTTCGAAGTGGTCAGAGCACATATCAAACAAAGGCACATGATTTCAGTAAACGAGGCTTAGTTACATTATAAGGGTTTTAAATTTTAATGGTTCGCACTGGGGGCGTGACTTTGGCAGTTTGATACACGCTCCGAACCACTGATTCGAAACAAAAAGATTTGTAAAGCTTCGAACTCATGAAGCAGTGTTTGAAATCGCAGATAAAAGTTTTTTTTTTTTTGGCACAAAAAGTATTCGTTGCTCCATGACATTAAGGTTGAACCACTGTAGTCACATGAACTGTTTTAAATATGTCTTTAGTAGCTTTCTGGGCATTTTGAAAGTGTTAATTATCTTGCTGTCAATGCAGGCCTCACTGAGCCATTGGATTTTATCAAAAATATCTTAATTTGTGTTCTGAAGATGAATGAAGGTCTGAGTAATTAATGACAGAATTTTGATCTTTGGGTGAACTAACCCTTTAGTAGTCAAAGGCATCTTACAAAAATCACATTCTAGTGCCTTTTCACCTTTCAACAAAAAGATGTGTGTAGGTCTTGGATAAGAATTATTTGTGTTATTTAACCAAGAACTCCCTTAATTCCCTGAGCTATGAAAGAGCAATCTCTGAGCAGTAAAAGTTGATATACCGCACACACGCATCTCTATACGGGTCAGAATGATCTGCAATGCAGAGGCTCTGAACTAGAATCCTGAAACACAGATACTGGAGCAACTTTACACGCTTCTGAAGGGTAAATATACCTGCATAATTGCACAGGTTAGCGTGCTCAGGTGGCATCGGATGGCTGCGTGTTCCAGTTAAACACATCCGAGTGATGATTCACTTCCAAACGAGAGCATATATGACACCGAATAATCTCACACACCTGCCGGAGAGAAATGCGAAAGCACCACTAGCGACAATTCTTGCTTGAACTCCCTGACTCTTCATTCATGATCTTTCGGTCGCTGAACAAAGTCATAAACATTCCTTTGGTGCAACCCTGTCATTACCAAACGGACGATATTGTGTGATTATAATCAGCTCGCCGCATGTTAGCACACATCCTAACGAACACAGAAGTGATGGCATGACCTCCTGGAGCAGAGCAGCGGACGGCTTTTCAACTTCACTTAAACGCTTCAGGCTGTTAGACTGCAGCCTTTCTAATGCCAGAAACACAGGCAACATGATAATAACCTCATTACATGAGACCTTGAGCTTGTGAAGGAGAAGATGGGATGTAAATCAAGCATTTATTGCCTGTAATCTCTCTGAAAGATGAAGAGGGTGAACGTGAGATGTTGTCGCACATTTCAGCATGAGCCACAGCTGCTCTAGATGTGATATAATATGCTCTTCTCTTCTGTATGTGGAGATTTGATGGCTATTGAAGTGCATTTTAGGCTTCTTAGTCTCTTTGAGGTTGTGTTTAGATACTGAAATCGAGAGGGACACTAACAGGGAGGAAAAAAGTGCACACCAACTCTCATTTGTGGTCTAATAAATTGGATAGTAATAAAATCAGCTTTGATTGTCCAGTGACAGGAGCTATTTTTCATGTTTTCATCGCTAACAGGGAGTGTAAGTGTCTTTTTCAAGGGCACTACATTTTATATGCACACACAGCTCTCACAAGCATTTATGGATACTTGAAAAGACACTTAACATCACAACAATATCTGAAGGATGAACCTGAACCATAACTAGAGACTATAGAATATTATAGAGAAGCCTTAGCAACCACAAGACAACAAGACAACACCCTAGTTACTTTTTTTTTTTTGCAGTGTATTTTTTATACTTGTCAAAAAATTACATGAAGGATGTCAAAAATTATATATATGCAAAGGATGGATTTGAACCATGATTAAAGACAAGAATACCATAGAGACACCTTAGTTACCGCATAGTAACACCTTGGCAACCTAACAACATGCTATTAACTTTTTTTGCACTATATATTTATGCATGTCAAAAAATCATATGAAGGATGTCAAAAAAAAAAAATATATATATTTGAAGGATGGATCTGAATCATAACTAAAGACCAGAATACCATAGAGACACCTTAGCAACCGCATAGCAACACCATGGCAATCTAACAACAGCCTATTAACTTTTTTTTTTGCAATGTATTTTTATACATGTCAAAAAATTACATGAAGGATGTTAAAAATTATATATATTTGAGGGATGAATTTGAACCATGATTAAAGACTAGAATACCATAGAAACACCTTAGCAACCACATAGTAGCATCTTGGCAACCTAACAACATCCTATTAACTTTTTTTGCAATGTATTTTTATACATGTCAAAAAATTACATGAAGGAAGGATTTGAAACTGAACACCAGAATACCAGACATCTTAGCAACCACATAGAAACACCATGGTAACCTGACAACATTCTATTCACTTTTTTTGCAATCTATTTTTATACATTTCAAAAAATTATATATATTTGAAGGATGGATTTGAATCATAACTAAAGACTAGAATACCACAGAGACACCTGAACAACCGCACAGCAACACCTTTGCAACCTAACAACGTCCTTTTAACTTTTTTTGCAATATATTTTAATACATGTCAAAAAAAAAAAAAATTATATATATATATATATATATATATATATATATATTTGAAGGAAGGATTTGAATCATAACTAAAGACCAGAATACCATAGAGACACCTTAGCAACCACATAGCAACACCTTGGCAACCTGGCAACATTCTATTATCTGTTTTTGCATTGTATTTTTATACATTTAAAAACATTATATATATTTGAAGGATGGATTTCAATCCAAAACTAAAGACCAGAATACCATAGAGACACCTTAGCAACCACATAGCAGTACCTTGGCAACCTGACAACAAAGATATTTTAACTTTTTTTTAGCAATATATTTTAATAAATGTATACAACAAATTAATTTTTATTACTTTTTTTATTTGCAGTAATAGCTGGTAATTTATGAATTTTAATTGAAAAACTGATTTAAAGTATGAAAATGATATTTGAAGGAGGGACTGGAGTCATTACTAGAGACTAGAATATTATAATATATATCCACATAGCAACACCTTGGCAACCTGACAACATCCTAACATCAAGCAATCACATTTTCATCATAGAATATCTAGTTTGCATATGCGTGCATGTATAATATAGACTCAAAAAATTAACTTTCACTGTTGTTAGTTTCACTCAAACCATCCTTGTTCACATTACTTAACAACTCATGTAACTACATGAACTTAATTTAACTGAGTTGTTTCTATAGAGCAAATAGTTAATTTAATAAGGTAATTAATAAATGTGTTCACCTTACATAATAAACTTTTATAAATTTAACATAACATTATTAAGTAAACTGCACATATACATATTATGAAGCAGTGACAAATTCAAATGATTTGTATTTACTCAAAGAAATCTTGTCAGCTTTACTTGAATTTATATTTTGTTCATTCAACTAAACTGTTCTTTGTACAAATTACTCAATATAGTTGCGCACTGCTTTTTTAAGTAAATCCAACAATTCATTTTTGTGAGTGTATACGCACACAAGCTTTGGTGAACGGACCAGTGTGGTTTACTGTGAAACTCCTCGCCCGATCTCAAGTGGGCATCTCTAATTGCAGACAAGCAATGCAGTAAATCTCTCCTCCCACTCCTGACCGTCACGTCACATTTAACATCCTGCTGAGAGGGGTGCAAAAGACCCCCACGGCCCCCAGGGGCCTGAGTCGGCACAGTTCACCCTGCTAAATTGGATTTTAAATGCAGATAATTGTTGCCTGGTTGAGAATGGAGCTATTTCCAAAGATGCATCGTCCACACAAACACCAGACAGTGATTCATGATCGTCTTCTAGGGGTTTGCAATTAACCGAAGCTGGTCCTGGTGGAGACACGGCACTGTAAACCACTGTGTACTTTAGTTTATGCGCTCTACTTTCAGTATTGGTTAGCTGTTGCCATTAGAAAAGCAAGCAATAAACATGGTAGAACACAAATAATTGAATTGTGTCTCTCATCATATTAATGTGTACGATTATAGCACAACACAAGGAAAAGTGCAGCACTGCAGAAAAACCGTATTGCATTCATAGAACATTTCTGCACAAACTGAGTTTCTTTGTATTTTAAAACAAGGATAATTTTGCCTTTTTGCAATTGGAAGATATGAAAGTGAATATATTATACATGCTGTAATCTTTCTCTAACAGAACTTATTCAAATCTCTTAAGCAAATCTGTTTTTTATAGCTGAAAGGCAGGATTTTAGCAGCGTTGTGCAAGCAGGTTTTACTCCTGAATGTATTTAAGGTACCTGCCAAGACTCAGAGCAGTTGAGAACATAACCTTGATATTTGCAAAAGAGGAAATCTCTACAATATTACCGATCAATAACATTGGCACTGTGACTTGAGATCGATCCCTTTGCATTTCTACAGACACGGTTACTATAAAAGCAACTACATATTTTGCGGTTTACTGGACCTACTGAGTCACAAAAACTGCATTGTAAAGAATACTTAAACTTAATTTATACTAAATTTAATGTTTATCCAATTGATTTTTCCAATGTATTAGAACTTACAAAATAAAAGTTAAGGAGTAAAGTAAACTCAAAAAAGGCCATGCAAAAAAGAAACAAAATATAATTAAAATGAACCCGTTAGACCAACACAATTACCCCAAATATTGCGCATCTAGTCAAACACAGTTATCTGAACAAAGAACTTCAAATTGAACATTGAATATTGCTGCAATGTTAAGGGTTACACATATTACACAAGGGTTACACATACTCTGATCTTTAATGTGGAGTGTTGCTCAACTCGTCTCTACAGAATCCACCACAGGCGCTCAAGAGTGTTAAGATTGAGTGCAATGCATGTCCACAGAAGGTTTTTCACCTTGGGAGAATGCATATCCTCATTGTCACCTTGAAAAAATGCCCAACAATGCAGGGAATGAGGAAAGGGTAACATTTTCAGGTTTGTGTATTAAATTACACAGTGGTGTGTGAATTCATGACAGCATTGATAAAGCACAACTCCCTCACACCTTCAGCACTCACTTCTCACTGTACTCCTCCTCTAGCAACACCATAACATCTTGGATGCTGTTAGATCCAAAATGTTTGATTTGGTCTCATGAGACCAGAGTATTGATTCCCAGAATCTATATTTTGTAAATATGGGCTTTGGAAATGGCTAACTGACTTTATTGCGCTTTAGCTAGGTAGTTCCAGTGAGGACAACAACCATGCATGTCATTTCTGCAGGCTGCATCTCACTCTGTGAGATAAACAGTCACTCCTTTTCATAGCTTTTGCTGGCTCTGAGACACTTGCTTGGTATTTCTCCTGCTCTTTGTCTAGCAAAAAAATCCCTCATCACTAAATGAAAGTTTAAAATGAAGGCCTGATTATTTCAGGGGCCTTGTCACAAGTCCATTGTTTTTGAATTTCTGTGTTACTTTTGCTATATTTTCACACTTAAAACAATGATTTGGTAATCCTCTTGTACCACTGTCCTCTTTTGTGCTAAGAAATAAGTCTCCTGACTGTTCTCTCCCAAGTGGTTCCATTGTTGTCAGCATTAAGTCTGAGAATGATTCAGTGGGCTATATAACACTTTTAACCCTCAGGGGTCTGAGGATTTTTGGGGCCCTGGAGAAGTTTTGACATGCCCTGACATTTGTGCTTTTTTCAGTTGTTCATAAACATATTAATGGAAAAAGTGTCATTACACTGTATTCAGCACAAACTAGGCTACAATAATATGTGAGGAACATGTATGTACATGTTTGTGTTTTTGAAGGAATAACGTTTATGCGTGGTTATTGAAAAAACAAAAAATAAGTCACTGAAATAAGGCCAAAAAATATATATTAAATCTTTGTTCACAAGACTTCTGGGTATTGGAGGTTGTAGACTAGAGTTTTTGCTTCAAAATGAGGTAAAAAATTATAAAACATAATCATCTCATATAAAACAATAGTGAGATTTAAATTTTCTAAAACATCTTTGGTCAAGAAACACAGTATGCGTATAGGCGTGAATCCTCATGTATAATGGGTGATTCTCACCTGAGAAGACAAAAGAATCGCATAAAAGAGCTCTAATGAGCTGCATAAATAATGAGCTCTTTCTGTCAGGTAGGCTGTGAAAAAACCTGTGAGACATTGATCATGTCTCAAGCTCATGGTGTATATCAAACATACAGAAAAAACAGCAACACTGTGAAATATTATTACAATTTAAAATAATGGTATTCTATTATATTCTTTAAAATATAATGTATTTCTGTGATGCAAAGTGTCTGAACAATTATGTTACCTCTATGGCATTTCATATAGGCTTTTAGCTTAAAAGCATGCACATTTGGAGAAATATTGATGGATTCTCATATGTTTGTCAATTTTCTATACAGAGGAGTAATATTCAGGATTTATTGTCATTACAATGAGTGCTGGATACTGTGTTTACAATTCATACTTGAAGCCGGAGGGCGCTCTGCCCCTTTTGTCCACAAATGCCTGAGCACTGAAGAAGAATAGGCAATCCAGGAAATAACTGAACTAACAGAGGCCAGAGATCGCTAACTATGGCTATTCAAAACACTTTTCAAGACAATAAATACACGATTGAGACGATGTATGCATGTATTGACTGAATTTGCGTCTGAATAGCGCTCGCTCCGTGGGCGTAGCCGCATTAGCGGATAATGAGCTGAATCACGGATTTCTGACATGGCTCTCTTTTCATACAGATTACATAAACACAGAATTTTTGTTTTCGATTTGACTTACACGATTTAAAACCTGACAGTTATGTTAGACATAAGTTACAGTTCATTTTCTGAGAACTATCAGATTGGACTTCGTTCAGAGGGAGACGAGAGATCACGCATCATGTTTGTTTTTCTTTATTTTACAAAAAGCACAACATTTTGTTTTTACTTTGAGTGTACACAAATAAAAGAAAATATTCCACAGATTAAAATGGTGTATAGCTCTTAATTGTATGTGCAACATTGACAGAGTATTTTGAGTCTCTTTCACACTGGTTAGAAAAAAAATGTGGTGATCACGCCGGCGTGACCGCTGACCCCAGAGTGTTAATTGTCAAGAAATCACTTCTCTTTAAATGTTTTGGTTCAACATACTTAACTGTTAGAGGGCAACACCTTGAGGCCATCATCAATCCCATTCCAAAACTGCGGCCCCCTACAGACAACGCTCATACTGGTGCGGACATGTCGACGATATTTACCAGATATAAGTGATTTGGTTCTCGTTTGGTATGTGTGCTGGGGCCTGGAGATAGGAACAAGGCTACTCAATCTAGAGTTCAGATTATTTACTATTTGAAACATAAAGCAGGCATTATGATATTTATTCAGCTCAGTGAGTCTTAGTAACTCAAAGCGATAAAATAGAAGGCGAGTAGAAGAATTTGACTCTGACCAGGACAAAGCCCGTATGGCTTTCCTTTGTAATGATGCAAGTTTTTTAAGATGACTTATGAAGGTGTTGCACCATATCACATTACAGTAATTCAGATGTGGCTCAAAGAGAGTTTTATACAACAAAAGTAGGGCAGACAACGGAAGAACGTGTCTGATCTTATAAAACAAGCCAACATATTTTGACAGTTTGTTTACAAGATGATCAATATGACATTTGAAGGTAAGAGATTCGTCAATGAGGACCCCCAGGAATTTAGTGGAATACACCCTTTTTATCAAATTGATCATTAATTTTAATCAGGCAGCGATCAGTATTTTTAAGTAACTATTGGTCACCCTTTACATTTGTATGTGGGTTTTGGAAATATTTAACTAATGAAAAGTATTAAAAAGAGCTTGTGACTAAACCTCTCACTCTATTGGATCCTCAAAATGTCAGTCAAACCTCATAACTGTCCTGCCTCTATTGTGAATGAAGTGCCGCACACATTTTGGAGTGTCTGTGCTTATTTACAACCTAAGGGTAAATAAAGAACTGGCTCTTTGAACAAGTACAGCCAGGGCCTAAAATTAACACTCGCCAAGCACCAAATGCGAGTAAAAATATGAAAAAAGTATATGAAAGAGTGTCAATTGGCAGTTAGCCGGTAACAGAAAGCCCAGAAAGCCACGTCTCAGACAGCCCGTGAATACTAAACTGAGCTCTCTTTCATGTCTTCTTGTACTTAATTGGACAAATTCACACAAAAGTAAGTCAAACAATAGCCAGCATCCTAGTAAACATAGTTGGTTATGTTTTAAGTGAACGTAAACAGTTGAGAAAGAAAACGCATGTGTAACAGTATATTGAATCAGTGCATTCGCTCTTAAAGTGACAGCAGCCTAATGTTTCTGCTATTCCATTTAAGCTTGATTTCAGTAAAATGTTAATAATATAATGACATGCAAGTGTCTGACTATACATATTGCATTTAATGAAAGAACAAAACAAAGTAGTATTATTTAGGATAACCATTAAGACAATAATTGAGAGAACCTAAAAAATCTGAATGCATCAAGGTTGCGATGAAGTTTTACGTTTTTCCAGTGTACAGCTCTCTGACACAATACAAAAATGGCAACAGCGTGGAGGAAAACGAGGGAGAGGGGATGAAATTTACTGCAAGAGATGCTTATTTAACACCTGACCTCATTTATGTGGCTGAACAATGAGTTCAGCATTGCTGTATTGTTCTCTTTCTGAAAAACCAACCTGTACGTTTATGGGGTCTTTTACAGTACTGATAATCTGCTCAGAGAGATTTACCTGTGCTACGCTATTTAACGACACTGACAACTGTTTTCTTTCTTTCAGTGTCTCTATCAGTCGGGGTTTCATTGAAAAGGATGACGCAGGTTTATATCTGTTCCCGTTTGACGGATGACACAATATAAAGCATGAGCTGTGATAAAAGATCGGGGAGATATTGGACCTTGTGAGATTAATGTCAAACTTATTTTGGAGCTCCCAAGCGCTCAGAGAAGTTCTGATGAAACGACTCTCAGTTGGGCCATTACCACATCCCGCCAGGATGAAGTTTTTCTGGATTTGGGTTATTCCACCCCTCCGACATTAATTTAATGTTTCGTTCCATCTCTTCTGTTAACATTAACACAATATTTCATTTCTATTACCTTTCTGTCAGAGAGAAATCCAATTAAAGGAGAAAATATTGTCACAAAGCAGATTTTCGCCCTTGAAATAATGACATTTTCTAAGATGTCTTTCTTTATGAGAAATAAAAACAGAAACACATGAGAGAACATTGTTGACATAAAAGTGTGAGTATAGAGCTATAAATTATGTGTCACTGAGAACTAAATTGACCATTCCTTTTAAATTCTAACTGAATTCCGGGAATTTGAATTGAATTTGAATTGAGGTAGCAAACAGGTGCTGGATTCATGAGCTTCTTAAGAATAAAATTCTTCCTAACTGCATTTTTCTTGTTATTGGTAATATTTTATTTCTATGGTCCATTTTAGACATTCTACTTACTATAAGTAATTTTAGAACTACATGTCAACTAACTCTCATTAGAGTATTAGTAGACTGTCTGCACAATATCTTCTAACACTTTATTTTGATGCACCCTAAACAGACATTCTACTGATTATGAGTAACTTAAAAAAATAATAATTCTTAGAACCATTTAGTTTATGATTCATATTCATAAATTTAAAACATATATGAAAATATGTTGAATACAAATCATAAACTAAATGCCCTATTTCCTTGATCCACTAAGATTTATACAAAATGTTTTAAGCTCTATTTTTTACTCATTTAAAATTCTTAATTCATAATATCAATAATATGTAAGAATTATTCAATTCAATTTGATGAAATGTTACTATATAATAGAAATTCGTATATTCGTAATTTTTTTTTTTTTTTTTTTTTTTTTACGAGTATACGTCAACTTATTCTGCCAACCTAACCCTACTAAAGCCCTACTAAATCTAATACTCTAATGACTGCTATTGAACATGCTGCAAAGGACCATCGAAAGTGGAACCTTATTTTCTAATAAGAAAATTCAAATATATCATAAAGATTGAAAGAAGTATAAAAACCTCACATAGGAGAGTATACAATCAGACAGCAAAGACTGTCATTTTATTCTTTACTAAACTAAAAAAAAAAATAACATATTATAAAGATAAAAGATAAGATAAAATATTTGAACTTAAAATTGAACTTAAATTTTTCAAGAATTGCACTTAGAGGCATAAAACACGCCCCTATTCAGTACCATTATAAAGCTTGGTAGAGCCAGGATATATTCTTAAATATATCTCTGATTGTGTTCATCTGAAAGAAAATAGTCACTTAGGATGGCTTGAGGGTGATTAAATCATGGGATAATTTTCATTTTTGGGTGAACTATCCCTTTAAGAAACTTCTAATGAACTTAGAATTCTTAATTCTTAGAAAGAAGTATATTAAGTATAAGTATATTTTTGTGAATCTGGCCCCAGGATACAGAATTGCAATTTGAATGTGAATGCAAGGAAGTAGATCTAAAATAAAATAAAATTCCAACACTTTTTTTTAACTTAAAAATAAAAGTTCGTCAAGGTTTAAATTTTGGCTGCGAAAAGTTCAGCTTTGCCATTGAAGGAATTAATTACATTTTAAAATATATTCAAAGAGAAAACTGATTTATAAAGAATATTACTGGTTCTACTGTATTTATGCACATATTCACAAAAGAATCACCTTGTTGTAATTGCTTTCTAGTAATTTCTGTAGTTTACTGCGACACACACACACACACGTCAAACTTCTCAGATTCTCTCCAGAACTCACTGAAATCTCTTAAACGAATCGCAGCTCTCTTGGCTGAAAGACGAGATTCCACTATCAGTGAACAGGTTTTGCTCCTGAAGGTATTCGAGTCAGGGGGCTGTTCTCAATATCACCTGCTAACTCTCAGATTCATTTGCCAGGAAGTTTCCATAGAAACTTGCCTTAGTAAACAGTGCTTTATTACACAGTGGGCTAGAAAAGACGCTAGTCTGACGCTCTCAGAAATCTGGCAGCAGAGATACCGTATAACAAACAAGTACTTGGATCAGTGGAAAGGAAACAGGACGTCCTGAACCTGCCCTGAGATTATTCCAGGTGGCAAAGCTGTCCACACCTCCTATAGGGTGTAACAGTTCAGATTTCTCAGTTTGGAGTCAGTCATTTAAATTTGAAATGCTCCAAATAAAATTTGTAGTTAAAGTTGTTATCATAATTGGTGATTATATAGAGGCTGAGTGTTCAGTGTGAGTTTTATGAATCTCCTCAGTAATTTTCACGAGCGATAGGAGGTGTTTCCCTACGGCCAGTTTATGATTACACTCCTTTACCACCTGCTCACGACTGGTAATTTGTCGACTTCAGTCTGTGACTAACTGATATCAGTCCCGCATCCCTCCCTAAACACGTTTCTCCCGCCCGGAAGGATCCGCGCAAACGCCAGCGCTCGCTGTATGAAGTCCTGCTGTCGTAGTTCATCATTTCACCCCATAAGCAAAAGTCTCAGCTTTCTTATTTCCCAGCGCTCCGGGCCCTAAGAGACATATGCAATCTCGTTTAAAGCAAGCATCCAAGGTAAAGGTGAAGTCTGCGTGCCCTTGCTCAGCATTATGAATACGAGTTTAATTTGTCAGAAGCTCCTGTCGGATTCACCGCCGCTGGAAGTACCTGTCGGACCAGCAGTGCATCATGGTAAATGAAGGCTTTTACCTCCTGCCTGCCGGGGAGAATTTCATAATAGAGATTTTGATTTGAATAAATGTCTCTCTCGCTCTCTCTCTTCGACCCAAAGAGTGGCATTCATCTTGTTGCAGTCATGAGATATTGGGTAATAGTGACAAATGTGGTTTGACTCATACAGCATGACCACGCAGTTCTGCTTTCTCAAACACACACACTCGAACACACCTGCTCGTTTATCTTGAATATTACACTCCGCAGACACAAACTGCAAATCTTGTGGATGTTGAAAGAGCTCGTTTCTGTCACTGAGGCCCAAAATCCGTATAAATCTCTTCAAAAACCCAATGTTCAGTTATTTCCTGAGATATTGTAATTATTATTTGTATAAATAACTATTTATTATAAATTATATGTTATTTGTATTGAATAATAACATTGCATTTTTAAATGACTTTAAAAATGCATGATTAAAAACAAAACTGTTCAGTTATTTCCTGAGATATTGTAATTATTCTTTATATAAATTATTATTTATATAATTAGTATGTCATTAATAATATTACATTTTTATTTACAGAACTTGAAAAATAGGTTTGCACGACTGTAATAATTATTTATATGAATTACATATGATTTATTATATAATTATTAATTTTGATTAATAACATTAGATTTTGACTTGCGTACAGAACTTTAAAAACAGGTCTGCACGATTGTAGTAATCATAATGTTTAATTAATTCCTGAGATATTGTAATTATTATTTATATACATTATACTATTTATATTATTATGCAACTATTAATTTTGATTAATAACATTACATTTTTACTCACGTACAGAACTTAAAAATAGGTCTGCATGATTGTAACAAAAATAACAATTTTCAGTCATTTCCTGAGATATTATTTATATAAATTACATATTATTTATATAATTATTATGTGATTATTAATTTTGATTAATAATATTATTTTTTTACTTACATAACTTTTAAAATAGGTCTGTCTGATTGTAACAAAAATAATACATTTCAGTTATTTCCTGAGATATTTTAATTATTATTTATAAAAATTACATATTATTTATATAATTATTATGTGATTATTATTAATTTTGATTAATAATATTACTTTTTTACTTGCATAACTTTAAAAAATAGGTCTGCATGATTTTAAATAAAATCACAATTTTCAAATATTTATTGAGATATTGTATACAATATATATATTGTATACAGTGTAAAGTTAGTTATACTATTCATATAATTATGCAATTATTTTGACTAGTAGCATTATTTTGTTACTTACAGAACTTTAAAAACAAGTCTGCATGATTGTAGCAAAAATGTTATTTATTGAGATATTGTAATTATTATTTATATAGATTATATGCTATTTATATAATTATGTGATTATTAATTTTGATTAATAACATTACATTTTTACTTACATACAGAATTTAAAAACAGGTCTGCATGATTGTAACAAAAATAATAATTTTCAGTTATTTCCTGACATATTGTAATTATTATTTATATAAAATTACCTATTATTTATATCATTAGTATGTGATTATTAATTTTGATTAATGTCATTACATTTTTACTTTTTGGTATGTGGAATTTTTATGGTACCATTACATTGTAATCAATAAAGATCAATTATATTATGATTATAATCAAAGGATACAGTATTTGCGTTATATAGTCATGGTGTTAACTGAGCAATATGCAAAAAATAAACTCGACTGAAATCTTTTTTGAGTAAAGTCTCTCATGTGATTTACATGAGGAGCAATATTTATGTGGAGTTGTTGCCTACGTAGGGACCAGCCTATGCAGCACACTAGGTTTTGGAAGTTTAAATCTACACTTGTCCTTCTTAGAAAAAAAGCGCACATTTACGCTTATGCTGCTGTCTTTAAAGCGGGGCGCGGGGTGTTAAACCCAATCTGAAGCTGTTGTTCTCGTCTTTGGCCAAACATCACACATTTGGGATGTGACACACATGTGTGGCCCACAGAGACTGGATGTAATGTGTGTCTCAATCCTCACACACATTCACTGCCTTCAATCCTCCTGGAAGGCTCCTACTCAAGAGTTCAGAAGTCATTATACAATTCTGAACAGAATGAAAGCTTTTTAGTGCTAATGAAACACTGCAAACAAAATTATAATTAAATAAAACATGATACCACAATGCAACAGCACACATAAATACAATAGAGCAAAGATGCAAATAAAATAAACAGTGCTTTTCAGGTTTTTCAGATATCTAACAGTAGTTTTCAGGTACAGAAATTGAATAATCAAATGTAAAATAGCACTGCACACTATCTTCACTGTATAAATTAAATAAAGATTAATCATTATTAAAGTTACAAAGGCTATTCAGTCAAGAACAATGAGCGATTCCCTTGTCTTTTGTTGTTTGATTAACATTAAAAACACAGACAGCAGGAATATTAGGCTGCTGTCACTTTAAGAGCGAATGCATTGATCCAGTTATTGCATTGACACTATTACTGTTACACATGCGTTGTCTTTCTCGACTGTTTACGACTGATGTAGGCATATCAGTGTACAGTGAGACATTTAAGATTATTTACAAGTCATCACTTTTACCATTAAAGGGGACCTGTAATGCCCCTTTCACAAGATGTAATATAAGTCTCTGGTGTCCCCAGAATGTGTCTGTGAAGTTTCAGCTAAAAATACCCCACAGATCATTTATTATAGCTTGTCAAATTTGCCTCTATTTGGGTGTGAGTAAAAACATGCCGATTTTGTGTGTGTCCCTTTAAATGCAAATGAGCTGCTGCTCCTGGCCCCCTTTCCAGAAGAGGGCGGAGCTTTGACAGCTCACGCTTCACTTGCTCAACAACAACAAAGCTGGAGAATCTCACGCAGCCAAAATGAGGATTGTCAGTAACGGTGTTCAGCCTTACATTGTTCAAACCCTGAGAGACTCAGGGAGAAGTTACAACTTTTAGAATGCATCTGAACATTTCTGAATGGTTAGTGCTGTGAATGCTAAATGCTGTGGAGTTGATTGAACTCATCGACTAGCATGTGCCGTCATGTTAATCTTTTGTGTAAATCCAGCGTTGAATTGACCCTCATTTGTGATGTGGTCTGGTGTAAAATGATGGCATGGTAACAACATTCTGCTACAACAACTCTTCCCCCAAAGCAGCACAAAATGGCCTCACTCCCTTTGTTATGTGTTCTCAGGGACAAGGTTTATGTAAATTTTAGGGTTAGTGATGTCACCAACCTGGGAAGAAGCTCGTTGTAGTCCCTACCAGCCGTTTGTTGTAGTCCTTAAATAGAGAACTGTCCACTGAACTTTGAGCGTCGTAACTTTGCAAATGTTGTTTATGCTCAAACAGCAACATTACACACTAACAAAAGTTAAAAAAGTGAAATCATAATCAACCACCCCTTTAATCTGCCTTTACATTGCTTTTATGCGTTACTATTTTAACGTCATATTTCTGTCTCGTGCAGAGTGAATCCAGCATTTATATGTAAATGTCACTTCCAAAACTCACAACTTGTGTGCTACTTCTGGGCAAGTCAGAGTGAACTGTGGCGCTAACAGAGTCACACGAACGTGAGCGGCAAATGCGAGCGGCGCTAATAGTGTCACACGAAATGTGAGGGGCGAAAGTGAGCGGCACTAATAGAGTCACACGAACGCAAGCGGCGAACACGAGCAACGCTAATAGAGTCACACGAACGTGAGCGGCAAATGCGAGTAGCACTAATAGAGTCATACGAACACGAGCGGCGCTAATTGAGCCACATGAATGAGAGCAGCGAATGCGAGCGGCGCTAATAGAGTCACACGAATGCGAGCAGGGAATGTGAGTGGCACTAATAGAGTCACACGAACGCGAGCAGGGAATGCGAGCGGCGCTAATAGAGTCACACGAACACGAGCAGGGAATGCGAGCGGCGCTAATAGAGTCACACGAACGTGAGCGGCGCTAACAGAGTCACATGAAACATGAGGGGTGAACGCGAGCGGCCCTAATAGAGTCACGAACGTGAGCAGCGAATGCGAGCGACGCTAATAGAGTCACACGAATGCGAGCAGGGAATGTGAGTGGCGCTAATAGAGTCACACGAATGTGAGCGGCGCTAACAGAGTCACATGAAACGTGAGGGCGGAGGTCGATCTAACAGAGTCACATGAAACGTGAGGGGTGAATGCGAGCAGCGCTAATAGAGTCACGAACGTGAGCAGCGAATGCGAGCGACGCTAATAGAGTCACATGAACGCGAGCGGCGCTAACAGAGTCACATGAAACGTGAGGGGTGAATGCGAGCAGCGCTAATAGAGTCACGAACGTGAGCAGCGAATGCGAGCGGCGCTAATAGAGTCACATGAACGCGAGCGGCGCTAACAGAGTCACATGAAACGTGAGGGGTGAATGCGAGCGCGCTAATAGAGTCACGAACGTGAGCAGCGAATGCTAGCGACGCTAATAGAGTCACACGAATGCGAACGCTAATAGAGTCACACGAATGTGAGCGCGCTAAGAGTCACATGAAACGTGAGGGGCGAACGCGAGCGGCGCTAACAGATACATGAACAGGGTGAATGCGAGTAGCGCTAAGAGTCACGACGTGAAATGCGACGCTAATAGAGTCACACGAACGCGAGCAAGGAATGCGAGCAGCGCTAATAGAGTCACACGAACGCGAGCAGGGAATGCGAGCGGCGCTAATAGAGTCACACGAATGCGAGTGGCGCTAATAGAGTCACATGAACGCGAGCAGGGAATGCGACCGGCGCTATAGAGTCACGACGAACGCGAGCAGGGAATGCGAGCGGCGCTAATAGAGTCACACAACGCGGCGCGCTAACAGATGACGCGCGCGCTATAGAGTCACGAACGTTGAAGTCACATGAACGGTACATGAACGTGAGGGGCGAACGCGAGCGCTAATAGAGTCACACGAACGCGAGCGGTGCTAATAGAGTCACACGAACGCAAGGAATGCGAGCGCGCTAATAGAGTCATCGAGCGGCACATAATAGAGTCACACGAACACGAGCAGCACAACTAGAGTCACACGAACACGAGCAGCACAACTAGAGTCACACGAACACGAGCAGCACAACTAGAGTCACACGAACGCGAGCGGCACAACTAGAGTCACACGAACGCAAGCGCACAGAGTCATAAGCGGCACACTAGAGTCACGAACACGAGCGGTCACACAAGCGGTGAACACATATTAGAGTCACACGAACGCGAGCGGTGCTAATAAAGTCACACGAATGCGAGCGGCGCAAATAAGAGTCACACGAACATGAGCGGTGCTAATAGAGTCACACGAATGCAAGTGGCGAACGCAAGCGGCGCTAATATAGTCACACGAACATGAGCTGTGAACGCGAGTGGTGCTAATAGAGTCACACGAACGCACATGTCGTGCAGCCGTGCATGACCAACGGCCAAGGTCAAGAATTTCATTAAATAATACATTCAATATTGGTTTGTTTTTCACCAAACCCTATCGTATATCCCCAGAACACTTGAAATATACAGCATGGGATCAGAGTCACACGAACGCGAGCGGCGCTAATAGAGTTACACGAACGCGAGCGGCGCAACTAGAGTCACACGAACATGAGCGGTGCTAATAGAGTCACACGAATAGGAGTGGCGAACGCAAGCGGCGCTAATATAGTCACATGAACATGAGCTGTGAACGCGAGTGGTGCTAATAGAGTCACACGAACGTGAGCGGCGCAACTAGAGTCACACGAACGCGAGCGGCGCAAATAGAGTCACACGAACATGAGTGGTGCTAATAGAGTCACACGAACGCACATGTTGTGCAGCCGTGCATGACCAACGGCCAAGGTCAAGAATTTCATTAAATGATACATTCAATATTGGTTTGTTTTTCACCAGACCCTATAGTATATCCCCAGAACACTTAAAATATATAGCATGGGATCAGTCTGCGATACTCGTTTTGCGTCTTTTTTTAAAAAAAGCTTGATGCTGGTTGCTATTCACTGCCAGTATATGGACAAACATGAACGGGACATTTTTTTTTTTTTAATTCTCCTTTTGTGGACCATAAAGAAAGATGGGCATACGGCATTAGAACAACACCAAGGTGAGTAAATGATGACTCAATTTTCATTTCAGGGTGAACTATCCCTTTAATAAATGCAGTCATTCTGTCTACAGTCATTATAATTAGCTTTATATAGCCTAGAAACAATAGCAGTGTATGTGATATAGCTCAGCATATGAAATCTCAGCTCTACAGAAGCTTAAGCCACCCAAACCTTCTCAAACTGTCCTAGTTAAGGGAATATTTTAAGACTTCCCACACGGGTTCGTTTACTCACCACAGGACAGTCTTGCTCTCAAGACGTCAAGCACATGAGAGAAGGAAGACTGAGTGAGCTTCAAATGAAATATCAGCTAAATGAGAGATAGTGTTATATATCGATTAATAACGGCGTGGAGCTGGAGCAGAAACACAAAAAACTAAATGACAACAGAGAGGAAAAGTAAGTGATGAAGTCGTAACAGAAAGGGCTGTCAGGATGTCGTCCTCATCTCATTATGTTGAAGATCTTTGCTAATGCGCTAATAACTCACACAACACATTTAGCTGATGATTCTCACATATGAAATCTCTAAATAAAACCAAACAAACAAACTTATAAACAAACAGATGAACAAACAGTGTTGATCATTCCAGCAGGAGGCAGCGACGCTCGTCTGCCACATCCCACATCCAATTACTGATAAACAATGTTTGAAATGCCACCTACAGAGATTTGTATTTAATTTATGTATATATATTTCATTGTTTTTTTAAACTTGCAATTTCAGGACCA
Organism: Culter alburnus; assembly: GCA_028476615.1. Classification (NCBI taxonomy): domain Eukaryota; kingdom Metazoa; phylum Chordata; class Actinopteri; order Cypriniformes; family Xenocyprididae; genus Culter; species Culter alburnus. Next base: position 139,490 of record JAOTNS010000806.1, read on the forward strand.
TTACGAAAGAACATTTAATTTTCATAATTTGAGTACTTAATTTTTTGTACTTGCACTATTTTTGTGTGTAGTATAAATAGTATTAGTGTGTTCACAGTGAAAATTGCAACAAGTAGTAGTGCACTTCAAATACCTTGCTTATTTTACTGAAAAAATAAAAATAAGTGTAAAATGTTGGACACTTCATGTCGCTCAAATGTTAGTTTTAATAGTGAAAGATGAGAAAGTTATCAGACCCCGATGCTGCATGACAAAATAAACATATAAAATTCATACACTAGAGAGTAGAGTACATAAGAGCAAAGTGTACAGTACTTCCAAAGAATAACAGTTGTCAGTATTTATTTTGATAACAAGTTGGTGATTTTATTTATTTATTTATTTATTTATTTATTTTTTGCTGCTGTATGACTACATTCAAATCTGTTTTGATAGTGCAGACTCCAAACAGTCAGGATAAAAATGTCTTTTTTATTCTTCTCGAAATTATTAGTTAAAATTGACGATGTATTAATGTTGTTGGACTAAATCTGTTTTCCTGTAATTCCAATGCTTTAAATAATCTAATTAAATTATTTAAAAAGGGAGTCAATTCTTCAATTTGAATTGAAGAGCACATTTGATAAAGTTTATATGAGGTGCATGATATCTAATGTATTTATTTATTTATAAATAAATAAATAATAAAAGGTGCATAAATATTTTTTTTTTATTTACTCACCCCTAGACTTATAAATATGTATTTATTTGTTAGTTTGTAAATAAATTCTAAAGAGGCATAGAATATTTTTATTTACTCATCCCTAAATGTATTAAAAATATATGTATTTATTTATTTATGAATACATAATAAAAGATGCATAAAATATTTTTATTCACTCACCACTTAAATTATTTACCATTTTATTGATTTGTTTGTTCATAAATAAATTATAAAAGATGCATAAAATATTTGTATTTACTTGTCCCTAAATTTATTAAAAATTAATGAATAAATGAATAAATAATAGAAAAAAGATGCATACATTTACTTGCCTCTAAATTTATTACAATATTATAAATTACATTTATTTATAAATAATAAAATATGCATAAATATTATTTTTCTTTACCTGCCCTTGGAATTTATGAAAAAAATCAATTTATTTATTTATTGATTTATTTATTCATTCATTCATACATACATACATAATAAAAGATACATAAAATATTTTTACTTACCACTTAAATTATTTAAAGTTATTTATTTATTTATTTATAAATACATAATAAAAGATGCATAAAATATTTTTATTTACTCACCACTACAATTATTTAAAATGTATTTATTTGTAATAAATAAATAAATAATAAAAGACACATAAAATATTGTATTTACTTACCCCTAAATTTAAAACGGTGTATTTATTTATAAATAATAAACAAATGCATAAATATATTTTTGTTTTTTTGCCTCTGAAATGTAATAAAATAAATGCATTTATTTATAAATTAATAATAATAAAAACATAAAATATTTTTAATTACTCACCCCCAAAAATGATTACAAATTATGCATTTATTTATGAATAAATAATAACATATTTTCATAAACTTGCCTCTAAATGTATTAAAAATAAATGTATGTACACATGTATGTAAACAAACAAACTTCTTGTCTAAATTCGTGGGTTGTTACCACAATAACAATGTGGACTAAATGTTATCTTTTCTCAAAACATGTTTTGTGCCACTATCTGCAGCTCCTGACAGTGTTGCATGAATCAATGTATCATCTTTTCCTAATGACAGACCTGTCTTAGAAAGAGAGCATTGTGCAACAGCGTTCATGAAAGCAGCCATTCTTTTCATGGTATACATACAATGCGAGTTGCTATAGTGATGTTTATTACTTACACTACAGACGTCAGTACTGGCACCATGAATAGAGATATTCTTCAAACAGACTAATAAAGACAGCGCTGCTAATGAGGCGCATGTTTTTTCCCAGTGCATTCCGGGCATTAGGGCTCTGCTTTGGACTGTAATCTGCCTTCAGGAACGCCGCAGCTCAGAGTGCCAATTCCAACCCCGCAGGCCCTTTTACGGACGTAATTTAGTTGTGTTTCTACACGGCCCGTGCTTTCATCATGTGTCTGCTCATTGTGGATATGACTTCAAGAGGGACCTGGTCATTTCACAAGGTGTTGCGCTTTTAACTCTCCACAGTGAGCATGACAACATGCCGAATCATCTACATGCATCATAGCGCTTTTGCATGTACTGAGCTGAGATCTGAAAACATAGCACCGTTATTTTCAAATGGATAGTTCGTCATTTACTCACCCTCATTTTGTTCCAAACTAAAATGTTACTTTCTCTCTGAAACATATGGTAGGTAAGTAGATAGGTGCTTATATTGTACTGTATATAATGTTATAATATCCTTTCCCTATACACTACCATCCAAAAGTTTGAGGTCAGCAAAAAAAATGTATACTTTTATTCAGCAAGGATGCATTAAATTAATCAAAAGTGACAGTAAAGACATTTATAAAGTTACAAAAGATTTCTATTTCAAAGAAATGTCTGAACATCACATTCATCAAAGAATTCTAAAAAACAAAAATGTATCACAGTTTTCACAAATATATAAAATAAAACCTGATTTCAACTGATAATAATCAAAAATGTTTCTTGAACAGCAAATCATCATATATCAGAATGATTTCGGAAGATCATGTGACACTGAAGACTGCAGTAATGATGCTGAAAATTCAGCTTTGATCACAGGAATAAATTACATTTTAAAATATATTCAAATAGTAAACAGTTATTTTAAATTGTAAAAAATTTTTACAATATAACTGTTTTTACTGTATTTTTGATCAAATAAATGAAGCCTTGGTGAGCAGAATAGTCAAAAACACAAAAAAAAATCTAATAAAATCCCGAAACCTTTGAACGGTAGTTTATGTGTTCTTGTGTTGAAAGCTCGGTGTTTGTTCAGTATTTGGGTCGGCACAGATTGTGTCTGTGGGGTTTCGATTTGTGCTCAAGTTCTCTGAGCGCTGAAGCACATCCTCCTCTCTGCATGACTATCCTCTTTCCTAACCTTTCCACTCTTTTTATTTATTTATTTTGCATCAGAGTTATTAATAAGCGTGTGGGAATCAGTGTTGGGGAGTTACTACCTTGCAAGTGTTGAATCATTTTTAAAACAATGGCAAATTATCCAAAAATACGGCTCTAATCTGATATTTATAAAGATATTGTTCCCTTAAATAGCTACAATGTAGTTTGCTATTGTGAAGTAGCTTGTAGATACAAGGACTGACTGTGTAGAGGGTTTGAAGGAGCTTCGCTGACTGGGTCTCTCTCCATCCACTCGATCTCATTTCTCTACCAGGTCAGCAGAAATGTGCTGGGTTATTTGCAGCTCTTTCTCAGTTTCAAAGGAAAAAGGTAGAAGGCGTTCTGAGATTGATCTGTAACATAAGTGAGAGAGAATGACGCTGAGTGATGAAACACACTAGAGGAAATGATGTTTCTGAGGACGAGGCCTTGGTGGAACACAGCGCACGAACGCGAGATGCTCTTTGTCCTTGACTCACAACCGGTTCTGATAAAATAAATAAAATAAATATAATAAATAAATATAATAAATATAAATATAATAAATAATAAATATAATAAATAAAATACAATAAAATAATAAATAAAAATAAATAAATAAAATATAATTAAATATAAAATAAAATAAATACCATAAAATAAATAAAATAAAATAAAATAAAATAAAATAAAATAAAATAAAATAAAATAATGGATACATATCACTCGCTGTTGCTGCCAATGACACAACAAACTTCCCTCATGGCTGAACCCTGAACACTCGTCCAAGCAAGCTGTACGTGTCTTGAGGAGTTTTCAAACAGTGAGGACAGGAACATTTCACGGCCGGAATGACCTGGTTTGGATGGCCGGCACATGCACGCGGTATCAGGGCTGTTTGAGTGGACACTGACGCCTGCCCCTCAGACCATGAGCTCAATTCATTTCACAGCGGGAGGCGAGCGGCGGCGCTCAGGGCTGTGGGCGGAAATCAGCTTCCTACAGGGTCTGTTTCTGGCCAGGGGCCGATCTGTTCAGATTGACACCTCCTCTGCGGTCAAGAGCACCACATACATGCAAAACAGCACAACAAATCAGAAAAGAAATGAAAAATGTAGAAATCCCATAGAAGAACCATTTTTGTTTCCCCAAGAACCTTTTAGTGGAAAAAGTTCCATGTTCCATGAATGTTAAAGTTTCTTCATGGAAATAAAATAATAAAAAAATAAAAATAAAATAAAAATATTGCAACAATGCCATAGAAGAACTGTTTTTGGTTCCCAAGAGACCCTTTCAGTGAAAAGTTCTTTTTTTTTTTTTTGTGAAGAACATTTTAAAAATCTAAAGAATTTTTTACACTAAAAAAGAACCTTTTTTGGAATGGAAAAAATTCCATGGATATTAAAGGTTCTTCATGGAACCATTGATGCCAATAAAGAACCTTTATTTTTACAAGAGAAACTAGATCAATGCAGATGAGATCTACAGAGCCGATGGATGTGCTATGGAACAGCAGGAGGAAGATTCCTCAGTCCACAAACTGTGTGGAGGAGATCATTATCCCTGACGTCACCTCACCGCAGTGCCATTACAGGCTGTTTGTGATGGGGACGAGAAGACGCTCCTAACAGAAGAAGAGGACACATCCCAAACACATTTGTAAAACTACAGCTCTGTAGTCATTGATTAGCTCCCTGTTGTGAACTGTGGGGAAATAAGTGTCAATGTCATTCTAATTGGTTGTCTTTGACCTATAGGAATGCAACATCTTACAAAAGACTCAATTTACTTTCCTTCCCACACTCAATTACTAAAGCAGAGAAGATTTCAAACAACATTTCGATCACAACATTATTCCCATATTCCCACTTATATCCTCCCAACATCCTATGAGAGCTGTTTTGTCGGGTTATTATTATTATTTTTTTTTTTATTTGGTATGGAAGCTTGTTTCCGCCATTCCGTCTTTTTATTTCACAAATCTGACTTTTTTTCTCAGAATTGCGAGTTATAAAGTTAGAATTGAATTATAAAGTCAGAATTGTGAGATATAAAGTCAGAATTGAGTGAGTTATAAAGTCAGAATTGATTTATAAAGTCAGAATTTATAAAGTCAGAATTGTGAGTTTTAAAGTCAGAATTGAGTTATAAAGTCAGAATTATAAAGACAGAATTACGATTTATAAAGTCAGATTTGTGAGTTTTAAAGTCAGAATTACGATTTATAAAGTCAGAATTGTGAGTTATAAAGACAATTACGATTTATAAAGTCAGAATTGTGAGTTTTAAAGTCAGAATTACGATTTATAAAGTCAGAATTGTGAGTTATAAAGACAATTACGATTTATAAAGTCAGAATTGTGAGTTTTAAAGTCAGAATACGATTTACAGAATCAGAATTACGATTTATAAAGTCAGAATTGTGAGTTTTAAAGTCAGAATTGAGTTATAAAGTCAGAATTGCAAGTTGTAAAATCAGAATTGAGTTATAAAGTCAGAATTGAGAGATATAAAGTCAGAATTGCAAGTTATAAAGTCAGAATGGTGTGATATAAAGTCAGAATTGTGAGTTATAAAGTCAGAATTGCATCCCCAATTGTGAGGGATGTTTTTTTCTCAGAATTGAGTTTATATCTTGCAATTGCAAGTTTAAATATCAAAATTCTAAAAAAAAAAAAAAAAAAAAAAAAGAGTCAGAACTGTGAGATAAAAAGTTGCAATTGCCTTTTTTATTCAGTGGCAGGAACAAGACTCCATAGTTTTGCTATGTTGAGGCGCAGAAGTCTGTATTTCATGGGAAAACTGCTTGTTATGTATGATCTTTCAGATTGTGTGGAAGCACAACTAATCTTGTCAGGAGGAAATCAAAACACACATGATTTGAGAAATTATTCATATCACAAACGCTGCAGGATGACTTTGTAGTTTGTTCAACTCACTAACACTTACATGAGCAGTGGTAATGGTGATTCTTGCCTTAACAAATGCTACTAAATGCATAAAAATTGTAGTTGTTATCTTCATAATAAAACGTCTGATGTTAAACACTGTTTGCTTCTTTTCATTTCAAAATAAAATATACCAATTTCACCAGCTGTATCACGAAACTCAGAAGGCAGGCTTTCAAAACGCCTTTTAGATTGCCAACTTTCTCTTTTAAAAAGTTCAGTTTAGTGCTCTTCATCAGAAAGCTAGCTTCATGAATAATTCATGACTTTATTAATGAGCTTATGGAGCATAGTAAAGTAATGCAGCTCTTGAATGACGCTCTCCTCTTCTATAAAGCACACGAAATAAGCAACCCTAAATGAATGTGTGTATGCCTGCACTCTGAATTAATAATTAAACCACTGACCTGTATGACTTTGAAACTAAAAATCTTGCATATATAACCACCACCTTATTCGGGGTACAGTATGCCAAAACTTCCCAAAACAGCAACAACAACAAAACCATGTGATATCATAAAGACAGCATTAGACAATCATGAAGACACTCAAAATGAGCAGCAGAATGTCATGAACCATAACAACTGTGATGTCATACAGAAAAGGTTCCGCCCTACGAATCCACAATGTTCCGATGTTTCCTTACAGAACATATGGTGACGATGTCACAGAAGCACACTGTCCTTGACCTGAACTCCTCTAGAGAGTTCTAGCAGTGATGTTACCTCTCAGCAGTCCATTTAAAGGGGTCATGACATTGGATTTTTTTTATTATTTTAATATGTTCCTTGAGGTTCACTTATAATGTTAATTTTTTTTTCTCCACGTGCTGGAGTCTGTCGACAACAGGACAAATGGAAGAATAAAGGAACGTTCGCTTTGACGAACGTTTAAACTCAGCTTAGTGTTGACAGTGTAGACAGCATCAGTGATTATAATGGGTTCTGTTTGCTTTTGACGTGACGCAAACGTCAGCCGTTAAGCGACTGAAAGCCAGTGGGCGGGGCCTATGGTGCGATGATGTATAACTATTGCTCTGGAGGTGGTCATATGCAAATGTATTTTTCGAAGTTCGAAGTAGAGTGTGTTTTACAAGAAAATACTATTTTATTCTTTCTACTTCAAAATTTCAAGTTTAATTCAATGTATTATTTCATGTTTCCTGGCAATTATTTGTGAAAATTACCAGCAGTTCTTAGAGAAAAAGTAAATCCTACACCAAATGTTGTTTCTGTGCAGTAAACAGCATCTGTATTCAGCAGACAATTGCGCCGCAGTACTTTATATAAAGGCTGCTGCACCTGAGATGACATTTCTGAATTCTGATCGCATGCTGCATGAGTTTATTCTTCTCCTTTCGGCCCATAATGCAACATGCTATCAAAATTCTGACAGCAACAGTGACCAAGCATGCACTGATACACACACATGCATACAAACACAGCCTGATCAGCGATGTGATGTAACAGTGTATTATCACTGAGTAAATGGTCATCTCACTGCTGAATAATGCATGGACTCCACTAATACAACCTCAACTACAGAAAATTACAGTGCAAACTTATATAAATGATCCTAAAGGAGGTTTAGATCTGTTTACAGGGATTGTGGGCTTTAAATAAACAGATTCAAAAAATTAAAAAAAAACTAAAGGCCTGTTCACACCAAGGACGATAAACTCTATCAATAAAGATATAGTTCTAAAAAAATATTCTAAATTTAAAAGAATAGAAAAGTCCACACCACACAACTATAACAGCACCGAGAAATTCTATCATTGGAGTCACTTTCAGAACAATCTTTCCCACTGATGAACATTAAAAACACTAGCTGCGTTTACATTGACCCTAATAATCCGATTGTAAATCAGACCAGTAGCACAGTCGGAATAAACGCGTAAATCAGAATGAATTGGCTAAATCTGATTAAAATTTCATTTGGATTGTAAGAGGTTGTTTAATTAAATCTTTTCTAATCAGATCGAGAGGAACACTTTATCAGATTGAAATCCGAAAATGGAAAGTACTTTGCATGTGCAATGACATAAAAATGGCGTAAAGACGTATGACGCACGGATTGAGCTGTTGTAGTTGTTGAATGAAGTGTCATAAATGACTATCATGTCATTTTAAGGGTACGTTTACACGACAACGATTTACTAAAAATGGAAAAAATTCCTTTGCGTTTTTCATGTACAGATGACAACATTAAAATTGTCAAAACAATCCCCATTCACCCAAATATGCAAAAAACAACTAAAAACGCTATATTATTCATGCCAGGCCAGTAGATGGCGATGTCTCTTTGTAAAGAATAACTACACACCTATAGACTGCACACGTAATACACATGACATCACCGTTTCACAAATTTGCATTTTTGCAGCTTAAACAGAAACGATAACGGAATCGTTTTCAAAAACATGCACTTTGAATCTCGTTTTCAATACTTTTTTTGGTCGTTCATTTACACGACAAAGTCGTTTTGGGTGCCTGAAAATGCAAACTTTACAGTTTTTAGTTGAAAACTGTGTTGTGTAAACAGCCCCTAAACTTCTCCTTCCTCTCATCATCTGTGAAGTGGAGCAGGACAATATCCCAGCAGTCCTTGTTTTGGACTCTCATCCACAGACACTTTATTTTGGGCGTGGGAAGGGGCGATTTTACTGCTTGATAAATATAAGCAACACTGTTCATGTGTTCGTCGTCTCTTAATTAGGACCCAAAATAGATAAATATTAAAGGGGACATATTATGCCCCTTTTCACAAGATATAATATATGTCTCTGGTGTCCCAAGAATGTGTCTGTGAAGTTTCAGCTCAAAATACCCCACAATCATTTATTATAGCTTGTCAAATTTGCCCCTATTTGGGTGTGAGCAAAAACACGCAGTTTTTGTGTGTGTCCCTTTAAATGCAAATGAGCTGCTGATCCCGCCCCCTTTCCAGAAGAGGGCGGAGCTTTAACAGCTCATGCTTCAGTTGCTCAACAACAACAAAGCTGGAGAATCTCACACAGCCAAAATGAGGATTGTCAGTAACGGTGTTCAGCCTTACATTGTTCAAACCGGAGTCGACACTGATGGAGAGACTCAGGAAGAAGTTACAACTTTTAGAACAAAACTGGACGTTTCTGAATGGTTAGTGGATAAATTTATGTAGTTGCTGTGGAGTTGATTCAACTCATCGACTAGCATGTGCCGTCATGTTAATCTTTTGTGTAAATCCAGCATTGAATTGACCCTCGATTGTGAAGCAGTCTGGTGTAAAATGATTCACGGCAACAACACTCGACTACAACAACTCTTCCTCCTCTCTAAAGCAGCCAAACATGTTGCAGTTCTGATTCATCAAATGGAATAATTTCATTCTGATTAAACAAAGGTGTCCATGTGAACGTAGCTACTGACAGCAAATCAGAATCCATCCTGCTGTAAGAGCTGGAACATTTAAAGTGACTACAAAAAACAACATAAGGTGACATCAGTGTTACATAAGGGTACATAAAGTAGTTTACGTAACATTATGTGATATAATATGTGGTTTCAGTACGTATAAAGATTTAGGGGGGAAAAAAAGAAGCAAGGGACAAGAGAAAAACAGTAAAGAGACATACAGTAGAAATTATTTGCACACCATACGAAACCCTTTGCATTTGAACTAGGTCCTGCAGGGGGGCGCTTTATCTGCGCTCTGCGCGGTCCCAATGGTCCGGAGCAGTAATGAGGACACAGGGCAGAGAAACCTGCGGTCCTTGGACGTATTTTCAGACTGAGATCCCTCTGCGGTCATTAAACAGGTCATCTGCTACCTCAAGTGTCCAGAGCAAATTTTCCAATAAGACCATTTAAATCACGGCCTCCTGACCTGACACTAACAATGCAAACCCTTAAAACAGCTAACCAAGAAAAACAGAGCCGGGTTCCTTTCCAGTGCCATATTAGCCAGTGTGCCAATTATACAATGGTCAAAGGAAATTTCTAGGTGATTTTCACACTGCAATCCGCCTCTCAGTCTTTTGGTGCCTCTGATTAAAAGAAAGAAAGAACAAAAGAAAAAAACTTAAATGTCTTTTGTCTTCCACAGGAGAAAGTAAGTTTTGGGACGACACGAGGGTGAGTAAATGTTGACCGAATGTTCATTTTTGGGTGAATTGTCCCTTTAAGACCCAGTTTGGCACATGCTTGAAAAAGTCAATTCTTCTAAAGTCAAATTTAAACATGCAGAATCTCTGTGAATAATTCGGATGCTTATTATTCAGCATGTAACTGTTTCGCAAATAAGCTGGATATTAGAAATCAGTCTTGCGTGAATGTCAACACAAAGCTCACAGTTTGTTTTAGTTTTAGTCTTTCTTTCTTTTTAAGGGCTGTAACCACCATAGACACCGAGGGGGCAACAATAAGTGGCAGCCATATTGTTCCACCTCCAATATTTTATATTATTGATGCTGCTGTGTTGCACTCCATTACACACCGTCTGTTTGTTGTAAGGATGACAAAAGTTACATTTTTAGGCTGCTTTGCCTCAGCAGTCTAACAGTGCTCATCAATGTCAAAATATTCGAGATGGCCAATCAAATCAAAGGAGGCGGGCCTTACTGTTCACAGAAGACGAGTGCGAATTCCGTTCTTTTGCCATTTCTTTATTTCCTTAAATCCCTTTTAATCCTTTAATTATTTAACAATAACAAGACATAATTACAGCTTTGTTTCAAGGACAATATTTCTCACATTCTTTTCAAGTATTTTTTTCTTTTCCACCCATATGCAATATGCAAATATAATATACACTACCATTTCAAAGTTTGGGGTCAGTAAACTAGTGATTGAAAAATCAATCAAAAATCAATGTAAGAAAAAAAAATATTGAGTGACTTTATGCTTAAAAGAAGAAAAAATATCTGCCATTGGAGTCAGAAAAATATTTTTCTGACCCCATTGGCTGACATTTATTCTTGTTTTAAGCACTTAATTTTGATGCATTTTTCAGAAAATAATACCTGTTTTCTAATGTCATTTTGCTTCTCAAGTAAATGTATCTTGATTTAAGGGGAGTCAAAAACACTGTTTTTTCAGGCACCTGTCAATTTTGAGATTTTGCACTTTTTGGCTTTTCATAAAGTGTTTTTTCAGACTGGTGGAAAGAAAACATCCAAAATACACTTTTAAGTGTATATTTTATGGCACTTTATCTATTTGCGTCTATAGATTTCAATTACAGTAAATATCTTTAAAGGCCATTTTCTCAAAATGATTTTTCTCTCCTGCTCTGAGTCAGAAATCTCCACTTCAGCAGAACTTACATACACCAAACTTTACAGTTTTATTCCTATCTATATTCTGAAGGTTTTTACAGGGGATTTGTTGATATATAATTTGCCTGATTTTATACAACATTTTATTCCTAAAAAAATGGCTGTTGATAGTATTTTCTGATTTATGGAGTGATAAAAAGAGATATCCAAAATTCCCTCTGTAAAAACCTTTAAATTTAATATGTCAAAAAAAAATTAAACGAGAACTGTAAACCTGATGTCATCCAATATTCAGATTTTTGTTCTAGAAATGTATGCAAATTAGCGCATATTTAATTAGATAACACCTCATTTGCATATTTAAACATTACATTTTACAAAAAATGTTTGCAATTTTTAATGTAATCAATCACCTGGGGTAGTATGGTGATATCTCTTAAGAATGTTTAGGTATTTGTACTGGAAAACAACTTTTTTCTGCACCCAAAGAGGGAGATGCTTGACATTTGACTTGAGGTGTTTAAAAACATCCAAGCTAATCAATAAACCTAATCAATCACTCTGGAACCCGGACCGTCGTTGGTCCCTGGTGACATATTTCCTGTTAAAACGATTTTTGATATGGCATACAACACCGCAACCATCAGAAAGACCACACAAAAGCTTTCCGACTGCGGGCGAGTTGGGTAAATCAGCAGACATGATAAACAGACGGTCTGCCTGACGGAGAGCTTCTTGATCTCTTTGCCGTGTCATTTAGACGGATGGCTCGGATTGGCCCAGGTCATTACTGCCTGACGTCTCTTCGGCAATGCTGTCAAATAAATCTACAGCAGCCCGCCGTCTGCCCCACCCGGCCCGTAAATCACGGTGATGATGAAGTGACAGACAGGTAGAGGTGTCTCTCTGGTCAAGGGCCGCAGGGATACAGATGGATACCTGGAGTCTCACACTCTACACAGCATCTACTGCAAGTCTGCGCAAGCAAAACGCTGATGCATCAATATTCAACTCAAGTTTATTTGAATCCCACTTTTTTTTAACGTAAGACGGTAATTTGTAACTTGAATGTGCAAGGCTTCCGTTGTCATTCACTTAAAGTTATTTTAGCAGTAGAAAAACAGTCCGTTGTCTCCTTGATATAACAAAGTGGTATTTGTTACCATATTATATTAACGTATTATAATAATTATAAACACACTGGTCCATAGAGCAAACAGTCACATACTGCACTTTGGTATTCTTCTATTTATCTATAGCAGCTAATGAATTGCTTTGAAGAAAAGAAAAAAAAATATCTTCCTCAGTATTTTTGCCTTGTTTTCCAGTACAAATATCCAACATTCTTAAATCAAGATCCATTTCCTTGAGAAGTTATTCTTTTTTTTTTTCTTTTAGAAAACAAGACTTAATATCTTATCCAAATGAAGTAAGTTTCTACTTAAAACAAGAAAAAAAAAATCTGCCAATGAGGTCAGGAAAATAATTTAAAGCAAAAACAAGTTGTATTTTTCAAGTAGCGGCCTTTGCTATGATTGCAACAGAAGGGGCGTCCATCTGCTTGCACTTGAAAAAGATCATGGAAATTAATGGGGGGTGGGGAGGGAAATGCCATGAAAATTAATAAAAAATTCCCCCAAATCAGAATAACTGGTAGGTGATGGAAAATCGTTGTTTTAAGGAATGAGTCATTCAATCATTCAGTCAACGATTTTCAATTATTCAGTTGCTCGGAACTGCAAAATTAAAACAGACGATTTATAACACCTACCTGTTGCAATAGGCTATTTGCAGTTTCAATACATTTTTTCCACCGTTTCATTTTCTACATTTATATCTTACGCCTTGGCCTGATAAAATCATACCTGCAGTCCACCATGCTGCAAAAAATACTGTCCGCACTTGCCCAGATGTTAATTGACCAGCTGTTTGTTTGAAATGGGCCTCTGAATTGCAAAGGCTGCCTCTGAACTGGATGATTACAATATTGTCTTCTGTAGAGCTGAATCAAATTAGTTTTATAATTGACACATTTTGCAACATCAACACTGTTATTGAACTGAATGTAATCAACACTGAACTGACTTGAACTGGAGTGACATTATTGTCTTCTGTAGACCTGCTTATAGATGAACTGAATTTATTTCATCATTGGTGAACTTTACACAGTTATTGAACTGAACTGAACTGAACTGAACCGACTTCCATGCTGGTGGACCTGGGTTTGAGTCCCGCTTAGAGCGGGCGGTTTGAACAGGAGGGGTTACATTGGTGCCGTGACCTGGATGGAAGTGAGGTTTAGGGGGGTGAGTATAACAGACGTAGGCTAGTAAGAGCTGTGCATGTAAACCTCACTCCCCTGAACTCAAGAGGTGGTCTAGCGACCAACGCTAGAGACTGCAATCTTTAGCCTCCTTGAGCACCCGACTCCCATGCCAGCGGACCCGGGTTCGAGTCCCGCTTAGAGTGAGCAGTTTGAACAGGAGGGGTTACAACAGCAATAAAAAACATAATGCTCATACTGTTTACAATATAAGTATAATATTTTACAGTTTCATATTCGATCCAAAGTTGGCGTCATCTGAAGTCTTTGCAAGTGTGGTGTCATCTAAAATCTATCAATATCAGTCAATAACAGTAGCCCAGCTCTCGTGGTCTGATATTATTTTGAGATAAAGGAAAATTCGACACCATGAACAGCTTGATGTACTAAAAAAAGGTCTAAACATCCTCCTCAGTGCAACAAAACGCTGTATTGAAACTAAGCTGCAAAAACGGCTGATTGGATTTCATATACCAGAAACACACTATAACAACACTTCATTTGAGTTGTTTTGGGATCCTGTCAGAATGCAATGGAGATTTGCAGAGAGACTGTTAGTGAAGGATGGTTGCACACATTGGCAAACTCACAGTCATGAAAAACTACACAACTAACATTATAGGAGGACTTCAGGGAGAAAAATTAAAGATTGGTTTAGAGATTGGTTTAATAAATAGAAACTCAAAATATTATGTTATCTGAACCACATTAATGATTTAAGTTGATTTGACAAATGAAAAAAAAGTTGTGTGTTAACCCTTTAGAACCTAAAGCTAAAATAGCTTGTTTTCACATATTCAGTTTTTTTATTATTATTATTATTATTATTATTGTAAAATACTCACGCAATGTGCTATTTTCAAGTAAATTACAGTTATTAACCATTAATATGTATGGTGAGTTTGTAAATAGAATTTAAATAGACAAAAAACAAAAACAAAACAAAAAAAAGAATACATTTTCTGATTTTATTTTAGAAAAAAGAGAAAAATGATGATCGAAAGAATCAAACTTCAAACTTGAAAATTTCAACTATATTAAATATATACAAGTCTTTTGTGACACTGGGTTGCACAGTTTTCATTCAGGAGAATTTTTTCATACACACATACATATATTACCTATCGTCGCTGTCCGATGAAAACCACGTATGTCCATTTTGCCGATTTTGAGATTTTTCGACGGATTGAATGTCCAGGTTCATTTCCGTATACAGTATGCTTCACATATCTAAATGGCCAATGAAAAGTTGTGAAATCATGTCATCTGATTTTCACGTATATCCCATTTGGTGTCAAAGCTGTCAATCACGCCGCGTATCTCCCGCCCTGTGGAAGCATCTCGCCGGTCTCGTTTCATCGAAGCTCAGCACTGGATAGCCGAATAACACTGTGAGGTAAAGTATCAGCAAACGTTTGTTTTTGACAACTGTTCTCAAGTAAACGTTTCCCCCCTGACGCCAGACGTACGTCGAGGAGTGACAAAATTACGGTAGGACTGTGCAAACAAAGTATCTGTCTAGCATTACCATGTCAGTGTATTGATTCATTGTCCCTTCATAGTTTGCAAGAGACATTTAATAAATTTATAATTAATATTAAATAAACTAAGCGTATTTAATAAACTAAGACGTAGGCTATTTAATAAACTGAGCGTATTCATCTGTCAATATGAAACGCGACTTGGCCATTCTAATTAATGATCGGAGAACGCGTATCGACCACCGTTACTGTAAAATATGCACGTATGTCCATTTAAACTCAATTTTGGTCAAATGTGGATTATATCATTACACTGGCAAGAATATGGTTACATGTAAAGATGCCGTACCAAGTATGACAACGCTACATTCAACTGCTTTTGAAATACGGTGTTTTTTTCACTTCCTGAAAAGTAACCGTTTTGGACATACGTGAGTTTCATCGGGCAGCGACGATATGCATGCACAGGGGTGCACATATCTTTTTTGGTCTGGTTCTCAAGAGAGCAGCTGGAGATGCTGCTTGGTACTCACACTTTACGCGAAACACTTTCCTCATCACTGACTGCTCCTCACTATCTTCTTTTCTCTCAAACATGGAAGATGATTATAATGATTTTTTTTATTATTTTATTTTACTAACATTAATGACAAAAACAACAACAAGAATATTAGGCTGCTGTCACTTTAAGAAGGAAAGCACGGACTGAATAACTGACACACATCCGGTTTCTTTCTCAACTGTTCACTTATGACATAACTGAGAGAATACTTGCCGAGTCAGATATGTTGACATAATTTTGTGTGTATGTGTCCTTTCAAGCGCAAGTAAAGGCGAAAGAGGAATTAATTTGTTAATTTACTGCCGCGATCTCTCTGCGTGCACGTGCTCGGGGATGTGAGGCTGTGCGCACAGATAACAGCTCGCAAGTCCTGATTTCCACCTCTTCTTCCTCTTTTAAAATTGTTTGAATGTGTTAATTAGAGAGACAAAACATGTCCAAATGATAAACTTTCACTCTATGATGGTTAAATTGAGCAGTTAATCCGCGAATCACATGCGTGCCGAACCGTTAGACCGTATCCATACGGATCATGGTTTAACTGCGATCCGTTGCACCATTGCAGTAATTAAAGAACACTCTTATCATCATGATTGCTATCTTACAGAGACGGAAAAAAAAATCCTACTCCAGTAAGTAAACGTGTCCCTGTGAAAAGGTCCTCAAAAATCTTGGTACTCAAAAGCGCTTCCCTCCATGTTTTCTGGTGCGCATCATTTATTTTTATCACGCATGCGCACTTGCGTACTACTTATGTGCACCCCTGTGCATGCATACATTTACCGCACAGACACATTATACAAATACACACACCAAATGCGAAAGAGTCTCACTTAGCCTCCTCCCAAGTCTTATCAAAAAATATCCAGTCGACTGTGTACTCCTTCGACATGTTTTTGTTTGTTTCTTCTATTATTCATGCGATCCAAAACTCCCTAAACTGCCGCACTCTATATCTCTTCATTCAAATCCTCCTTCTCCCCGATAGCGACTGCTATTTGCTGACGGAAGGCACCGTAATAACCCATATTTTGCCGAAAAACCCATGTTGCCTACTGTCTGTAGCAATTTGAATTATTATGATAGTTACGGTAACATGAATACAGCGTGATTGGATGTGTCGCCGACGACACATCTGATTTAAAGGGTTAACCTGTAGGACATCAGAAGAGTTGAACGTTCAGGGTTAAGAATTTAGCGCAGTAGAAGAGTTTATTTTTTATACATTACATCATGTAGGCAAGAAAAGCATACATACAGTATCTCAATTGTTTCATAAAAGATTTTTCAAAGAAGATTATTGCAGTATGTTTTACAAGAAAACACTACTTCATTTTTTTTATACTTCAAAATTTCACATGTAATTTAATGTCGTTTCTTTATAATTGTTTGTGCAATTTACTAGCAATTTCACTAATTTCACCAATTTTACACTAAATATTTCTCAAGAAGTTAATTAAACAGAGCTCTGGGAAATGCTTTATGTGATGTTATGTTTTTGAAAGTATTCAGGGTTAAGAGTTTAAGGGCGTTCGTGAAGTTTAATGTGTTTGATGTGCAAATTGCTAAGACGTTTCAAAATACCGAGTGTTGCCTTCACTACAGATGATTGATGTGAGCGGCATTACACGGTTAGGCAAGGTTATATGACTTTACACAAACACTGTCAGTCACATTGCCGTATCTGTCAGCTGTTCATCATGACAGGCAGCTGTTTGTGTCTGACGTCTAAGTGGATCTGACCGGTCCTTGGCACTGATCTCTAAAGGGCCAGACTCTGTTTGGACGTCAAAACAGGTGTGAGACTTCAGCTGCTGATAGCATCAGAGCTGAAATACTGCCAGAGATATTACCTTTCCGCTCATGGGGCCGCTGGAAATCTGCTGCCATTACACACTGGGTCCTTGCGGACGGGCGTAATGTTTCTACCAGAGAAATTAAAACACAACACAGCAGCTGTAAAACATCTATGAGCTCTGATTGGACCAATGGGACTCCTTTGACCTGCAATGCATTATTATAGTTAACTAAAGCTAAAACCAGTCAGTTGAAACAAAATTTGATCTGAAATGAATTAAAAAGGAGATGAACTAAAAGCACAAACCATACTTAGGAGTTTGTTCCAATCACTGAATATGAGCAATAGTAATATCAATGCTTACTTTTGCAAACAGCACTAATAATGTTTGTTGAAAGTTGCCTGTATAATTAAAGCTCTAATTAGTGCAGGTCAGCTGAATAATCCCAGGGTTTAAACAAAGAGGGATTTAAGCTGGTTAAGAATCAAACGTTGTTGTAGAATTATATGGAACAGTGGTTAAAAGGATCACCATGGTAACAGCGAGGAGAAATCCGCAACAACAGTCATTAATAACCAAGAGATACTGTACTGGGAAAACGGCTAGAAATGAACCAACAATAAACTTGTTCCTGCTGGTACAGGAGGTGAAATGAATCAAAAAGTACATTTATATGAAGCACAAGGGAGCGCATTTAAGCAGAACTGCTGCATTTCCAAACACACAAATGCTGTTTACCTTACATTAAACTATAAAAAGCTACATATGTCACATACTGTATGTCGAAACATACACACACACACACACACCACCCAACATTTAGTTGAGCAAGACTCAAATCTTTCCTCAAACTGACATACGACAGAACATCTCAGTATGTCTTCCAAAATGAACACTGCAAAAAATGACCAAAATACTTAAATATAGCAAAAATGTCTTAAAATAGAGCAAAACAATCTTGCAGGATGGAATGCAAAACAACTTGGTAGAAATTAGCATAAATATTAAGGCACTAAAACTTGGGGAACAAGCTTAAAATTATACAACCCTTCAAAAGTTTGGCGTCAGAAAGATTTTTAAAAACATTTTTATTTATCAAAAATGCATTAAATTGATCAAAAGTGACAGCATATGATAGATTTCTATTTCAAATAAATGCTGCTTCTTTGAACTTTAATCCTTAAAAAATATGTATCATGGTTTCCACAAAAATTACTGCAACGGCAAACAAAATGACTGTTTTTACTGCATTTTTGATCAAATAAATGCAACTTATATTTAAAAATCTTACCTGACAGCTAATTTTTGAACAGTAGGGTGTATATAATATAACATAACATAAAAGAATATCTTTGTAAAGATGCACTAAAATTGCTTAATATTCAATGTGTCTAATAAAATTATCTTGCTTAATGTTGCATAATATTAGAAGTTATTCTCTTCTCATCTGATTTAGCGCACGGTTGTTTCATAAGCGTGGATCATCCAAACAACAGTCAGAACTAAGAACACAAAGGTCATCCGTGAGCACGAGGAACACGTGTGTTGCGTTTTACGTTCATGAATGAAGCACGATACATACTGTAGGACAGAGGAACGTCCAGCTCGCCCTGCCACGACAGCTGCCCGAGATCGTCTATGGAGTGCTGCGCTGCAGAAACACAAACACACACAAACACACACATTAAGATACTTCGTGCACACTTACGGCTGACAAACACTGAGGACTTTGCGGTCTGTAAACTTGAAATGGTTCTAAATATCAATATAAGCACATTCAATATGCATTAACCCTCTGGTATTGTTCATTTGGGGGTCACACTTGTGTTGTTCGCAGTCAAAAGTGACTATAAAACTTTTTTTTTTTTTTTCAGTAAAATCAATGTAACATATTTTTGTTCAATAATATTTTTTCTTTTGCATTTTGTATTTTGAGAGAATTTCATGGTACTGCTTAATATTTATGCAATAATTATGATCAATTTAAGAATAATATTTTTTTTATTATTATTACTTTTCAATTAAAGCAGTATTTCATGTTAAAATAGAGACAATGACTTTACAATTGAGGGCAAAAAATGGATTTGGATATATATTTAGATATACACAATGACTACTGTGTCAAGGTTTAGATTTTTTTTTTTTTTTTTTTTGAAATGTTGATTTGAAGTGTCAGTTTTTGCACTAATTTTACCACAGTCAAACCTGAACACAGAAAAAGACATTTTGTTTCACATAACATCAAAATTCAACAAAAATGCAACAAAAACAGTGTGTTTATTTTGCACTCTTGATATTTTAGAGTGTTACCCCTTCATTGCTGTGCACTTTTTTCCTGCACCGTGGCTGATTGTAGATTGTGTACACAAAAATTTTCCGGTTTTGCATATTTTTGCCTATTTTCCATTCATTTCCTATGGCGGTCATTTTTGACCACGAACAACACAAGTGTGCCTTTTTTTTTTAATGACAATTGAGCTTTTTTGAAACAAGTCTACATTTTTTTTTTTTTTGGTCACATAGCGACTACTGCAAAAGTCACCAAGTTGCGCACAATTCCGATGAAGTAGCGATTTTTTTTTTAATTCAGTCCAAAATGACCGAACAACACCATAGGGTTAAGCATCGAAGATTGTGCTTAACTGACATCAACCAGTAAAATAACACTAAAAAAAAAAAAAAAAAATTTACTTGAAATAAAGCTGAAAAAACCTTTAAAACCAAAACTTAAATGAAAATTAGAGAGTTCCTTTGGCAGCTAACTGAAATAAGTTTAAGTTGAAGTAAAATTTTGTAAAACTAAAACTGAAATAAACACTAAACACTTTACAATAAGGTTTCGTTTAATTTTCATTTGCAGCACCATCTTTAGGGCCAAGGCCGTAACTATGTCTTGAACACTGGGGGGGACCTTGATTTTTTCCCTTGGGGTGTTATTGGGTAATTATAATTTTTTTTTTAATTAAAAGGAATTAAATAATTAAATGATTAAAAGGGATTTAAGGGAATAACAAAAAAGAAATAAGAATGTTAAAAATGTTCCAGGTCTATAGTAGTTATTAAGCAATCAATTTAATCTATTTACAAATAATATTTTTTTAAAAATATATTCACTCTTATTTGAATGTCTAATATGTCAGAAACCCAAAACATTTCTTGTCTCGTCACATTCAGTTATAACATTAATCATATCATATTAATCAAATAATAGCATGTTTTCAATTCAAAATGGCAAAATTTCATAAAAATGTTGAGTAGTTTGCATCACTGGATATTATTTTCGGTCGCTGAATATTTCAATCATAAAACAGTCGTCAAACATTAAATGTTTAGCTGATAAAAAGAAAGCATCGCATTGGAATTCACACTTGTCTTCTGTGAATGGTAAGCTCCGCCTTCTTTGATCTGATTGGCCACATCTCACTCATTCTGACAGTGATGAGTGCTGGTGGACCGCTGAGGCAGACCAGCGTATAAAAAATAATTAGAAATAATTAGAAATGGCCCAATATTTGTTGTATCGTTACGGCTCTGCTTAGGGCGATGCAACCGGTGTGACCACACCAGGCCCTGTGCTTGTCCACAGATGAATCATTCACAACAAGGTGTATTAAGACAGAAAAGAGTCTCCAAATTTGATTTCATGATGACTTTAACAGGCTCTCAGCTCCTCAGTCAGCTAAAATCAGCAGAGAGTTTGAGGAGCAGATAGAGCGGGCAGCTCCGTCGCCTCCGGAGAGAATCTATAAAGAAATTCAATCAGGTGGAATTAAACAGGGTGAAGATTAAGGCCAATTTGCATGAACCGCAGGGCTTCTGAGTGAAGTTGAATAAGCAAAAAAATACTTAAGCAACTTATTAAACTCTTTCACCTTGAGGAAGCGTAGAGCGTGGGGATATTAACTTTATCCTCTTTTACAGTCACATCTGAATCACACGCCGAAAAATCTGCCAATGGTGACATGCAATTAGCTCAATCAATAGATGATTCAACAAACTGACATTCTTTATTCGCAGAGGAAAACAAAGTGGTTATTTTGTGTCAAAATAATAACAGCAATCATTCCGTGTGATGTCATAGGTGAGAACGCTGATGTCACAGATATTCCTCAGACGGTCATTAATCTAAATGTTACTGCTTATGAATGTGGAAGCCGGTCGATTATGTTGTTGTAGCGTTAACAATCGGCCCGTGGCGCGGTGATTACGCTGCATTATGTGGGCCGCAGTGATTCACTCAGGAGAGACAATGAGGAACGGAGACGCTTGGCAGCTGTTCTCTTTCCGACAAGCTTCCTCAGTCTGTTAATTAGCTTTAGGAACCGTCATTATTGCACTGTCAACAGCTCAATCTCCCCATAGGACATGCACTCGACAAATGAAAAACAACTAGACATTTGGGGGCTTTTCATCCGTCATGTTCTTTTTTTTCCTTTTCTTTTTTGAGTTGAGTTGAGTGATTGAAATAGGAACATCCTCAATAATAATATAAACAGTTTCAACATGTATTAAGCATTAAAATTGTGTTTAAATGACTTGAAATAAAGCCAAAATAAAATAATTAAAAAAAGACCTAAAACCACAAACAAGCATTTTTTTACTTGAAATACAATAAACATTAACTGAAATAAAATATGATATAAGAAACTTTTATTTCAGCTAGTTACCAATGCAACATTTCTCATTTTAATTTAGTTTGACTAAAATAACTGAAACTAAAAAAAAGTAATAAAACTAATAAAAAATATATAGGCATATAATAAAAAAAACTATTAAAATGACAAAAACACACCACAAAATTACTAAATATTTAAAAAACAGAATATACAAAAATAAATAAAAACTTATTTGAAATATTAATTAAAACAATAATAGTATTTCAATGATACCAAATAACACTGGTTGAAGTAAATAAAAATAAAATTAAGCTAAATAGAAATGTTTAAAAAAGAAAGCAAATACAAAAGCAAATACAACTTTAAAACTAACTAAAACTGAAACTATAAAAATGTAAGCTAATTCAATATATATATATATATATTATATATATTGTTAACAAGGTGTAGTTTATCAAATCAATATCAAATCACCGTTACGAGGTGTTTGAGATTGTTACCTTTCAGATGACTTCTGCCGAGTGTCACGAAGCCAGAGGAGATGTAGTTGTGCATGTCCTGACCACTGCGGAAGTTTTCTTTCCCATAATGCCCTGCAAAGACAGAAACAGCAAGTGTTATTAAATGAAACACAGAAGTTAAAAACAATCAAGGCACGTCCCTGAAAAAAAAGCTTCTTTTAATAAAACCATATAGAAGTGATTCAACTTGAAATATAGCTGCAAGCAGCAATTAAGGATCCAAGCACAACTGAAACAAGGAAGCTAGGAGCAGACCAACAATCTCATAATGAACTACGATAGAAACTGAGACACATGTCAGTTTTGAAGTCAATCAGACCAACAGTACTGTAGTTAGAGCCAATTTCATATTTTGTTTAATTACAGCACAGTCCCACTACTTTTTTTGTGTCCTCAGAGCGCCCCCCTACACAAGCGTGTACAATTTGGTGAAAATATCTCATTTTGTTTAGGAGTTATAGACATTTATATTTATAAACACATCAAAAATTACCCGCACCTGACTTTGATTGCATTTTTTTGCCACTTACTATCAAAATTTTGACATTTGTCCATTAGTATATAGTCAACAACCTATGTTTCTGATTTTCCTATGGTGGATTCGTCTCGATCGGACTAACGATTTCTAAGATATTTTGCTAAATCACAACGTTGAACCATAAGGCGAAACCTAGCATTTTTGGTATCGTTGGTCTCGACAAGGATTCAGGAACTCCCATGAAAATAAGTCAACCACATCCAAAGTTATAAGCATGTAAATGACTTTTTTCACCACTAGGTGGCTCTGGTTCGAAACTTCTCAGACTCCTTCAGGGCATCGTGCTGGTGACCTATACTGAGTTTTGTTATGATATGTTCATGCGTTCGTAAAAAATACAGCATTTTACTACAAAATATAAAAATGGCCGACACCCCAAAATGGCCGATATGGGAAAATCATTTAGGAAGGAATCAGAGGGAAAAAGAATTTAGTTTCTAACCCCTTACGGTTCAAAAGTTCTTAGCATAAATATAAGTGCAAGTTTGGACAGTTGGTGGCGATAGAGGAATTGACTTAGAGACTCCAAATTTGCTATGGCGACAGTTCAGACTGTCCTCTATCAGTGGCTGCGTCCGAAAACTGGAAAATGCTGCCTTCTGAGGACACATTTCGAGGTAGGAAGGCATCAAGGCACATCCGAATCCAATGTTAGCTTCACTTCCTGTCTCATGAGATACCTTCACCTGATCGATTTTTGAAGGCAGCATGGATGTATCCTTAGCTGCCTTTGATATCCCACAATCCTGTGCTTTCTATTTTGTGACAGTTGAGCTACAAAAATAAAGATGGTGTCCGAAAGTTGCGTTTGCTCAGTTTGTGTATAAATGTACGATTTTGACCAACATATTTCATTTTTGATATTGTTTCTATCGAGAAATTACTACTGTAATAATTAAACATTTGTTTAGTTCTCACCAAAGCTCACGCTAGTTTGCTGTAGATCATTAAACTGTTACGCTGCCTCGCTGTTTCGTGAGGTGCCTTCATGCACAAACGCTGCCGTACAAGTCATTCTCTTATAAGGCAGCGAGGCAGCAACACAGCTACCTAGGTTTTCGGACGCAGCCAGTGTGTCAAACATTCCTGCAAGCGATTCTTTGGGCTGCCATAGACTTCCAGAGCAGAAGAAGAAGATCATTTAGCCTGACTGTGACAGACATAACGCTGACATTTGTTCGCCTGAAGAATACCTTTCTTTAGGCTTGAGGCAAGACACCACAGGTGAGAAGGATAAAAATTAACTAACTAAAAATAAAGATTAACTAATAGATATCACCATTAATTCTCATGTTGATTAATCACATAAGACTATTGATTTGTATAACATGTTTTCTGAAAGGTTATGTTTAAACATACAAATGAGGCATTGTCTAATTAAACATGCACTCATTTGCAGACATTTCCAGAACAGAAATATGAACACTGGATAAAGCAGGTTCAAAATTCTTGTTTGATTTTGTTGATATATTAGAGATGTTAAATGTTTTTACAGAGGGGAGATTGGATATCTCTTTTTATCACTCCATAAATCAAAATACTGTCAACAACCAGAAAGAAAAAAAAAGAAAAAGAAAAAAAAAAAAAGAAAAATGTTTTTAGGAATAAACTAGCTGAATGATAAATGAACAAACCCCTCAGTAAAAACATTCAAAATATAGATATGAATAAATCAGTGAAATTTGGAGAGTGTAAGTGTTGCTGAAGTGGAGAAAAAAAACATTAAAGATATGTATTGTATTTGAAATCTACAGATGCAAAGAAATAAAGTGCAATAAAATAAACAATTAAATGTGTATTTTGGATTTTTTTTCCCCCCTTTCCACTAATCTGAAAGAAGACATTTTATGGAAGCAAAATAGACCAGTGCATGAAAAACATATTCTCAAAAAGAAAAAAAAAAACACCTCAATTCATTCAAAAGCCCAAACTGAGCAAAAATATGTAATTTGGTGCAGATGTTGATATTTATACAGCCAAAATGAAATTCAGATGCTTGTAAAGTAAATCAATGAGATCTTTATAACAGTACAGCAGATACTTATATAAAATGCATATAAATATAGTCACTCTATATCAGCCAATAATGTCTTAGTAATATTTAGTTTTATGATCAAAGCTCTGTAGTTTTAAAACATATAATGCAATGCAATACAATGATGATTGAGAGATGAACTAATAAACGCTCCTCGATATGATGTATGGATAATCAAGCAAACTTCAGTCCCGTGTGCACATTCATCACATGACGGCCTTGATTTGTGGCGGTTAGTGAGAAGTCATCTCAGCCAGTGAGCGGTGAAAGGTGTCCTGAGACAGAGGTCAAGACAAGGTGCTGCATTAAGTATTAATGGCGTGTGTGTGTGTAGTGGGGTTATAAAGGTCACACTCTCGACACAAATACACACGCACACACACTCTCAGTTCACATTCGAGCCCTGCGTGGTTAGAGGACACTGGGTGTGCTGGGAAACTTCACTGTTTTTCTCTGGCAGGGGAATCTTTTGCCATCTAATTGCACAGTAATTGACGCCCCTGACCAGGACCGCTGACCCGAGGTCACGAGATGGGAGGGTTGAGAGCTTTATCTGTGTCATTGGTCAGCTGTACGGGTAGCGAAAGGCAACATAAGTCAATCTTTTTTTACAGCTGAAGTGTTCAAAACTAAAGACCTACTGTGCCATATTTGATATGCACATTTCTAAGGCCACTAAATATATGCAATTTGTCTAAAAGTCTATTTTTTGTCTATTATTCCATATGTCAGGCTTTACAGGGTTAATGTTTTAATTTTCCAGTTGAGGTGAGCTGTAGTGATGACTTGAACAGACAAATAACTGACTCAAACAAACCAATTCACTATAATGAATCAAACTTCTTATCGCTAGTGAAAAGCACTTTTCATAACTGGAAAGTTAGTCATCATGCTTTTTTCTCAATTCAAAGGAAAACCTAAAGAGTGATGCACACGTTATTGCTCCATAAATCAATTGTATGCTGTGTAATTGTGTTGAGATATTTCTCTCTGACGTTTATAGCATTCTGAGGTGGAACAGGGATTACGGTCAATACTAACGGCAAACGAGAGAGAAAAATATACAGACAGAGAGAAAGATTCAGTCTCAAGGGGTGTCACAAAACGCCCTATTTTCAGGCAGTCTCTCATTTTGAGCCCTATATTCCCATTTTGTGTTATTTCTGGCGCACAAAAAAACATGCAAAGCTTTGTAAAAAGACAGACACCATATGCTTCATGAAATATCAGCACCATTGTTTCAGTATTTTAATAAAGCACATCTGTTTAAAAATATCCCTAGCAATCATATTTATATCTCGTAACATTTTACTAAAAGGTTTCATTTGTTAACATTAGTTAATGCATTGACTAACATGAACTAACAATGAGCAATCTATTATCATAGCATTTATTGACCTTTGTTAATGTTAGCTAATAAAAATACATTTGTTCATTGTTTGTTCATGTTAGTTCAGAGTGCATTAACTAATGTTAACAGATTTTATAGTGCCCCATTATGATTTTTCGTGAACTTTGATACATGTAAATCTATTGTAGGCAGTGTTGGGGAAAGTTACTTTTAAAAGTAATGCATTACACTATTGCGTTACTCCCTAAAAATAAACTAATTGCATTACTTAGTTACTGTATTATGGAAAGTAATGCATTACATTACTTTTGCATTACTTTTTCTCAACAGGGCTGGGCTGTTTTTTGTTTTTATTACAACAAAGTTATATTTTTGGCAAGTGTAAAGGCACTTTCACACCAAAAGTGAAATGAATATGCGTCAGGCTGAAGGAAATGCAAATTCACACCTGTACAGTAGAGGGCGCAGCTCAAAAAATAAGCCTTTCTTAACTGGGAAAACAAAGTAATTTGTGTTACTTGTTTCAAAAAGTAACTCAGATATTTTGTTGTAAATTTAAAAGTAATGTGTTACTTTACTAGTTACTTGGAAAAAGTAATCTGATTACATAACTTGCATTACTTGCTATGCTTTACCCCCAATACTGATTGTAGGAGATTTACAACACAAAATTAAGAACCAAGTCAAAGTCAAATCACAACAGACTGGGCCATCTGACCAATCAGAGCAGAGTAGACAAATGTTTGGTAACATTAGATAACTAATGTAATTAACTAATGTTACTAAATTAAACCTTATTGTAAAGTGTGGTAAATCTCAGTGCATGAAGCACCTTAAGTTTTTCCCTTAAGTATGACACTTAAGGTGTGATTTCCCCTTAACTAAAGGAATGACTTAAGGGTGTTGCATATAATCCCTT
The DNA here is from genome assembly GCA_028476615.1 of Culter alburnus. Lineage (NCBI taxonomy): Eukaryota > Metazoa > Chordata > Actinopteri > Cypriniformes > Xenocyprididae > Culter > Culter alburnus. The sequence continues at coordinate 166,933 of JAOTNS010000806.1, forward strand.
AAAACGTTCTCTTAGGTAAGGGAAACCGTTAAGTGTTTCACGACAGAAACTCACGTTCTGCCGTTATGAAATTCTACTGTTGCCATGGACACGTTATTTGTTAATACCGATCGCGACATGTTTTCACAGAAAAAAACTTACGATGGGATAAGGAAAACAATAAATAAAACCAAATATGAAAGAGAAAGACCAGACGAGAAACTCAAATTGATAGTTCACTCAAAATTGAGATTTCTGCCATCATTCACTCACCCTCATGTCATTCCAAACCCATAAGACATATATTTGAATAACAAATAAAGATATTTTTAATATTCTCTCATCATTTATTTATGTCCATTCATTGAAAGACATCCATATGAATAAGGAAGTTTCGGAAGCTTGAAAGTGTGCGCAAGCCCAAGAACCAACCATTTGTTTTTGCGCGTGATGCACGCACTTTTGCTACATGTGCTACATATGCAATTTCATCAATGTTTATGTAAATAAACGCCTAAATTACAATTTGTTTATCATATAAGTCGGTCGATCGTGTCTCGTTGGAAGACTTGGATTGAACCTGCTCACTCCGTGTAACACTTAAAGTGAAGTTTTTCGAATCTTATGTTATACTTGACAGTTAAGGGGCTTTATGCAACAGTTATCGTTTTTTAAGGGATTTCTTAAGTGAAAAATATATACTTAAGGGAAATTCTTAGGGTTTATGATGTTTCACCTAAAGAAACCCTTAAGTAACACTTAATGGTTATTTTTCTGCAACACCCTTAAGTTTAAGGGAAACATAAGGGCGAACTTAAGGGAAAATTACACTTAAGGTGCTTCATGCAACAGGGCACAGACCTTTGACTTTGGTTCAAGAATGCGAGATTTTTCATTCAGATATAAGGAATCACAGGCCAATGCCTCAAGTGACCAGAGCACAATTAATTCCCAATGTCCCTTTCTACATGAAATCAAAGACACGGGTATCGAGATGACTCGGGAACAGCCAGAGATCAGATTGCATTAAGGAAACCATAATGAGAATAGCAGATGGGACCATATGCCATCTTCATTACTCTATCTCGCTCTTCATATTTTCCTCACAGAGGATGATCTGTCCGTCATTGTGATTTTGGTACATTGCTGCATGATAAAAGTTAATATTTAATGATTGTCTTTTATTAAAACAAGACCCCAGTGAACCATATTTTCTCATCAAACTGAGTAAAACTGAGGCAACATGCCTGTTAATGTTGAGATCTGCTTCATCTTCTGGTGTGCATCAAATCTTCATATCCTGGTTACAATAGCCTGAAGCAAGGTTAAAGAGGCCACATCCTAAAATTTTTCCATTCAATTTTCTAATCTGGTGCCCATTTATGATGCTAGCACCAAAAATATCAGAATTTAGTATTTTCCATGATAAGAGCCATGAACAAGTCCAAATTGGAGTGATTATAATAATCCTGTCAGCTAATTTAACATTATTTGAGTAACTGCAACATAAATGAAATTTCATTCAGTGATTCCTGGAATCAAGTCAGTCCCAAAACAATATTTTAAATAAGCACGTAATGCGCTCACAATAGGCATAATTATGTGCTATAAATCACTGAATGAAAAGGTCTCAGACCGTGTCATGCGAAGCTCAAAACGGAGAGAGGAAATCTAATATAGCATGTCTTTCCACCATTAAAAAGATATTTAAACTCAGCTAAGGTTCAGAAAATCTGAAAACTTGCCGTTGCTAATACCATTTTCCCCTAGTTGCATAGCATGCAATACAATTGCAATTGCTTTTGGTTTGTTTGAAAATGTGTAAATATGGTTTTAATATTGGAATGAATTTCAGTGTAATTCATTCATGAATCCATTAAAGTGTCTAGTTAAAATGAATGCATCAATTACAGGTATATACATTATGCATTATAATGGCACTGACGCAAACGCTAATGGACGGAGCAGAGTGATGGGAGGAATGGAGGTCACGGAGGTCAAGCAAACGGAGAGAAGGACGACCAGAGAAATGAAAGAAAATCTCTGCATGGGGGAATCAATAAGGGAGTCAAAGAGATTGAATTTCTTTCAGCCAATTAATCAGATGAACAAACATTCAAATTTCTTTCAGTTTGAAGGCTTTTTATAAACTCTGTGCCCTATTTAAAGGCATTTAATCAATCACAACGGACATCTTATAGATCGCAAAGAGCACTTTGTCACTAGCTCTCAGGAGATGAGGGAAGATCGAACGCAGCAGCATTCCTCTGATGCAGTCACTCCAACACAAGATTGTATGTTGCTTCAATGTTGTATATATATATATATCATATATATATATATATATATATATATATAAGCATGCATACATACATTATATATATATATATATATATATATATATATGGGTGTAATGATTCACTCGTTTTCTCGATGCATTGATTACAAATCCTGACGATGCATATGGATCGATCTTGAAACATGGTCTCTCCATAGTCTCTCCATGTAAGCATTAGTATGTTTAATGTACCTGGAACACTTTAACCATGCCTGTCCTGCACTATAGTTAACATGAACTAACAATACTTTTAAAGCCTTTTACAATTTTGGCTTATGTAAATTTCTACAAATTCCAATTTTTAGGCTATTAAAATAAAGTTATGTAGCATCATTATAACTAACATGAACCAACATTAACATGGACAAAAGGTTTTTTTTTTTTGCCCTTACTCTCTGACCTCCTGAAGGCCACTGTGTAATTTGCACCCTGACTAAGACACATTGGGGAAAGCATTTCAATAACCCTATGAATGCATATAAAAATGCAGAATCAAATCGATTTAATCAAATCGCATCAAATTTTAATGTGAATTGTTTAGAATCGAATCGTTCTGAATTTTCCAAAAATCGTTCTTGAATTGAATCGAACACCTATGAATCGTGAATCTGTCTACCCAAAGATTCATATATATATATATATATATATATATACACACCCATGAAAAAAAAAGAAAAAAAAAAACTTTGTCCAATTCACAGTGTATAGTATGTATACAATGCAACCGCAAAGATCTTGTTTACAAGTCAAGTTGAAATACTGAACAGGACCACATGTTTGCACATCAATATAACAAACGCTATATAACGTCGCTTAGTGCTGTCAAAAATACCAACTTCAGAACAAAGTCAGTATTGAAATTTAAAAAATTTGACAATACCAGCATTTCCATCTAGCATTTTGAGCACTGTTGAAAGGATTCTTAATCACCTCTGATTGGCCGTTGTGTTCACATGCTCAACATATACACAGATAAGGCATAACATTATGACCACCTTCCTATTACTGTTTTGGCCCCCTTTTGCTGCCAAAACAGCCCTGAGCTGTCGAGGCATAGACATCGCAATTTGTTACGCTTGCCCATTTTTTCCAGCTTCTAACATATCAACTTTGAGGACAAAATGTTCACTTGCTGCCTAATATATCCTACTCACTAACAGGTGCTGTGATGCAGAGATAATCAGTGTTATTCACTTCACCTATCAGTGCTCATAATGTTATGCCTGATCGGTGTATGTCTCTGATTGGCCATTGTGTTCATGCGCTCAACAGATAGGTCTGTGATTGGCTACAGTGATCAACGCTTCAAAAACATGTTGTAAATAGACATGTAGCTAATCGCATAACCTGATATTGCTGAGTTCAACATGTTCCTGGGTCAACATTTTTGTTGATCCTGGAACAACATTCAAATCAACCAATCAGATTTGAGGGACAAGTTTACAGATTATGTCAAGTTTAGGCTTAAAATCATGAATTGGCGCTTCTACATCAGTGTTATTCATCTATCATTTCCCTCTGATTTTAGGGATAACTTATAGGGGTTTAGGGGTAGGAATAGGGTTAAGACTAAATTTTCAGACTAGAATGTTGTTCCAGGATCAACAAAATATGTTGACCCAGGAACGCATCTAACTCAGCAAATCAGGACATGCTAGCTAATCACAGACCTATCTGCTGAGTGTGTGAACACAACGGCCAATCAGAGACATATACGTTGAGCATGTGAACACAATGGCCAATCAGAGGTGTTTAAGAATCCGTTCAACAGTAGTGAAAATGCCAGAGGGAAATGCTGGTATCATAACATTTTTAAAATTTCACTACCGACTTGATACCGAAGTATTTTTGACAACAATAACGTCACCACAATCCTCATTACCTTGATTGCAATCATCATCTATTCTATCAAAACGCTGGTTTGCTTTATTCAGTCGAGAAAAGTAGTTTGTACATCATCTGGCCATAGAGCAGTGGGATGTTTGACGTTCAGTCAGCATTTCACACAGCGCAATGTGGAAACGATCATAGAATATGACAGAGCTTGTGTTTTAAAGCGAAACACACACTGGAATAAATAATACACTGAAAATACAATGCAAGTCTCTATTCTCTCTGCCATTTCTGATGTAATGGCATTAAGGTTTTTAATCTCATGTGTTAACATTGACAGCCCTAATATCAGGAAGACGTTTAATGGCTATATTCCAGGATGACAGTGTCACAATTCATCAGGCTCAAATTGTAAAAGAATGGTTGGAAGGGAGCATGAAGAATCATTTTCACACATGAATTGGCACCTCTGAGTCCAGACCTTAACCCTCAGGGGTCTGAGGTTTTTTGGGGCCCTCGAGAAGGTTTGACATGTCCTGACATTTGTGCTTTTTTCAGTTGTTCATAAACAAATTAATGGAAAAAGTGTCATTACACTGTATTCAGCACAAACTAGGCTACAATAATATGTGAGGAACATGTACATGTTCGTATTTTTGAAGGAATAATGTTTATGCATGGTTATTGAAAAAACAAAAAACTTAAGTCACTGAAATAAAGCCAAAAAATATATATTAAATTTGTGTTCACAAGACTTCTGGGTATTGGAGGTTGTAGACTAGAGCTTTTGCTTCAAAATGAGGTAAAAATTATGCTGCCTGCTTGTTCATATAAAACAATAGAGAGATTTAAATTTTCTAAAACATCTTTGGTCAAGAAACACAGTATGCGTGGAGGCGTGAATCATCATGAATAATGGGTGATTCTCACCTTAGAAGACAAAAGAATCGCATAAAGAGCTCTAATGACCTGCATAAATAATGAGCTCTTTCAGACAGGTAGGCTGTGAAAAAATCATGTCTCAGCTCATCATGGTGTAAATCAAACATACAGAAAAAAAAACTGCAATATGTGAAATATTATTACAAAAAAATAATGGTATTCCAATTATAGTCTTTAAAATATAATGTCTTTCTGTTATGCAAAGTGTCTGACCATTATGTTACTCTATGGCATTTCAATAATGGCTTTTAGCTAAAAGCATGCACATTTGGAGAAATATATGATGGATTCTTATATGTTTGTCAATTTTCTATACCGAGGAGTAATATTTATTCAATTTTTTGTCTTCAATATGAACGCTGGATACTGTTTTTTCAATAATTGCAGCCCGAGGGCGCTCTGTACACCTTTAGTCCACAAATCCATATAAACGAAGAAAGAACCCCTAACTGCATGTCTTCTAGAGGACGCTACCATGGCTTTAACAGCCAGATAAACACTTTTCAAGACAATACAATACATTGGAGACGTGTGAATGCTGCATTGCCTCAGAATTTGCGTCTGAATACGCGGGCTCCGTGGGCGTGGCCGCATTAGCGGATATGAGCTGAATCACGGATTTCTGACATCGCTCTCTCTTTTCATACAGATTACAAACACAGAATTTTGTTTCGATTTGACTTACCACGATTTAAAACCTGACTTTCAACGTTTTTTAGACAGAAGTGTAATTTTTTTTGTGATTAGTATTCACTAAGTTACAGTTCATTTTCTGAGACTATCAGATTGGAGTTCGTTTCAGAGGAGAATGAGAGATCACGCATCATGTTAGTTTTCTTATATTTTACAAAAAGCACAACATTTTGTTTTTACTCTGAGTGTACACAATAAAAGAAAATATTCCACAGATTAAAATGGTGTATAGCTCTTAATTGTAATGTGCAACATTGACGGAGTATTTTGAGTCTCTTTCACACTGGTTAGAAAAAAAACGCGGTGGTCACGCCGCGTGACCGCCGACCCCGAGAGTGTTAAGTCTTTAGGATGGCTGGAGGAGACTTTACAGAGTGCTCACCTCTTGCATTGTCAATACAAGATCTTGACTAAAACCACAAAAAAATGTTTCAAAACATGTTTTCTTATATTGTGATTGCAAATTTTAACTTATTTGGTTTTTTAATATTAATCAATTATAAATTGATTATTTTATTCAACATAAAACATGACTGGACATGAAAATGTGCTACATAGTAGGAATGACCCAAATTCAGTCTGGTGCAGCACAGCATCTGATAGGAAAGTCATCAAAGGGTTTGATTATCACTCATTTATTGCTGCCTTTTTTCCTGTTCTTTATGAAATTATGGGACAAACTTTATAAATGACACTTTAAAGGTTTGTATCCTGAATGACGCAGTGAGTAAACTGTAAACTAGCATCTCACTCAGACAAACAGTAACCTTCGACGCTATCTCCACCTCGATTACCCCCACCCAACAGAGCTGACCGCTCATCAACACAGTGCTTGCAATTTAGTTATTGTCAGTAGCGACTTTGGAGATATTTGATGTACAACAAAGCCAAATCACCTTGCTTAGCTCCAAACACAAATGCTAACTTGCCTTATCCGTACACTGAAAATCAGAGTCCAGTAAAATACTGTCCTCGAGGCGGATACTACTACTAGCACATCATAGTAAGCGTGTTTTTGATGGCTCGACTGAATAAAATCGAACAAATGCGTGTGAACGACTCACTGTTGTGAAAATGAAGGGAATTCATTTACACAGAATATTGAAATTATACTAGATCGTACAGCGATAAACGGAAGATGATTGCAAACAAAAGTGGAGACTGAATGCTGAGCTATAAAATAATATGATAGAAAAACCCACAAGACTTCAAGAAGATAGATTGCTAGTGGGAGAGAAGATGGGAGGAACGTTGGGGCCACCGCAGAATGGTATATCCTCACCACAACTAAACATCTGAGACCTAGTGTACAACACACCCCACACAGATGCAACTCCATATAGAAACTTTTACATTTGAATTTATGGCCGAGTTGGAGGCCACTTTTAATTATCCTAACAACGCGACTTACATCCTTGCTTAAGTTATATGATATTAATCCAGAAACAACAATGCAATATCCCTGGGAATCAAAAAACGCCATGACATTATTGTGTGTTGAAAAGTAGCAGAGGGACTTATAATGTCTTAATTCCCCCAAACATTTGTATGCCAGCCGAATCCTATAATACATTTGACACATAAAATATTTATCATATGCTTGAGAGCTACCTCAAAACCCACTAGAGATTTTTGTAAAAATTCATACAAAATAATAAATCTGTTACGATTCGATAAACGAATAGGTAATCCGACTCCAAATCCAAAAGAATGGAAGTACAGCTCATTTAAAGGATTAGTAAAATTATTCCCTTCAGAAATTCAAATTTTCCTAAAGATATTACTTCCCCGCAAGCCCCAAAGTCACCGCAAAAGCAAACCACAAGATTGTATTTATAGTACACCTTATTTTTGTTTTGATAATTACGCTTTCGAAAGTCGAAAAGAACCTTTGTGAGTAAATCAAGAAATAAAAAAAAAAAAAAAAGATGAAGGAAAAAACCTAAAAAATATCAAGATTATTACATTTCAACTCCATATAGTGGAAACATATCAAACATTATACCATTGGGACAATAGAACGTATAAAATATTAAGAACAGGAATTTGTGAAATGCAACAGCTTTACACATTATTCCAACAAGACGAGAGAATAAAGGTAATTTTCTAAAAAAACATACATAAAAATGTATAACACTTGTTTTAACACATCATAAAAATCTCGTTTCCTTTTTCACGTAATCACGTCTCAATGCGCCAAAAATAGCGCATTACAAGCACATCCCAAGTTGGAAATAAAAAACTACACCTTATAAACAACCAAATAAAGGAAAACAACAAATGATTGGTGACAATTTAATCATTAGGAGAGGAGAAAAAATGAATGCGATTTACACCCTAAACCATGAGTACATAATCCGCGCCTAAACAGATCATGTCGTGACTTTCCAAACAATGAATAGTACCTAAATGTGTGCGCTCGCAGAGACAGTGCAAGACAAGCATTTGAGGTTAACACAGTATAACACAGTGATATTATATTTTTTATATTTTAGAAAAATGGCCGCTTGTGATCGCTAGATAGAACCTTAATTCTTATCTGGGATCATTGTAAACCTTTTGGGATGACATAAGAGGGATGAGAAATTATGGGGAAAATTATTAATATACGGTAATATGAAACTAATCATTTAAGATCAAAACCTGACCATGCATAACAACCACAACATTGAAAATCTAGTTATTTCAATTATTATTTTTTAAACTACGATGTTTTGAAGTTATTTTTTTTATTATTAGTGTATTGGAATGGATATCACAATATAACGGCTGCAAAAAAAATGTTATGGTGTAAAAAAAAAAAAAAAAAAAAAGTGTAAGATTTTGTCATCATATAAAGCCAATTTAAACTGCAAAATACATAATAAAAAACTACCTCATCTCAATAAGCCACGTGTCTAATGACTGGCTTGCATTAGAAACATCTCAGGCCAAAAAAACTTGATATATATATATAAAATAAATGTAATAACAACTCTGTTTCTCAAATATAAATCCAGCTATCGTAAGTCTTCTTACGAACGACTTTAGGACAAATAAACACACAATCAATATAATTACATAAAGATTAATATTATTATGATACAATCAACTTTATGAAAGTTTTATGAAGACATATGGGATGCATAGACCTATAAACGAATGGATGAAAACACAAAAAAATCCATCGTACCTCCTCAAAAAATCATTCATTTATTCCGAAGATTAATGCAAGTCTTACAGGTCAGACACATTAGTGTGAGTAATTCATGACAGAATTATTTCATTTTTTGGATGAACAACCACTTACAATAGCTTTAAAATAAATATTACGCACATTGCTTGGCCCTTCTTCAAAACTTGGAATGTATCCAACAAGAAATTTCCTGGTGGGGAAAAAAAAAAGTAATCCTTTCAGTACCACAAAATTCATACTAATGCGTGACCCCCCCACCGCCAAAAACGCAGAGTAAACCAATAACTTGCATTATTTAGCGAGTTAAAAGCAACAGAAACCTGCCAGCCCCTACCATGGTTTTTTTTGTTGTGCATCAAAAGTGTATGTAAGTGGTCTACTTAACTGGAGGTCCGTACAAGGCGACAGTTCTGCTTTGTGCGACGGCCGCTATAGCTGCGATGTATTGTTCATAGCTCTAAAAAAAAAAAAAAATAAAAAAACAAAAAACATGATGATAATCGGAACGTAGGCACCACGCTGGCATCAAATATGAAATCCTCACCAGCGCTCAAGCTGGCCGTGAAAACACACAAGTCCGATTGATCTTTCAACCAACATATACGCTCCCTAGAACTAGAAAACCTGGCCTCCCAAATGTCTATCAGCTATATGATAAAAAGCTTGTTTACAATTTGCGTTCGCAGTTTTAAAGATACACAAGAAGAGACCGGCCACACCAACAAGGGGTTTTAAGTACGGCCAATTATGCCACCCGTTTAGAGAGTCCATTGTTTCTGTTCATTTTTCGCCCCTTCGCAAAGGTTGTTGCACAATCTTGGAAAGTCACTTCACACCGCCCACACAACAACACACAACAAACAAACCTATAATTTACACAAGTGACAAGGAACACAACACACACAACTTTAATTGCGTTATGTGTGTTATTACTATGAGAAATCGAATGTTTAAATCTCGGCAGTTTTCTAGACCTCAGGCCTGTGAGCTCTACAGCAGCAAACAAAGCCATTAATCAATGTTCCTTCGCAATATGGCGTTAGAGCAACACACCCCACTCACACTGGAGCCTAAATGATCAACTCTAATGTAAAATGTTTTTTTTCTGCTCACTGTTATGGTTGGCCCTAACAACGGACCAAGCAGTTTCTGCACAATACTCCGAGAACCCAACGCAACCGAACCAGCCTGTCATGGTACATATTATCCTGTACGCAGATTGCAATTCTGAATTCTGGTTGCTGAAGTTTATGGATAAATTTACAGAGTCCATATCACTTAATGCAGTTTTCGGAGCATGTGCTGTTATATGGCCTTAACTTTTTTCACTGCACATGAACTTGTAAGTGTGGGAGACTGTTGCCTGAGTGAAGATCAAAGTTGGTGAGCAGGTTCCTTATTCATGTTTGAACATATTCAATCTTGGTGTGTGAAGACGCATCAGGTTTGACAAAGATTCTGGCTTTAACTGGTTGCAGCGTGCAGTGAGCACAGGTGTGAATGAGTAAGACATCATTTTAATGGTAAAATATTGTCAAAATGCTAAGGTAAGATCACCTACTCTATACTCTATATACAGGTAAGTGAAAAACTAATAGGTCTATTTTTGGACATTTTAATTTTACAATGAACAAATTAATTGAAAAAAAAAATTTGAAAAATCATTATCGTGCATTCTGTTTTCATTTCTCTAAAAAAAAGTGGTGTTGTTTTAAAATAAAAGATATATATATATATATATATATAATATATATATATATATATAAATTTATAATACACATATATATTATAATATATATAATATATATATATAGTTGTGGTACGTGCTCCGTGCTATCAAGTAAAAACATTAATATCAAGCCCTGTACATTATGGTTTTATATCATTAATGAATGTAAATAAATAAATGATCAAATACTAAATATAAAAAAAAAAAAAATTAGTGCTGTCAAACAATAAATCACGATTAATCACATCCAAAATAAAAGTTTGAGTTTACATAATATACTGTATGTGTGTGTGCTGTGTATAATTATGTATATATAAATATGTATATGTAATTATAAATATTATGCATATATAAATACACACACATGCATGTATATATTTAAGAAAAACAATTTTATATTTATGTATAAATTATTTATATTTACATATAAATAAATTATAAAATATACATACAGTATATATATGCAAATATTTCTTAAATATATACATGTATGTGTGTGTATTTGAATATAAATAATAATTATACACAGCACACACACATATATTATGTAAACAAACTTTAAGCGCAATTAATCATTTGACAGCACTAAAATAAATAAATAAATAAATAAATATTTAGTTAGAATGTATATTATAAAGGTAACATTATTGCAGTTAATTAAATAAACTTACAGTAAAAATATAGAAGTTTGTAAATAAATAAATAAATATTCATAAAAACTTTTTTAGATTTTAGTAATTTTGTAATTAATGTTATTTCAGTTAATGAGATATACATTTTTAGTCTAAATTTAAGCTTATAATAAATAATTACAAAAAACATTTTAATAATTTCAGTTCATAAAATATATTAAATATATTCATTTTCCAGTAGTGACAGTAATATTTTGGTAGCAACCACATCACATTACAGAATTTATTTCACATACTAAAACACTAATGATTTGCATAATAAAACATGCAAAAATTCTAATGATTTGCATAACTGTACTAAAATTTTGTTTATTTCCCCCCAAATAAACGATTATGTGTTCCCTTTTTTCACTACCAAAACAACGGTGTAAAACTTAGGGTTGCTACTGTATTTTTATTTATTATTATTTTTTTACGTTAAAGTTCTGGCATCCACAGCTGCCTTTTTAACGTAAATTTCACAGTTTTTTTTATAGAGGGTAAATGACTTAAATGTGTGTCTGTTCCTCACATACAGCTATCATATGGCTTCACAAGACCTGGAATATAGTGCAAAAGTCATTTCCACTACTTACAGGTTCATTAGAACCACAGAAAGTGTTGGAAAAATCAATAAATGCTTATTCAGAACCAGTGTAAATAAGGGTTGGACCAGGTCAGACCTTCAGTTCTTATGGATCTGCTATCTCAAACCGGCGCGGCTAGATCCAGCAGACCCGGAGGCCATCTTTCCTCACATGAGCAGCCTGAAATGGCGTCTTAACTGTGTCAATGTCAGCGTATTCGCTCTGCCTCACGGTCCACATCTCTGAGCGTGCGAGAGACAGATAGAAAGAAAGAGAAAGAGGCAGAGAGAGAGAGAGAGAGAGAGAGAGAGAAGTGTGACTTTGGAAGGATGTATAATTAGTCTTTCCCTTCCAGGAGAAGGCCTTTTTTAACAGAAGTTCTTCTCACGTGGGGGCGACCTGGTTTCAGTGGCCCAGTTGGCTGTAAGGCTCAGAGCTCAACTCTACCGTTCCACCTTTTTCAGCTCAAACACTGCAGGATTGTGACACTTTCAGGCCTGTACGGCCTGCCTACATTCATGTACTTCAGTGGGCTCCTTTACTGTAGTTTTTGCATGTCACTTCCTTTTTAGGTTATTCTTGTACAATCTTAGAAAAAAGGTTCTATATAAGGAGAAATCTCTTAAATGACTGCATACTACTTTTATGCCTAACAGGTTATTTTAATTTGTTCTAGTGATAAAGTAAGTTTGCGAGATGCTTAATTCATGAAATGTAACTACAATTAAAAATGAATATATATATATATATATATATATCTTATATTATATATATAATATATATGATGCATCCAGTAGAATCTTTTAGTTCTATATAGAACCTTTTCTTCTAAGAGCGTATATGTTCAAGAGATTTAGAACAGTTTAAAATAAGCTATGTTTCCATCCACTTTATAATATCACATAAAAATGCCAAGATGTGCATAAATTCTACAAATGCACATAAAAAAACTTGGCAGATACTTTTTTTATTAGATGAGATGTGCATAAACTATGATTGAAACACATTTACTGAATGAATCCCTCGATGTGCAACAAAAAACTCACGTGGCTTTGCCCTCAACAGTGATGTGATTGGATAACCAGTGGACCAATTTCATCGCACAGCATCTCAAATGTTGGTCGTTCTGAAATGCCTGAGCCAAAGTCTGTCATCAGAATGATTTGGTTTAATTTTCTGTCTCACATGATTTACTGTACAATAAAGAGCCACAGTTTCTTCCTCAATTGCAGCAATGTCCATTTTTATAACAGATATTTTGTGCCAGTTTCCCAGGAAGTGACAGTTTTGTTCTTTTGAATACATGGAATGGAAACGCTGCTTTATTCAAAAATGTTTCATGTGATATATTCCAATTTTTCGCCTAAGTTAAATTCGCAAATTTGAAATGAAACATATACACCCCATCACATGCAAGAGTTGGTTTTTTAAATACTGGGGAAATATACTCTTGTTTTGTGTAGTTACAGGGTAAGTGTGACATCTGCGGGCTGTAAATTAAAGTGGTGCTTGTTACCCTCTTGTTTCATAGTTACAGTGTAAGTACAACAAAAACACATGTATACACAATCTGATATCACTTTGGAAACCTTTATTTGAAAAAAAGATTTACAGTGCTTCTTATTCATTTCTCTTGCTTTGGCTTCCTCCTCCACATGTTCCCCTTCTTTATTTAAATTCTGTATGTATTAAAAGAAAATACAGTACACCCAGAAATGACCTCACCGTTTACTCATCTTTTACCCTCATGCAATCTGAGATGTGTATGACTTTCCTTCTTCAGATGAACACAAGCTAAGTTTTTTAGAAAAATAAATAATCTCTGGGAATGCTTTATAATGCAAGCTCATGTGTTCCTAAAAGCTGAAGCATCAAACAGCACATACAGCAATAACTACAGTAATCCATATGACCTCAGTGGATAAATCAATGTCTTCCGAAATGAAACGATAAGTGTTTGTAAGAAAAAATACCAAATATTTTAAAATTTTAAACTGTAGACTAATGCTTCTAACCAACTGTCACCTGTGCGTGCATGAGAGGGTTTGAGAGTTCATGCTGACGTAACTTGACGTAAGCGTGCCGAGAAACTCACGCGAAAAGTCACGCAGATGTCGGACGCCATCCGTTTTTTTTTTTTTTTTTTTTAATCAATGCTCAAAACAAAATAAACAGAATTACAGATATATAATAATGAGAAACAAACAAGACAGACAGAAGAACAGAGACGGCAGAGAACTAATGAAAGCTTGAAGCTTCACGTTGCTCGTCAAACGCAAAGTCGACTCTCATGCACGCGCTGGTGACAGCTGGTTGGAAACGAAAAACATGATTAACCGTGAGAACATCTATGGGTGTACTGTATTTTCTTTTAATACAGATAGCAAAGGATTGGGATTCCTTCTTAAGATTCATCAGTGAAAAACTGAAAAAAAAAGAGGAACAAGAGGAGGAGGAAGCAAAGCAAGAGAAAAAAGAATGGACAAAACATGCTACTTTCTGTCAGGACTTGAAATTTTCATTTGAAATGAAAAATTGATTTTGAAAAATGAATAAATGATTAAGAAGTGTTGTAGACCTGTTTTGAATTAAGTTGTTTTTCAAATAAAGGTTTCGGAGGTCAGTGATATCAGATTGTGTGTTTTATTGTATTATTGTACTTACCCTGTAACTACAGGAACAAGCACAAGCAGGGTAACAAGCACCACTTTAATTTACAGCCCTCAATGTCATACTTACTCTGTAACTATGGAACAAGAGTATATTTCCCCAGTATTTTTAAAAAACATTGCAATAGTTTTACTTGCCTTGAAACAAGTAAGCCCAAACTAAAACAGCTGCACTTTTGCTATCAAAACAAAATACTGTGCATGCACTATAGCAGTTCTCAAACCTGTCCTGGGGACCCCACCACCACTGCACATTTTGCATGTCACCTCATCTAACACACCTGATTCAAGTTGCTAATTAAGACTGAAGTTGAATTGGGTGTGTTAGATGAGGAGACCAAATGTGCAGTGGGGGGGGGAGGTTTGAACCACTTGTAATTAAAAAAAAAAAAAAAAAAGCCTTTATGTATTTGTACACTATTATTACAAGTTACTCTGTAAATATGCTGCAATTACAGTACTTTTCAGCTGTAATCTAAAAGCATTTCCAGAGAGTTTAACCGCCTAAAAAAGATGAAAAGTGGCACAATGTTCATAACCACAAAAAAGTGGTTAAAATATATAATTAAAAATGATTGTGGTTACAGTAACACACTCACAATGAAAGTGGGCAAAGCAATGAATGCAGAAGTACAGCCACAAAGACTGGTGTGATAGAATCACTCATCAATCTTTATTGTGTTCATTTATATTCAGTCTGTCAACTCATATCATGATCCATGAAAGGCTGACAAACAGCAGTAAGTTGTTTTCTAAAAAAAGAATGATTTTGACAACTTTACAGATAAAAAAAAAAAAAAAAGATTTTGTCATAAATAATCATGATAAACACTTTATAAAAAATATGAGCTTCACATTTATGCTTTTTAAACCTCAAAGTGTATGGCTTTGTTTACATTTTAAGTACCTTATTGAAACTTTTTTTGCCTAAATAAATAAATGACTAAATACAATAATATGAAATACTAAATACAAATCAATCAATCAAAATTTTTTCTGTGGTAAATCAACATTTTCCACTAATACTTTACATAAATCTTCATAATTTTTAGGAGGCTGGTTTATATATATAATATATATATTATATATATATATATATATATAATATAAAGAGTTTCGTTGCAAACGAGAATAACTCCGTTTTTTTTAATTTTTCAAAATCTTGTTTTTGGTTGTGCATTCCAATTAATATCAATTCAACTGCAGTTGGTTTGTTTTGATTTAAACCTTCATAACTTAAAAAATACACTAAGTAGCACCATAAAACAAAATAATAACATGATAACATAATAAACATGTTTGACAAAAATGTTAAAAACGGAGTTATCTCGTTTTGCAACGAAACTCTTCATATATATATATATTATATATACACAACAGTTCTGTCTGGTTCTCGAATCTGATTGGCTGATAGCCATGCAATATTTCAGTGTTAACAGCACTCCTACCTTTTCCCGTTTGTATCACTTCGCTTGAAGTGACCGTCGGCGCCGATCAAATCAACCGTAATTTTTACAAAATACTACTTGTTGTACACGAACTGTAGTTTTAATAGTTTTTTAGGTGAGAATGTAGTTGTTTAGACCTGAATTATGTGACTTATTTAATAATAGCGCCTATTTTACAATTTGTTTTGACGTTTTCGGAGATGTGAGCTCCAGAGCGTCAGCGGCCATTCAGTGCTTGTGCACGCACCGAGAACAGCTTAATCTTGGCCAGTGCTTCGGGGATTTACCACTGGCACTTATAGTGGTTAAACACGAGACATAATTCAATTTGAGTACATAGAACGGACAATCTTTGGTCTTATTAATATTATTTTGTTCCAGAGCAAGTCGAATTGTGCTATGTTTAATTTGATAATAATTACCTTATCATTTATATAGCATATAGCATATTGGCTACAACTAGACGGGACATATCAGACGAAGACTCTTCTCCGCTTCCTCTTCTTGCTCCCTTTAAATACATACCCTTTATAGACAGTGTTGTTTGAGTAAAGAAAACGCTTTACAATTTTTTTTTCAAACATCAGATCTTTATTTACCTTTGCATTGCATAGACGAGATGTCCAAATTGTGTGCGCACTTCATTCACGGATTTATGAGGTTTGACTGACAGTTTGAGGATCCAACAGAGTTACGAGGTTTTGTCACAAGCTCTTTAAAATCCTTTTCATTCGTTAAATATTTGTAAAAACCCACATACAAGCGTAAAGGGTGACCTATATCATTGTTTTTGTTTTTTTTTTAGTTTTGTTTTAAATAATAAAACAAAAATTAGGAAATATAGAGAGAGGCTACAAGGTGTAGCATTTATTTATTGTTTGTTTTTTTTGTTGTTGTTTGTTTTTTTTGGCATTTTGGTAATTATCCACAGCACACTTGACAACCGTCACGGGCACAGTAGTGCTTTATGTTTGACTGAACAATTGTGTTTATTTGTTGTTCAATAAATATTATTTTATATAAATATGTCCATTAGTGCGTGATATGGATTGAATGAAAGTTACATTAATACGCCATTAGATGGCGGCAACACTTTACAGGTGAATGAAGCACAAGAGACTTTTAAATTGAAAGGAACTTTTGCAAAGGAAGTTGTTTTAGTGCTGTGGTCAAATGGACAGAGGACAAATACAAGATCGCTTTCCTCAGCGGACATTCAAACGGATTTTTATAATGGATATAATAGTATGGCCGTCGACTTGAAGAATGTTATGCAATATATCAGGCAGGTAATAGCCTACTCTCAGGCGATCTCTCTCTCTCTCTCTCTCTCTAATACTGTACAAAATTCAATGAGTTTCAATGAAGCGACTCTAGTTCCTCGTTAAGCTCTAAAGTGACGTTTTAGAATTAGTAACGGAGGCTTGGTCCAACTGTCAACTGAGATTTGAAACGTTCCTGTTCTAAAGTGACGTTTAGAATTAGTAACGAGGCTTGGTCCAACTGTCAACTTGAGATTTGAAACGTTCCTTCGTTACTAGTTCTAAAGTGACGTTTTAGAATTAGTAACGGAGGCTTGGTCCAACTGTCAACTTGAGATTTGAATCCGTGGCGGAAGGAAGTAGTGCTGCACAAATGAGGGTTTTAAAGACACTCTGTTGTCCTTCTTGTTTTTTACACACTCGTGCCGTCGAACTGTTGTATAAACGCAATATCACACTCGTAGCCATGCGATATGGCTGTACTCGTGTGATATTGCTCATATATATAAATTATTTCTGTGGTAAATCAACATTTTCCACTAATACTTCTATATAAATCTTCATATATTTTAAGAGGCTGGTTTATATATATATATAATATATATATACACACACACACACAGGATAAATTCACTGAGAGACATGCAGGTAATACATTGCCACACTTACAACCTTCCCTGTCTTTGCATCAAAAGTCATTCAATTGTCTGGAGTTAATATATGCAAGACGATGCTAACAGTAATTTGGACCTAAGTGCTACTCCGTTTGCTCTAAAGACACATCCAAACACCAGCGTGAGTTAATTACATCCTCACAAAACACCCTGATGCAGCCTCTGGGGACACAGAAGCACCATTTCTGAACAAATCAAGGCCAATTTCCCTCATTCCATCACCTGAATTGGGTTGAATGGTGAAACATATGGCGCTTTAGAGACCTGATGCCGGCAGAGGAATTAGACACTTTAACTGAACGCTCACTCAAACAGACTCTCTGATTCAATCTCTGGTTGCATGTTTAAGATGAAAGTAAATGAGCAATGATTCAAGTTGTGATGCATTAGAGGTCCAATATGTAGGCCAGGCCGACTGAATGGTACATAATGAATTGACACAATTACATTGACCTACATTAATACATTTTTTAGACACTTTTTTCCAAAGGGACACTGAGATATACCCTTTTATGTCACCAAGCTAACTGCTCACTAAAAAACCCTCACAGAACATGTTTCATGTCATTTCAAATTTGAATGTGAGTGGTGATATCAAGTGAGTGAGGTGTTCCTACTTTTCAATTAGTTTTCATTAATACAATTATTTATTTATTCAGACTGATTTGTGGTCGCAGAACGCACAGGCGGGATTTATGTGAACACTGTAAGGACAATCAAAGACCAATGGAGGACTTTTCCGCATTCATTCTTTAAAAGGCCATAATATGCCCTTTTATAAGTCTTCATTTTTTTTTAGGCTCTACTAGAATAGGTTTTCATGCTTGAATGTTCAAAAAAACACATTATTTTTCATATTTGACATTGTTGAAGCCCTCTTCTCAGTCTGTCAGTAACATTGTTTAAATCTCTGTAAAGCCCCTCCTTCTGAAAAGAACAATGTGCTCTGATTGGTCTAGACCAGTGTGTTGTGAATGGTCAAGTGCTTTGAGTATGTTTGGGAAATGTCACGCCCTTTACACAACAGTGAATTTCAACACAACTAACTAACTCAACAAGTAGTATAGCTAATATTAAAATATAGCTGCAAGCAGCAATTAAGGGTCCAAGCACAACGTAAGCTGCTAGCAGCAGACCAACAATATATGATATGCCAATTTCATGTTTTGTTCAATTATAGCGCCAAGTGGCGCAGTCTCACCGCTTTTTTGTGTGTCCTCAGAGTACCCCCATACATAAGTGTGTCAATTTTGGTGAAAATATCTCACTTTGTTTGCGAGTTATAGACATTTATATGCATGAACACATAAAAAATTACCCACACCTGACTTTGATTGCATTTTGTTGCCACTTACTATCAAAATGTTGACATTTGGACGTTAGCATATATTCAATGACCTATGTTTCCGATTTCCTATGGTGGTTTCGTCTCGACTGGACTGATAGTTTTAAATGCTAAATCACAATGTTGCACTAACCATAAGGCGAAACCTACCATGTTTAGTATCGCTGGACCCTGCAAGGTGTCAGGAATCCAAGAAGGTCACTCCCGTGAAAATATGTCAATCACATCCAAAGTTATAAGAAAGTAAATATTTTTTTCAACACTAGATGGTGCTGATCTGAAACTTCTCAGACTCCTTCATGGCATTGTGCCGGTGACCCATACCGTGTTTTGTAATGATACATTCATGTGTTCATGGACCAAGTTTGGTCTGAATACGATAAAGCATTGATGTAAAATTAGTTTGCATGTTTTTCAAAAACAGTTTGACAAATCAACTTGAATTCCACTACTTTTTGTCAGCATGGTCTGTTTAAATTTTCACAGCAATGTCCTAGGAGGAGCTCGAAAATTCAAAATGGCAGAAAATTTTTCATTTTGTTTCTAGCCCTTACCATTCAAAAGTTATTAGCATAAATATAAGTGCAAGTTTGGACAGTTGGTAGTGCAAGAGGGATTGAGTTAGAGACTCCAAATGTGCTATGGTGACAGTTCAGACTGTCCTCTATCAGTGTGCCAAATTTCATAACTTTCCCACAAGCGGTTCTATGGGCTGCTATAGACTTCCAGAGTGGTGCTTGGCACCTAATGAGGAATAAGTGACATGTTCATTTCCAGAAGAAAACTGAAGACTACAATGAAGGCATTTCAGGGTTTTCAGAAACAATGAGCACTGATATAGAGAATAACTCCCTTTGGAGTGACATTGTGCTTGTAACTTTGCAGATTTTTTTTTTTTTTTTGTCAAAACAGCAACAAAATGTTAATGAAAGTTAATGTAAAAAAGCATTATAGTTCCTCTTTAATTACCCCCCTCCAAACCTATGGCAAGTTTTAGGGGATCTGTTAAAACTCAATGGGTTCAGAGGAGGCATGAGAAACTGCTTCCCTCTGTAAATCACTGGTGGACAGTGTCACTTTAGAAATGTATACAATTATATAATTTATACATTTTATTTTGTTCTTATTTTTGTATTTTGGATTATTTTTCTCATCCAATTTTTGTGGAAACAATGCCTCCTCAAAGGAAACAAGCCCTGGCCAAATGGGTCAATCAAATGACAAGTTTATTTCCACAGCATTCTTTTTAAAGCACTGAAATCGAGAACAACTGTGACAAAGTGGTCTGTCTGGGTAAAAAGTCTTTCTCTTACGTCAGAGCATGCTCGGATTGCATCGGAGCGTGTTCCCGAGGAGACTGATCAATAAGAGGCACTCGGATCACCCGCGGAGGCTTTCAAAACACGGCCTCTCTGTCTCGCTGAAGGTCACCAGTGAATCTGCATGTGCTGAATACAGCTGCTACCTCTTTTAACCTCTTCCACCTCTCACAGAGACCTCGGATGCCCTGGAGAGCTGGGAAATTATTCAAACTCAGCTTTCATGGAGTTTTTTTTGCCACTGAGCTGCGTTGTTAATCTTGTTTTCCACTCAAACTGCTAATGTACGGCTGTCAGGTTACAGAGCATAAAGCTGTATGCCATCAACGTCACCGGCAAAACCAGCTCTAGGCAATCTGATTGGCTGGAATAAAAACACCCAGAGTGCTTTTCACCGGATACAACAGGCATGTTTGAGTTTTCCCTGTGGTCCACGCTGGCCGAGCGATGACAGTGATGTGAGGGTTTAAATGCTCTAAGGTCAGAAGTGAATTATTATATATGCTTATAGAGCTCAGGAAGTCACTTTGTGCTGAGTATGAAAACTAAAATCTTTTCAACAACTGCTGAAGCGGATGGAGAGGATTCACTCCGGCCTCCTGGAACAGTTGCATTAGCTGCCATGTTTCATGTTTGGTCGTCATTTCCTCACCTTTCAAATATATTAATTTTTACAAACAAAAAAACATCTTACTGACAGACCGATTTATGTATGTATGTATATTGCAAGATTATGTAAATTCCAGGATTATGATTCATGGCACCAGCACTCATTAGGTCTGAACTCTCATTCATTACTTTTTAGCCAAGTCATGTTCTTTCTGTCTTATTTCCTGACTAGTGAATTTCTCAAGGACTATTCTGATGTTTTCTCCCAGAGGCTGATCATTCCCTGGCCATTTCAGCAGGTGTCTAAAGCAGCACAGCGCCATCAATATTTAAACAAAGAGAGACAACACGCTGAGACACAGCAGGGGTTTCTGGGTAGCTGAGAGATGGAGATTCATCACACGGGGATGATGCGATCGGACAAGACTGCAGCTGCTTGCCCAATCACATTCCTTATTATGTCATCACCACGAGACAATTAAACAGGATTATGATCAAAGAAACTTCTCAATATATCACATCACTGTAATGGAGAGAAAACAGTTGAAAGAGACACAGTGCTCTTTGATGACTCTATTGATTAAACAAATATGTCTGTGTTTAAGATGAAGAGAAAAACTCTTGGCTTATGTAGCAAGCAAAATGTAAGTCGGTGGATCTCATTAAAGGGATGATTTGATTATGATTACACTTTTTTAACATTAGTTAGTGTGTAATGTTGCTGTATGAACAACATCTGCAAAGTTACGATGCTAAAAGTTCAATGCAAAGGGAGATATTTTTTTTTAAAGAATTCGCTGTTTAAGGACTACAACAAACAGCTGCTAGGAACTACAACAAGCTTCTTCTCAGGTTAGTGACATCACTAACCCTAAAATTTACATAAACCCATAATTTTGGCTGCGTGAGATTCTCCAGCTTTGTTGTTGTTGAGCTACTGAAGCGCGAGCTTTCCTTCTTCTGGAAAGGGGGTCGGGAGCAGCAGCTCATTTGCATTTAAAGGGACACACAAAAACTGTAAAGCATGTTTTTGCTCACATCCAAATAGGGGCAAATTTGTCAAAATATAATACATGATCTGTGGGGTATTTTGAACTGAAACTTCACAGACACATTCTGGGGACACCAAAGACTCATATTACATAAAAAGGGCATTATAGGTCCCCTTTAAGAAATTTTCAGGTCATAATTTACTCAAGAATTAAATAAAAATATATTTTGCGTAAATAAAATTAAGTTTGTTTCTAGGGTACAAGATTCCTGATTATTTTCAAGACATGCAAGCACAATTTTGTCAAATATTCAAAAAAAAAAAAAAAAGTATTTTGTAGGGCTGCCCTCTAATAGTCGAAAACTGTTAGTCGATGAGAAGAGGCTTAGTCAACCAAAATTGGTATTAGTTGGTTAGTCGCAGAAAAAAAAAATGTCAAATTATAATACTCAAATATGGCTGGGGGGAAAAATCACATTATGAAATAAATGTTTTTCTCCAAAACACATTGGCCACAGTTATTGGCACCCCTAGAATTTTTTATGAGTAAAATATCTCTGAAGTATATTCCCATTCATATTTACATTTTTTTTTAGCACACCAGGGTGACTAGGAGCATGAAATTGTCCATCCATGACTTCCTGTTCCACAGGAGTATAAATAAGAGGAAACACAAAGGCCAAATTCCCTTAATTATTCATCACAATGAGTAAAACCAAAGAATATAGTTCTGATGTGCAGCAAAAAAGAGAAAGTGGCTGTAAGAAAATAGCTAAAGCATTGAAAATCCCCATTTCCACTATCAGGGCAATAATTAAGAAGTTCCAATCAACTAAAGATGTTACAAATCTGCCTGGAAGAGGATGTGTGTCTAAATCGTCCTAATGCGCGGTGAGGAGGAAAGTTTGAGTGGACAAAGACTCTCCAAGGATCACAGCTGGAGAATTGCAGAGATTAGTTGAGTCTTGAATCTCAGAAAGCCTAAAAAAAATGATCAAACAGCACCTACATCCCCACAAGCTGTTCGGGAGGGTTTCAAGAAAAATAATCTGCTCTCATCCAGAAACAAACTCCAGCATATTCAGCTGTCAGACACGACTGGAACTTCAAACAGGACCGGCTTCTATGGTCAGATGAAACTAAAAAAAAAGCTTTTTGGCAGCAAACTCACCAGATGGGTTTGATGCACACATGGATAAAAAGTACCCCATGCCCACGGTTAAATATATTTTTCTGCTGGAGGTCCTGGACATCTTGTTCAGATACATGGCATCATGGATTCTATCAAATACTAACAGATAAAAAAACAATTCCTGATTGCTACTGCTAGAAATCTTATAATGGGCCGTGGTTGGATCTTCCCTCAGGACAATGATCCAAAACAAACATCAAAACCAACACAAAAATGTGTCACTGAGCACAAAATGAAGCTTCTGCCATGGCCATCCCAGTCCCTTGACCTGAACCCTAAAGAAAATGAGTGGAGTGAACTGAAGAGAAGAAGCACCAGCATGGAGCTGGGAATCTGAAGGATCTGGAGAGATTCTGCATGAAGGAATGGTCTCTGATATCTTGTCAGGTGTTCTCCAAACTCATCAGGCATAATGTGAAGACTCAGAGCTGTTATCTTGAGAAAAGGACGTTGCAATAATTGGGTGCCAATAATTGTGGCCAACGTAAACTAGAGAAAAATATTTATTTCATAATGAGCTGCTATGTACTTTTGGTATACTAATCTGGCATACTTAAAGTCTGCTAAATTGGAACAGCTAAGCGTATTTAATTGTGCTAAAGTGGAACTATTGCAAGTATACTTTAGGCACACTTTAAATATCTTGCATTTAAAGACTGATACTATACAAAGATCATACAATCCTTATTAATAGTGATATTAAAATAATTTTTTAGGAATAATATTAAGAAATGTGCATTGTTCAATAAAGAAATACTCCTATTAAAAATAGTACATACAATAATATTATATACTATAATACTATACGATAATTTACTATCGATTTAGGGGTTAAATAAGACTGTGCAATTGTGAGATTCACCCAAGTAAATCTTGGAAAAATATAATTATCCAACACAATAGTAGTTGGCCTCTTTCTCAGCACAAATGAGACAAAGTTAGCTCAAATTACAACTCATTAAACATTTGAGCTAATCCATCTTTAACCCAGTATGAATAGTTTAATCATCACTATGTCATCATGTCTCCAATATAACCATAAATTATGAGGTCAAACTACAACCTGACCTTTATACATGAACTCCATATTCCTTGTGATCAATTCATAATGAATCAGCCAGAGAGGAGAGAGAGACAAACCTTTTCCCTCATTGACCGAGGTCTCATTTCTAGTCTTACACAGACGTTCTCCTTAGAGAACCCGCATTTCATGTGCCTATGCTCTTCAAACACTCAAAACACACACACACACACACAGTACATCAAGAGCTTTCCAGCCCTGAGCCGTTTTACTACACATCTGATCCGCTGGGTAAACACACTCATCATATATTTAACTGTATTTTGGAACAAACTACCACCCCTCTACACACAGTCTAAATGAATCAGAGCAGTTTTAAAGAGTGTTAATGTTGAAACAAATGTTCTGGAACATTCTACTGTAGAAGGAAACTTCACTGTTGTGTCTATGAGACACTGTGAGCAGCAGGGATGGTTTGTCAAGCAATGACGGAGAATAAGACTGATTGAAGACGGGACACATCTGAGTTTAGCCACATGAAGCCAGAGAAATGTTTAGAATTGTGTTTAGTACACATTTCATACTCTTTGCACCTTGTAAAAATAGCGCTTGTTATGACATGAATATAAAAATGCTCAAGGTGTCTAAATGTAAAATTGCAATCGATTAATAAGTGGTTGATTGATTGATTGATTGATTGATTGATTGATTGATTGACCAGGGGGAATCAAGCATCAAATTGTGGTCTATATTTCAAGACTTCTACAGACATACGATAGTTTTGGGTGAGAATCAGACTAAAATTTTAATTCAGTAATTCACTAAAGACCTTAACTGACAACTAAAAACATAGTGCTTAAGTCCTATGGACTTCTTTTCTTCTTTTTTTTTTTTGTCTTTTATATTTATTCATTTTTCAGGGGGATCATGAGACAAATCAAACAATATTTCTGTGTATAGATGAAGAGAAAAACCAGTAGTATGAAAGTAAAATGAAATGTAAGAAGGTGAATCTCATCAAGAAAAGTTCAGGTCATATTTCACCCCCAGAATTTAAGTTATAGTTTGAGAAAAAATTTATTAAAAATTTATTAAAAAATAAAATAAAAATAAAATAAAATAAAATAAAATAAAATAAAATAATAAAGTTTGTTTCTAGAAGTTGCACATTTTTAAGGTTTGTGATTATTTTCAGGACAATTAAGCATATATATTTCAATAATGACTATTCTCATAATAGTTTTAGCATGTTTTTGAATATGGCAATGCTAATGTATTTGGTCTTGGCAGATCTGCTATGCTGCTGTTGCTGCAGATCAATTACAGACTTACTGCTAATAGATACACAGAGACTCTGCTGTAAGCCCGTAAGATATGCTGCTGCTGCATAAATAGACATACATAAATCCTGTAGCAGATATAGGCAGGTGGAGCTGGGGAGGTGGAGGGCTTCAGAGGAACTCTGACAGCCAAACAATGAACCAGACTATTTAAATGTTAAGCAAGCAATCTCGCTGGCTTAAATACTTTTTATAATAATGCTTTTATATTATTTACTTTTGAAAATATCATATGGGTTTGGAAGAACATGAGTAAATATCAACAGACTGCTCATTTTAAGTATGCTGCTCACAAATATCAAGCAGCTGTACAGAATGTCAGTCCGTCTTCACAAATCCAATAAGCCTCATTGTGAGCACTAGCCAAACTCTTATCACACTGTCTGAGCTTGACTCATATTTGGTACATGTATCAGTTTGATAAGAGGAGAGCAATGTGCCATCTTTAATACTCTCAACAGCTCTGCACAAGAGCAAATTCCCTTGCGGAGTGACTGGCTAAAATGGCTATGGTGTCAGCGTTACGTCATTATTAATATGAGAATTCATTGTTCTCAGGTAACATTGTCTTAGTATTTTTATATAAATATAATCAATAAACAATACAGATAAAACATAGAAGAGATTTTTACCTTGCTCTCTGAAATTTCTCCTTTTTCCCAATGACCATCCACAGCACTATAAATCTGTCTTATTGACAAACTGCACCATGAAGTCCTAGTTCCCCTCTACTACGACGGTTTGCGGTTGACCTCTATCTCAGCACAAGACTAATGAAATCCAGAATCAATCCCTCCTAGACACAGATGAGTCCTAGATTTAATACAGTATGCAATTAACTATTAATATTCCTTCCTAACCCAGAACCCAGCACTTAATTTGTGATCAAGACCACAAAGCTTTCACTCATGGTCTAGTTTATGTACTGTACATTGTAACTGAGATGTGTGTTACAAGGTCTCATTCATTTCTTGTTTCCTCATTGAGTCTCATGCACTAAAATTGACAAATCACTCTTATTTGATATGTAGTCAGTGCTCTTAAAACTGCTTTGGCGTATATCACTCCTTAAGTTTCTCTTAAACATATTGAAATGCTAATGGGAATAAAAATACACACTTTTTATATATTTTGACTGCAATTTCTTTATAAGTTTCAGTTTTGAGATTGTAACTGGAAGTCAATGAGCTTGTATGCTTAGTCATTTAGCAAACACTTTCATCCAAGATGACAAGTCGTACATGTTATCCTAAGGCACAATGGTGAAATGAACCAACCCTTCCGTTTACTACCCTAGATGGTTATCCATATGCCACATTTAGTAAATCTGGACAAATATCTTATGAAGAACCCTCATATGCACTTAGTATGTTAACATAGAAATACCTTCTTAAAGAGGCAGTATGACGTTCTGAAAAATGTTAGGACCCAAAAATAATGGGGTCCCCATTGACTTCCATTGTACGGAAAAAACACTGAAAATTTTGTATAAAATATCTTCTTTTGTGCTCCACAGAAGAACTGAATACATACAGGTTTGGAATAACATGGGTAAGTGAGTAAATGATGACAGAATTTTCAATTTTGGGTAGGGACGCACCGATATGAAAATTTTGGCTGATTCCGATAACCGATAATTCTATATATTAGAAAGCCGATAACCGATATATTGGCCGATAAATATGAATGCAGATTTTTTATATTGTTTTTGAGAGCCTGATTACAAAAACATAAGTCTCACCATTAAAATCCATGTCCCAAGCACACAATTATAATGTTCTTATTATAATTTTATGTAGCCTATATGACAAACTTGCGCTGCACATGTTGCACTTAACTGTATTTTCCATTTTGAAGTGATTTCAATCATATATCAAGCAATTCATAACCATCATTACAAACAGTGCGCATCTGAACAAGTGTCTGAAAAAAATAATTCATTATTTATAAACTTTAATATATTGGCTAAATGTTCTTATTGGGCCGATAACGATAACATTAAAAATAAACATATATCAGTCGATACCGATATTGTGGCCGATATATTGCGCATCCCCAATTTTAGGCGAACTATCCCTTTAAAGTAACAAACAAACATATTTGCATTGTACAAACTTTGGTTACCAGCCCTGCATTCTTAAAAATAAAGGATCCAAAAAGGGGGAACCATTAGAAGAACCATTTTTTCATCCCCAAAAACCTCTGAGTGAACTTTTGAACTGTGAAGAACATTTTAAAAATCTTAAGAACCCTTTTACACTATAAAGATCCTTTTGTGGAATGGAAAGGTTCCATGGATGTTAAAGGTTCTTTAAGGATCCATAGATTACAATAAAGTACCTTTTTTAGAGTGTGGGGTGGTTTAACCAGGCTACACCACCCCTAAACAATCAATACTTCTTACTGGCGATGCTTTAACCCAAAGTTTGCAGAGTAAGTACATTTCCAAAGAGATTTCTAGGACTTACCTTTGAACATTCATCTCTTGAGGCTGTCTGGTGGCTTTATCATAGGCCACTTTGGCAGAAATCCCCAGGATAATAATGAGGGTGATGACCCCGCAGGTGATGTAGACAGTGGTGTTGGTCTGGTCCAGCGCAGGGTCGTACGTGTCCCCTGTGGGTGCGGGTGAGGGCGGCTGGGTTTTGATCCAGTCGGGCGTGTTGTAGTTGGTACAGACTCTCTGATCCACTCGTTTGGCTTTCACGGGGCAGCAGAAGCGCAGGAAGCAGCTCCCGCAGCAGTACCGGTGGTCGGTGTTGTTGCAGGCGAACTCTTTGTCGAACTGACCACTTACATCGTAGTAGCCGAGACAGGTATCGTGATCACCGACGATGGGCGCCTGGACTTGTGTGATCCGTCGTGGTGCCACTGTTGGAGCAACGGTGCTGTTAACCTCCTTCACTTTCTGGGGTCTCTTTGGAGGGGGTTTGCTCCTCTTGGCTGTGGATGCGCTCAGGACGCACAACGGGTCTAGATAGACCAACAGAAGTAGGAGATGTCGTATCCCCATGGCTTCAGGTGGTAATGTCTGTGTTTCTCCTCGTTTTATGATTTCTTCAAACCGACACTGACCCGCTTGTCATGCACTTTTGCGGGTCCTCCATTCTCCCTCTCCACGTAGCATCATTTCAACAGTCCTCCTCCCTAAGACTCTCATTCTTTAAGGCATAAGTGCTTACAGAGTCAAGCCAACAACTGCGCAATGCCCATTTCACATTGATCGAATGGAGAGAATAGGTTCTCAAACTTGAAATCTACTTGCTCAAGACTGACTACATTATGTTAATCTGAAAAATAAAATATGAGAGGGAAAACAATTAAACACAATCAGGACAGTTTCTCTTCTCAGTTAATGTCTGAAGCACTACAGCAGTGGTTTTCAAGCCTGGCTCTGCACATGTCTCTCTAACCTGACGTACTTAGTTCTGTTGGAGCTCACACCAAATGAGCCGATGATCTGAATCAGGCGTGTTAAATAAAAGAGACATACAAAATGTGCAAAGCAATGGGTCTCCAGGACCGGGATTGAAAACCACTGCACTACAGTCTATATGATTTCAGCACCATGGACAGCACACATCTCCTAGTTCAGTTTGTTCCTGCAAAAAGTCATACATTCTAGACAGAAAAAAATCTGTCAACACTTACAAAGCAATGAATAGTGTTGTAGCTATAATTCCATAATACGCTGCATAAAACTAAGATATAAATATTTAAAGAAATCAAAATGTTTGAAAAATCAACCCCTTTACAAAGCACTAGAGTTTACACATATATAAAGAATAAATATATCTAAAAGTTAATTAATTAATTAATCAATAACTAAATTAATTAAACATAACGATACTGACATACAATGAAAGGAATAAATTCGTATTCTATTTCCGTTCCCATTTACACTGTACAAATATTACCGTCAACAAAACCTAAACATGTAATTTTATGTGGTAACATCCAAATTAACAGGTTGACTGAAACATCCTGACTACATTGGGTGACACCAACAAAAGTCATTTTTTAAAAGCCAAATCGGTTCGACATAGTTCCTTAAGGTAACACCTGCACATATTCACTTTTATAGTATAGTAAACCGAATAAATATTCACATTTTGAATTACTCTCATCGTGTTACCTCTGACATTCCACGTTCAGTCATGAAGAAGCTAAAAAGTGAATTTAACTATGCAAAAAAAAAAATGAACAGAACTTACGCGTCCAGTGCGCTCGTCTCCGGGATGTCCGTCACTGCGCCTCCGAACCGAACAGAGCTGAAAAAGGGAGATGTTCCTCCGCTCCGCTCTGACCCGCCTCCATCTCTCTCTCTCTCTCTCTCTCTCTCTCTCTCGGTGTACTTCTACATATCAACTGCAAGTCAGGTAATTACAAACCCGTCTCGGTTAAACGCACTCCTGCTCATACCTGCAGGCTTCCCTTAACAACCCACACGACCTCTCAACAACTGCATTAGTGTCATGGACAGCTTTTGAACACACACGCTTTTGAACACACAAGACATGTTCGTGGATCAACATTCGTGTTAGCTACATACCGGTTTCTTAAAACTGCACTACACCTCAGAACTGTTTAATAACCTTGCATAATCTACTTTTGGTCTCTACACAATAGCTTCAGAGCAATCTATGGATTTTAAAAGCAACAAATTATTATCAGGTAGCGATTCCGGCCCCTCTCTATTTTTAAACGATAAAATCTTCTGGTTTCATTTACGAACACAATCTGTAAAATATGTCAAATCTTAATAAAATCTCGAACATATACACTTAATCTCATAATAAGCGTTATTCATTAAGAAATCCATAAACGAAGATGGCCGTTATGACCGTTAACTTTTGAATTTTGCGAGCGCGCGAATATCAGACTAA
The DNA here is from genome assembly GCA_028476615.1 of Culter alburnus. NCBI lineage: Eukaryota > Metazoa > Chordata > Actinopteri > Cypriniformes > Xenocyprididae > Culter > Culter alburnus. The sequence continues at coordinate 197,636 of JAOTNS010000806.1, forward strand.
TGGACTAAATCAATAATGAAATTAACGCACGGTATTTGTACCATCTAACATTTTCAGCTCTGAAAAGTAAGAATTACAACATTCTTCTGATATTACAATGATTTGACTGCAATCTCATCTTCGTCCGAGTATGTGTAGGAGTAAACTGTAGTTTACTTGAGTAGGATGTCAAAATACTCGTCATGATAGATAGCCTACAGTATGTGAAAAATATCTGTGTTGTGGCGTCACAAAGTCTATCTGCAGCTTATTTTGGTCAAGAACCACCCACTTACTGACAAGTGGTCAATTTTAGGGGGGATCTGAAATATGTTTTGCCATTGACAACCACTTCCAAATAACACTGTCTGTGGAAGAAAAAAAAAAAAAAATAAAAAATCTAGTTGATTTTATTGTGAAAAGTGAACATTGCCAGAACTGGCCTCGCTTTTATTATTTAAAAATATTATACTTTTTATTCTGTGGTGAAGTAATGGAGCATTTTCTGGCAATTTTCATGAGATTCACTAAACCAACTACCCATGAAATCAAAATTTAGGAAAGGCTAAGATTATTAAAAATGAAAGATTGTTAAAACTCTTGTGAAACCCCCTAACCCTCAGCCTTTCCTAATTCTTAAAATCTGATACGTTTAAAGGAATTTTGTCCCTGGATCAATAGTGATGTAGTACGCAAATTGGCATCATGAAATCTGACTCTCAACTCATTCAGTATGCTTTACATAGCACTGAGTTCAGCTGAGATTTGATACTTTATGATAAGAGAATAATTAAAGACTGGCAGTTTTAATACTTCTTAAGAAGTCAGTAAGTTCAAGAAAAGATTACAAAACTCTGACCATCGTTATTGGGATGAGTTTTGAATGCATGTTTGGACAGCAAAATATAAACATCAAAGGAAAGAATGTTACGAAGAGAACATTAAAATAAAAATTCAGATTATGCATTTTTGATGTTTAAAGGAGTGACACAGTCAAGAAGAGATAGAAAGAACAGATAATAATCATTCTGTTAAGAATTAAGCTCCATCATTCGATCTCCATAAAACAAGAATCATTCATGACAGGAGTGCAGTAGACAAAACTTAAAAATACTAAAACATAATGCTGTATTTTCTAGGAGTATGCATTTTTACAAATCTATAATAGAAAGTATGTAAAATTTTCCTTAAAACATTAATAAAAATGTATTTACTTCAAAATAACAGCAGAGCTGTAGTTTTATTGGAAATGGAAACTGCGCCCGTCTCATAGCTGTCTCTCACAAGTAAAGTGAGCATGTAATTTGCAGACACTGTTAAAACAGGAAGAGTTTGAGGAACCTGTCTCATTTTATGAGCTCTTTGGTTCGGAGGTTTGCAAACTAGTGCTGTCTTCCTGTCAGTCAGCATGTACAAGTATGACAGAAGCACAGTGGGAGGACGGATTGTCCATTAGATTTTAACTGCTCTCACCTCAGATCTGCGACCTCAGCAAAGAAAGAAAGAAAGAAAAAAATTGCCTGACAGGTAACGTCAGCGCTGACATTGGCTTAGGAATTATGAGGCAGAAATTTCAGCTCTCAGAAAAGACGTAATTAATCACAGAGGAATATTCAGCTGTGAAGACGGGGCGCCCACACAAGCTGTTCCACCACAGGACCTCCTATAGCTCTGCATACAGCACTGGACTGTAAACATTTCAGCAATGATAACTTATCGCTTGATTGATAAACTGAGAACAACTGCTGACGAATTCAAATTTTGAACTTTGTGTCAGAATTCAGTCTTTTTGGCAACATAACTTCTAATTACAGCAATAAGTGTTCCATTACATTATAATTTAGCTTCCTGTAAGAGAGAGCAACAATCAACACAATATAAACCATGTGTTAGTTACATTTTGCAACCTAAAAAATATACATACACACACATACCAGATTCCAAAAATGAAGTACTTGTAATCAGACTACAGTTACTTTTTTTTACTGATTACATGATTACATATTATTCACACAATGGCAGTAAATCAAAAAATAATATATTGGTTTTCTATAATTCCTCTTTTTTATGTTTTAAATGTTCCTTTCCAAAAAAGCATATCGCTTATATACATTCAGAAAGTCTTCTAGCTTTGTGAATTCGCACACAAAGACCAGCCACTAGTCAGGTGGCTACAATTGACCCTTCGAAAAGACCCTCCCCCCTTAGTTACTGTTGCTTTGTCCGACAAGCCGTGGCACTTTCACGCCACACGCACTGAAAAATACATTGCGGAGCAAAGAGGACATTGACAACACGTCAACAGACAAGACAGAGCAGGTTACTTATGATATTAAACAAAGTCCCAGCTTTCAAATTGTGTATTTTTTAAAGTAATTCAAACAATAAAAAACGTTTTGTGGCTCTTTAATGTGTCGTGACAGATTGCTGTAGTGACTCAGCTCAAGAGGCTAGTAAACCAATCATCTCTTCCTACTAGTTCATTTATAGCATCAAATAAACATGAATGAACATCAGAAGGAATGTTGTTTCAAACGCGGAAAGACGTCAATACACACCATTTTTCAAGTTCAAGTACACCGAGGTTAATCTTCTAACTCCTGACTGCTTTGTCAGACAAAATGGCGGATTCGGCGTTCTGATTGGTTAGATCGCTTGTCAATCAAACTCCCTGTGAAGGGTTGTCTGGCTATCACCAGACCAAGCTCAATTTAAAATTGAACATTGGTCTGGGGAGTCTGCTATGTATTTTCTACTGCACAAGAGGCGTGATCAACAAGCATTATTCACGCAATTGAATAGTCCTTCAACCAATCAGATCAACGATCCGGGTGACGTACTTTGCAGAGCGACACGAAAACTCCAGACAGGTTTAGTTTGTATTGGTTTGTAGCATTGATCAGCGGTTTGCAGAAGCAGCAATGGCATCGAGCAATTTTTGCAGGTTGTGCAAAAAAACATGAAAGTGAGTGGTATTTACACCCACTCGAGCGATTTGTTTGCTAAACTAAAGAAGTCATTCAGCATCGTCGAGAGGTTAAAAGGAATTGGACTGACGGTTGTGCTTGCTGTCGCTTCTCTATCGTCATCGTGTTATACCCGCCAATAGCGAGCAAGGTGGATAAAGCCAGTCTGTGAGTGCAAAGCATTTGACCACTGCATTTACAGAAATCATTTCACAAAGTGTTTTCTCAGAATTGCATACCAAAAAAAACTCCTGGCTAACATTTTTGTTTGTTATTCAGTCATTTAACCATGCATTACTGTCTTTGGAAGGCTTTTGTCCTTCAAACACATTTTATGACTTATTTAATTATTAGCTTTTCATTAAATTCACAAACCCTCTACAGTTCCTTCACAAACCCGTTTGGGAAATCCTGACATAATGTAATGTTAAATGCACTTCATGTTGATAACAAATAATGTAATATATTTCTTTCTCTCTATATATTAATATGGTACAAGATTATCCTATTAAAATCGATGTTATAAATGAGTTAGGTCAAAGTAATCTAAAAGTAATCAAAAAGTACATTACATTATCTAAAATGTGTAATGGATTACGTTACTAACTACAATTTTTGTCATGTAATTTTGAATTTATATTTGATGATTTCATATTGAGATGTCTTGATTTTGATGGCAAACTTATCTCATATCTCATTTATGTTTCCTTTCCTCCAGCGTCAGTAGTTGGTGAAGTTTTAAATCGCTGTGGATAAAAAGCATCAGTTACATGACAAGCAACTAATTAAGCATCAAGTCAACTAAAAGACTTTATCAGGAAGTCTGAATGTAAACAGAGGCTTCAGTTCTCCCTCCATTTGCATTAGTATGCTTGCGTACAGTACGTTTTTCGGCCTTACAGTTTTATCAAGAAACGCACACACTTACGTGTAGAGAGATCAAATGTGAACACGTGTTGCTTGGTATCTTGTAACAGCAATGAGCCGAATCCACCACAGAGTCCTTATGAGATAAGACGAGGGAAAATTAGCATGGTGTTATCATCAGGTTCCCGCTCATCAGCGCTCGGAAACACAGCGTGTATGCATGTGGTCTAAAGAAAGATCACAGTGGTGGATTCAAAGAAGTTTAATGCAGCTCTACAGATATGGGATCTCTGACCCATCATCCCCAGAGACAATGAGAAATTGAGGAATAGAAACTGACACTAGAACGACTTCAGAAATTCCTCATTTCTTTTACATGATGGAGATTGGAAAACTAGTGCGCTGCTTACTATGCAGTATATACTGTATTACCTATTAAAAAAAACATATGGGAAAAAGTGTGCAACAATAAACATTGCAAATGTTAACATGCATAGAGCAAAAGTGCCAGCCTACTTTTTCAGCAGCCTTGGTTCCAGAAGAATTTTTTCCCATAGGCATTTTAAAAACAGAATTATAAATAAAGAATTAGAAGTCATGTACCAAACCGACCAGCTATGAGGTGAATCACAACATTAAATCAACTTTGAATGAAAATCAAAAATGAAAATTATCCCATGATTTACTCACCCTCAAGTCATCCTAGGTGTATATGACTATCTTCTTTCAGACGAATACAATCAGAGAGATATTTAAAAATATCCTGACTCTTACAAGCTCTATAATGGTAGTGAATGGGGGACCTGTTTTGGGGGGGTCTGTTTTGAAGCCCCCCAAAAATGCATCCATCCATCAGAAATATAATCCATAGGGCTCCCGGGGATTAATAAAGGTCCTCTGAAGTGAAGCGATGGGTTTATATATACATATTTAAAACTTTATAAAGTAAAATAACTTGCTTCCTCCAGATGACCGTACGCATACTGCGCAAATGGAGTTGCGCCAAATGAGTAACCCCTGACATGATGTATGACGCAGGATGTAGGAGTATCATAAGCTTAGACGCCTCTCACGGTTCAAACAAATAGGGCTGGACAACAAACTCAAGCTTCTCTTCTCTTATATCAAAATCCTCCGACATTTCTCTTTAAAATGTCTCATTTTAGACTACTAATTAGTGACTGGTGTTTTGTTTTGCTCTGTCCTCTGAGCTTCCGCATTCGTCATTACACCATGCATCAAGGTCAGACGTCACTCTTCTGCCACAAATCAATGCGTACGTCTGCCAAACTTTTAACTAGTTATTATAAAGTTTCATTCTCCTAGGTCTCTAGATATGACTCAGGTCCCTCAGTCAATGCAAGTCTGTGGGATTGTGTCACATGTATTATCGCCCAACAAGCTGTATGCTGAAGTTTATAGATGGGGTTAGATGTTTGTTCAAATCACTAAGACAAAGTATGAGCAATAGCAATGCTAGAAAACACATCTAATAACCAGAGAGCATGTGAAAGCATCTTCAGAAACCCCGCAGCGGATGGCCTGCCAAACCGGAGGAGCGTTCCACACTGTTCGCTACATGAATCAATTACCATTTCTGTCTAAATGTCACTGATCTGGACACTAGAGGAGGCGGGTGAAGGGACAGAGAGAGCAAAACAGAGATCAAGGGAGCAAAGCAGTTCTGATCCCACAAGGAAAAAGAGATTTGCAGTGTGCAAATGTTGAGCTGACACCGTTCTTGGAACATCAGTGCGTCAAAGTGTGTCCGTGTGGGTGAATCTCACCAAAACGTGGCCTGGTCACATCTCACTGCAAAATCAAAAGAAAGAAACAAGAAAATAGATTTTGCATGATAAAAATAATTTTGATTGTGGAGCACTGTGACAGTATTTACAGTAGATGACAATTAAGCTCTTTAGTCTGTTATAATAATTATAGTTGGCTTCATTCAAACACAATAGGAGTCTGATGTGCTTTTATTTATATTGATAAATGTTTCTGCATGAAGCATTGCAAATGACAAATTAAAAATGGCATAAATATGAAAGTACTGAATTAAAGATGTTGTGACTGGTGTATCAGCACGACTGTGATTCTGCCGTAGGTTACGAGTGTGATATTGCGTTTATACAACAGTTCGACGGCACAAGTGTGTAAATAAATATGAACAACGGATTGTCTTTAAAACCCTCTTTTGTGCAGAACTACTTCCTTCTGCTACGGATTCAAATCTCAAGTTGACGGTTTAACAGTTGCCCAAGCCTATATTACTAATTCTAAAACGTCACTTTAGAACTAGTAAAGAAGGAACATTGAGTCGCTTCATTAAAGATTATTGTGTTATGTAGATTATTATGGTATTATGAGAGAGAGATTGACTAAACAAGTGTATTAACTGCATCTGATATAGCATTCATTCTTCAGGTCGATGTCCATAATATTATATCATTATCAAAAATCAGTTTGAATGTCCGCTGAGGAAATCGATATCTTTGTCTTTGTCCTTTTAAAAGTTAAGGGGATTTCCCACAGCGCTAAAACAACTTCATTGTTCTTACTCACTCATAAACAGTCTTTGTAATAATGTAACTTTCACTGATACTATTGATGGACCCTTTCTCAATACCAAATACGGCATATTATTTATATAAAATAGTATTTATTGAACAGTATTTAAATGAACCACAATAGCCATTACAAAAGACACAAGCAAACAATAAACACAAATAAATAAAAAACACAAGCAAACAATTCAGTCAAATGTACAAAAGTAGCACTCTAGTACAGCCTATGGGGAAGGAGGGCATTGTTTAGCTCCAACAATTATGCAAAATCTTCAAAGTTACAGGCAAAAGCGAAACTTAATCAACGTTTAAAGTATGAAATTTAATTTTCCCCTTAACACAAAACGTTTTGCTCTGGAACAAGCAATAGATTAATAAGACCAAAGATTGCCATTTGATATACCCCAAATGAATTATATTTTTCACTACTATCTACAAAAAGTCAGCGGCAAATTCCCGAAGGACTAGCCGAGATGAAGCTGTTCTCTGCGGGTACTCGAGCACTGAACAGCCGCTGATGGCCTGGAGCTCGCATCTGCGAAAGAGTCAAAACAAATAGTAAAATAGGCGCTATGTTTATATATATTAGTCACATATTTGAGGTCTAAATAACTACATTCTCACCTAAAAACTCTTTAAACTACATTTTGTGACATAACAACAGCAATATTTATAAAAAATTATGGTGGATTTGCTCATTGGCAATGCTTTTGGAGTGATTTGCTTGTGATTCTCTGATTGGTGGATTTCTTTGTAGAATCATGGGTAATGTAGTTATCATGTTAAACATTATTATTTTAAAAAAGTTGAAATAATGCAGAGTGACGGCTTCAACATAACCTCATAGTTCACTGTAGGCCTGTCTTTAAAGATTCATACATTATCGTTAAAATGTTTCCTGGGACAAATTTCTGTAACAAACAGAGTACAGTGTTGATCAGATATCAGTCTGATCTCTATCTCTGTATCTTTATCCTGATGTTTTGTGGCTGTTTGACCCTTGAGGAGTTGCTCATGAGTTGATGTAGGTCAGTGATGACATTAAACCTTCCTAAAGCCATCCGTTTTCCACCTACATCCCTCTCTCTCTCTCTTTAACAGCTCCTCTGCTGCTCATTTGGTATCTCTCTCATCAAAGCAATTTATCAAAAGTGCAAGCGCAGTACTTCCTATAATCAGCCCAATCAGGCATTAAGACCCTGCCATTCTCACTCACTCACACACACACACACACACACACACACACACACACAGACAAAATGTCGGTCCCTAGAGATCTATATATATATTATATACATATATAAATTTGTTAACTAAAACTTTTAAGTATAAAGTTCATTCATCTGAATCAAGCTGAAAAAAAAAATATATAAATGAAAAACCTATTTAAAACAAACTCAACTTTTTTGTTTCCTAGGCTAAAATGCATGCTACCCCTTTTGAATGCTTTCACAGATTTCAGTTTACTTCCCACTTTCTTGCTAACAACCTTGTAAAATCGCCTTTCCGTGACGCTATCTGCAACACTTTTCAAGTGGAGGTCAAAGGGGTCGTTCACACAGAACTCATCATGCAGGGCAGTGGAATGGAAAAATACACAAGGTCTCAAGATGCAATTTTTAAAAGTTTAACTTTTTACTTTTTTTAAATGTTGCGTCATGCGCAAAACCCTGAAAATACATCAGGTGCAAGCAAATTGGTCAAATATGTCTGTCTAGTACAATGGAAAAGCACACTGTAAAACCGAACAGTGGAATTAATGAAATGAAATGAGTTCATTTCACTCAAATAATTATGAACGTTCATTGTACTTAATAGAAAAAAGTTGCGTGAACTCAAAATTTGATTTTAGTAAGCTGAACTTAATGTAATTGAATTGCAGCAGATTTCTAATTCCCAGCATGTGTTGTGTCAGACTGTATAAGGAAAATAAATGTTGACATTAAGTGTTATTTTGTGTTTTTGCACATGATTAACATAAGGAGACACAACAATACATATATTGTATGTTGTTTGATTACACATGCAAGTATATAATGTCAGTCTCTTTGATAGTTATAATAGCATGTGTTATTTGCTATCTTACATTTAACCAAGATCTGGATGTAATGTTTATGTAATTAACATTATGATGAGCTGGGTGAGGCTGAGAGCTGTGGGAGTGAAGGGATGTCGGTGACGTGATAATGAGAGACACCTGTGCACCAAACTGGCCTTGCTCCACTTCCACGGCTCTCGGCCCCGCCCCGCCCCACTTGCCACAAAATGTTCTACTAACTTAAAAAAATTAGTTTACTTAAATGTTTTGAGGTAATAAGTTTCTTCAAATGATTCTGAACTTAATGAGTTTTACAGTGCAGCACAGTGGAATTCAAAAATATATTCTGTGTGTGGATTATTAAAATATTGTATACTAAACTATAACGTTTTATAGAGCAGCGGTTCAGAGTTAATTCTGCGCGTATTGAGGGAGATGTGTGGCGTGTTGAACCTTGTGACAGGCAGCACAATTACCCTTAATTAAAAACACTACATGAACAGACACTCCACTGATTACCGATCACAGCTTGAATTACCAGACACCAAAAGCCAGAAACATACTCTTAAGTAGCCTACATGAATGCAGATGCTTCTAGTTGCACAAGCTCTCTTTATTAAAAATAAAAGGTTCTATAATTGGCATTAATGGTTCTGTGAAGAACCTTGGAATCTTTCCATTCCACAAAAGGTTCTTTATAGTGGAAAAGGTTCTTTATTAATAAAATATTCTTCACACTAAGAAAAAAAAAATGGTTCTTTTAAGAACTGATTACGGAAATGGTTCTTCTGTGGAATCACTGTCAAAACCCCTTTTAGAACCTTTACGTTTAAAAGCGTATGTCATGCATCATTGTGTTAAACTGCACAAAATATGTTTATTACTAAGTATTTTTGTCTCGTTTTCAAGTACAAATATCTAAACATTCTCAAATCAAGATATATTTACTTGATGCATAAAAGGACATAAGATACTAAGTTTGGTTATTAAGTTTTTATAAGATATTAAGTTTGGTTTAATGAAAAATCTATCAAAATCAAAAAGTGAGTTTATGCTCAAAACCAGAAGAAATATCTGCCAACTGCATCAGAAAAGTAAACTTGTTTTCCCTTGGTTTTTGACCACACTGCCAGATATTTTTCTGTTTTAAGCATAAACTCACTTCATTTTTTTTTTTATAAACCAACACTGAATCTCTCATGTCATTTGGCTTCTCAAGTAAATGTATCTTGATTTAAGAATGTTTAGATATTTGTATTGGAAAAAGACAAAAGAAAAACAGTTTTTGCAGTGTACAAGATGTGTCAAGACGCTAATTATGAATTGTTGGTGTTTGCTATGTACAGTATTTATAGTCTTACTGGCATGCTGTTTCATTAGATTAGTAAACTGAAAACAAAATAAACTTAACAAATTCAAGTTAAATTGCCTGCATATTTACAGCAAGTGACTTGAACAATGCAACTGCATATTCTGACCATCATTACTGAGGTTTGTTAATGCCGAAGTTATGCAAATATGCTCATATTTACAATAAAACTGTGCATAGAGAGTATGCTTCTCGTCTTACAGTTTTTCCCATCTTCTCTCCCTTCAGAAACGCCAGTCAACGAGAGTAAAGCCAAAGCAGATGAATGGAAATAGAAGAGGTAGAAAAAGCTTTTGATTCGGCTCTGAGCTCAGAGTTCGGTTCTCCTGAGGCGTAAATTATGAAACACTCAGACCGATTTAAACAGAAAAGGAGGAGAGGTGAAGTCAGTACAGACACAAGAGAGTTACCCACAATGCTCCGCTCTGCCCCAATTAACTAAGACAAATGGGCCGCATGTATTAGCCTGACACATCAAAATAGAGGGCACGTCACTCCGTGAACCGGGATACCGGATGAGCTGGTGAAAGTCAAGCAAGAATGCCGATTATTAGTCAGCTGTTGGAGTGTTTCTAGAAAGCAGAAGAACTGCCGTCTTGACGCCAAACTGCGGTAGAGGAGAAACCAGAGACCCTTCAAAGGTTTGAAGAGCATCCTCTTCATCAGCCTCGGATGAAAGTAGCTACGGCCTGATGGGAGGAAGAACAGGAGAATTAGAAGCCAACACAGAAAAGAGGGAATGCTGGGAAAATGTCTAATGACTCCGGGGTCTTTGGAAGGTTATCATCTGTGAAATATGAATTTATTAATATTTCGCCAACGAGTAGGACGAAAGCTGACTCAGGATGAAACCAGAGAGAGAGAAGGATAATGAAGAGAGTAAAAGACAAAATCTCAGATTCTCTCCATCTGAAGTCACATCTAAAGAGAAGTAGACACGGATGAAGCACAAAACCAGAGGTCGGGTGAAACCATAAAACTGCTAATTTGGCACATGAATGCAAATGAGTAATGGAGGGACTAAGAGAAACTCCACTACTAATGCTGCATTCACGTCATGATTGATTTTCCAACTTGTAAAAAGTTTCTGAATTAGTGAACAGAATCACTATAACTATTACTCAAACTTGTAGCTTTGCAAAATCCCTACAGCTGTGTTATTTTAGGGTCTTATTCACTAAGCATGCGTGTACACAAATTTGTGCGTGAAATTTGCATGCAAACGTTTTCACAAATCGTGGTCCACCAAAAACGTTCATACTAAAATATATTCTAAATTTACAAAAAAGTGTAAGAACTACTGAAACCAAAGGTATGCAAAAAGCAGTCATGTTAAGAAGTTTCATTTGACCTTATTGCAACTGTAATAATATAATGTAATTTAATGTTATCTTAAGTTACTCTATGTAAGAATGACAGCTAGTGGTTGAAATGGGTACTGCAGTCCAATAAAAATATTGTTTACCCCGCCACCTCCTCCTCAGAATTCGTTGCCAGTTTGTAGGCACTCAACAGGAGCGAGCTCAATTGACATTGGAAGGCGGGAGACTTAATTAGCTGATTTAGTGATTTATGATGAGTTGATATCGCGTTTTAATATGCTCCTGTTCATAGAGATTTTTAGATAGACGCTGAGGCTTTTTAGGTCGGGTAGAATCTGCGATCTCTGACCCAGTCTGTTTGCTGGCTTCCATGGCTGCAATTCGCTGCATGTGTTTTCCGCCAACTGGCAACCCGGGGTGGCGAAATGCTATTGGGTAAATTGGCCATGTGCGGTCTTGCACAGACCGAAACAAAAACAGAAATTCCGACACGGAACGCAAATTTCAAAGTAAAATAACTGGATGTAGCAATGGTTTTCAGAAGCGTATGTAAACTCAGCATGTTTAATAAATATCTGCAAGCATATTATGGTATTTTTATGCTTTAGTACAGTCAAAAACTTACATAGAGCACCTTTAAATATATTTCTTCATATACAGTGAAAGGGTAAGAAAAAGTAAAAGCTGCGTTATAGCTTCATCTGTGAGGTTTCTCTGAATAACACAGATTTTCAAAAATGTACAGCTGGCTAATCAGAGGTATGTAATCTGGGTTTGTATAAAATGTGTTTGTTGTGTAAACACATGACAACTGGCTTTGACAATGGCACACTTGGCACTGCAAGAGGATCTGTCCAGAGAGTGATTAAAGTCTGTAAAGGAAAGGTTGTGCGGAAAGCGCTTATACGGAGATGGTTTGGGCGCGTTTTATACAAATGAATAACCTCGTGCATGTGGCCGCTCATTCACATCAAAGACCCTTTCAAGGAAAGTCGGCTCACTTGGTGGCCATATTTGCAACGAATCCAGGCAGCTATTTCGGGCATCCAAGACCAAGTCCTATCTATTTGAATAACATATTTCAAATCAGCAATAAAATCTGATATGAACTGTCCTATAAATGTTGTTTCTTAAGTTCTTAAAGAAGTGTGCTATTATTAATAAAATGGGGCAAAAATATCATAGTATTACAGTATGAACCATATCTAGAGGTTAGAGTATTTTTTAATATTTTTTATTGTTTTATTTTAAACTCCCTTCAGCATATACTAGGTTAAGCTTTACTATAGTCTTCAAAAGTGTCCCACGTACTGGAGACTAGAGAGAATGAATGAATGAATGAATGAATCTGACAGTGGTATTGTATTTGTTTCAGAAACCCTTTCGATCTTTTCTCTTTCCTTTCATCTCTCCCTCATTTACTCTGATCATTCTGGGGGTCTGAATTGGGTCACATGTGCATGAGACTAAAGCTCTGTTCTCAAACCGCTGAGCTACAGTACATACGCAGGCAGCACTTACACCCATCATCTCTATGAAGAACAGCTTTAAGATGTCCCAGCCTGACCAGCTGACAGGTGGCCAAAACCCCTTTAAAACCAGCAAACCAGATCAGCCTTACCAAGCTCATCCTGGTTGGGAGACCAGCTAAACACCATAGGCTAGTTTAAGCTGTGCCTTTTTAACAGTTTCGACACACTTCTTTTGGCCAAATTCATCCATTGCTGGATAGGTAATACCAGTGGGGGGAAAATAGAGATAGAAGAGATAAAAATGGCTCTTTTCGAGAAGCGAGCTGTTTGAATTTTTGAACCATGAGTGGCATAAAGTCACCCAACAGCAATGTGACCGACTGATAGAGAGCATGCCAAGATGCATGAAAGCTGTGATTGGAAATCAGGGTTATTTCACCAAATTCTGATTTCTGAACTCTTTCCTAAGGCCCTGTTTACAGCTGGTATTAAGATCCGTTTTGGTTGATCGGATGTAAATGTTTTGAGCTTGTCCACTTTCAACCACTTTCAGAGGTAGTCGAAAACAAATTCAACTAGATTGCTTATGTAGTGTAAACACTCACGTGGTCAAATGCATTTGAACATTCCCTAAAGATCACCTACTTTCCTCTCACTGGCCTAACGTGTAAACATTATGGGAAGCCAGGCGGGATTTATACTTTGTCGCCTGAAGACCCAAGTTTGGTTTGAAGAGGAAAAATGTACCAAGCACAATGTTCTCTAACCATTCCTGAAATATTGACCCGCCCATAGACCCTCCTCTTGAAGAAATCAGGACAGAAGTAGTCAAAAGTGGACAGAAGAGACGGATTAAAACACCAGGTGTCAATGGGTATGTCTCTCTCTCTCATTTACTTATGATCCGATCAACCAAAATGCATTTTAATACCAGGGACCGGATTTACTAAACAGGGCAAATTAGCATAAGAGTGCAATTCCAAAAAAACACCGATGGGAGTGGAAAGTTCTGCTCGTGATCTACAGACGACGGGTAAATTAAAGAAATACAAAAATGGGTCAATTAAATAATGCCGCAAATACCAGTAAACTGACTAGTGCAAACCATAGTAAATCACATTGCATGATTCATTTAAATACTGGCCTTCCATAAATTTTGCATCTGAAAGGGAAACTCTTACAAATGCATATCGTTAGCCTCATAGCATAATTGCCTAAGTCATTTTTTGACCAAATTGTGATATCTGCCTTTGAAATATGATCTGGGCAATTATGCTATGAGGCTAACGATATGCAATAAGGTCAGTCACAAAAATGACTCAGTCCACACCTTTTCAGCACTAATTTTTCTTTAATAAAGAAATATTGCCTATTTTCCATTATTTTGTCCAACCACTTTATGAGGTTACATTTGCATTAGGATGCTGACTTAGAAGGTTGAAAACTATGTTTTGAATAGAGCATAGCGTGTAATAGAGCTTAGGAAACATCATCATCTCACCATCAACTCCCAACATTTTCCTTTCCACGTCTTATTTTACTGGGCAGCCTATATACTTGCTCTACACCTTTATTCTCTGTCTTTGTTCTCTTTTCTTTCATGTAGGTACAAAACCCCCAAGTCACGCAGTTCTGTTTGACTTGAGGGACCCAAAGCTCAGAGGAACTACAGAAGAACGGCTCTAACCACCCGTGGCGCCCACAAAAGCAGAGCCTTTCTTCCGTTTCAGGAAACCAGGCGGGAGGGATGAAGAGGCAAAGGGTCACGTCCCCCGATTGGACCCTCCATTCATCACGAGTGTCAGGATTGGCCGGCACAGACGTCGAGAGGTGCACGTCAGAATGGAGAGACCGTCTAAAAGGACAGATTTATATCTCCTTTCAAGCGTTACGCTGAGCGAGAGAAAGCGAGAGAGACTAGTCCGAAAGATTGGCTGAGGTTATCCTCGGGAGACACAGAGACACAGACTAGATGCAATCGATAAGGCCATTTAAAGAGAGAGTGTCAGTATCCCCGAAGAAAGACGACACATTCAAACACTGACAAATGATAGCAACCGGACCGCTTTCACACACAAAGCCAACACGGTCAGGAAGCGCTCTCGCTAATTACACATAATTGGGTTTTAATTGGGAGATGGTGATTTGCTTGCTTTACATTTTAAAGGCTCTCTGGACTTAAAAGTCCATAAGGGCTTCATACTAATGGCATGATTTACTGAACTGCACATAAAACAGCCCAGCCTCACAATTCAAAAATACCATAATTTTCCTGTGTATCACTAATGCTTGAGAAATCGGCCCAAAATCAGCCCGATTATCATGTGGTGTGTACCCAGCATAAATTATCAATCAATTACCATTTTAACCTCAGTTCGGAGGAGTCCCATATATAAAAACAAAAGCTATGAAAAAAAATATTATAATAGACTATCAATAATACTAAAATAAAACTGTGTATAGTCAACATTTGCAACAATAGCAACTCATTCTTTAAATCACACACCTCCACTGAAAGTCCAGGCTCAAAGAAAATCCAGAAAGAGAGAGAAAAAGGAGGTGAAAGTGAAAAAAGTGAAAGTGAAGTGACATGTGGCCCATACTCGGAATTTGTGCTCTGCATTTAACCCATCCAAGTGCACACACACAGCAGTGAACACACACCCGGAGCAGTGGGCAGCCATTGCTGCGGCGCCCGGGGAGCAGTTGGGGGTACGGTGCCTTGCTCAAGGGTCTCACCTCAGTCGTAGTATTGAGGGTGGGGATGTCTTGCTGCTACAACTTCAAAAGCACAGTGACAAAAAATGAGCTGTTCTTTCTTCTTGTTCGTCTTCCCAGGAGGGTCATGCACAATTCAAAAAAAAAAAAAATCTCTCTTTTAATTCATGGGCCGGAATTTAAATTGACCACAACACAGATGATGATGAATTGGAATCACAGGAAGTAGAATTTACCAAATTACAATAAGAGTTAAGAAATGGGAAATGTATTAAATATAACATTATAAAAAAAATGATATTTATGTTATATTTAAACATTTTATTTTTTGGTTATACAAGGAAAATATATACAGACAAAGTTGGCATGATTTCTACAATTATTTAAGAAAAATAATATGGTTACACAATTGTTACCAAATTGTATGTCATTGATCCTGAATAGAAAATTCCAAAATTTTCCAAATTCCAATTGGAATTTTCCAATCAAGCCAACAATCAAAACTTGTCTTGACATACTTTCAAAAGCTATGTTTCCATCCACCTATTTTATGCACATTTTGGGATACTGCATAAAAAAAAACTGTGGATGCAAACACAATGTGCGTAAATTCTAAAAATGTGCATAAAAAACAATGTTGCTCAGTTGAGGACAATACATTTTTTATCCAATAAGAAAACATGCATAAACTACAATGGAAACACATTTACCGAATAAATCCCTTGGTGTGCAACAGAAAAGTTTGTCATCAAAATGATTTCCATTTTATATAGATAATTTGCACCAATTTTCCAGGAAGTGGCGGTTTTGTTCTCTTGAAAACATAGGATGGAAATGCAGCTTTATTTGCAAATGTTTTATGCAATATTCCAAATTTGTGCAGTTAAATTTGCAACTTTAAATGCTATTTTCTAGTTAAAAATGACACTTATTGCAGTTACATGTATTTCAATCCATTTTTTTACCTCCATCAAATTCAACTGAACTGAAATATAAAAGACATTCCTAATTCAATTCTGAATTGTGCTCAATATATATATATATATATATATCTGCCTGACATTTATCAATCATTGTGCTCTACACCAGTAGAAAGAGAGGCAGAATCTAAAGGATTGGGAAATATTGTACACACGTGTGGAAAAAAACTGCAGTGATATCAAGACTTTCATCTGTTTCCTTGTGCAAAAGCTTTGGCAGGTTGCATCAGACACCCTGACACAGCTGCTCTGGATCATGACAGTCGGTTCACTGATAGAATCGACACATCCTTGACCCTGGTTCACTTCATCTCTCCTGCTCTGTTCTGTCTTACTTTCTATCTGCACTCTCACCCCATTGGAATCACTTTCATTTCAGAAAACCCAACGCATGATGCTCGGAGTGAATGAGGTCCATATGAGGTTAAGTCATAAATGATGAAACCGCATTCATCTCACTAGTCCTTGAGCGTTTCTTATGTTTTCAATTGCTTTTGGGTTCACAACCTTTGGTTGTCCAAAACAAACAAGGGAGGAATATTCTATGAAAATTAAGTGAAATGTGTTTGTAAGTGAATGACTATTGAACGCTCCTCAAGGAAAAGCATTCAATTTATTTCCTCTCACAATAAACACACTAGCAAAGAATATGTGTTAAAGAAAGAGAGATTATATGTCAGATCTCAGACCACTTACAGGTAAACTAGACAGTTGAAGTAGCAGTTTTAACCAAGATAAACAGCTTTAAGAGGCTTTCTTAGTGTCGACAGATCAGTATCTGATGTGGAAGTTCAATCCCAGGTAAGCTAGTTTCATCACTGGTGTGGATCATCTGATGAATACTGTACACAGGAATAGCAAGATCCTCCTCAAAACTGCAAGCTACAATCAGATTTACTGGCTTAAGCAATGTTTGGGAGTCAGAGTGCACAGGTTTACAGGTCACGCGTTACTAGTCACTGCATTTGACAAAGTTTGCAAGGATTTGAAAGTCTTTTGAAATATCTGAGTCCTGTTCAAGACACGCCAAGACTTCATAGCAAGTAAATAAGATATCCATCCATCTATACATACATCCAATTAACCTACCAACTTCTAAACTTTCTCAAAATGTTTTAAACTCTCAAGCAAGACATTTTCAAGTCAACATCTTGACAAACATTATATGAATCTGTACAATCAAAATTCAAATTGCAATTCTGCATCATGTTTGCTACCTCAATTCAAATTCAGGAACTTAACTGGAATTTACAAGGCATTGTCAAGCTAGCATGTATTGTACACTGTAAAAAAAAACCCCGTAAAATTTACGGTAAAAAACCGGCAGCTGTGGTTGCCAGAACTTTACCGTAAAAAAATACAGTAGCAACGTAAAAAAAATCTGTTAAATTTACGGTAAAATAACGTATTTCATTAACTGACATAATATTAATTTACCAACCTAATGAAGTACTAATATCTGTTTTGTACCTTTATAATACACTGACAGTCACCAAACACAGTGGTGATAAGAGTCACATGATGAATCAAAGTTCATCACAAGCAGCTTTTCCACAAGCTGAGAGGACAACACTAACATATAGAAGGTGCACACAGTGTCATTCACACACACACTAAACACCATCATGGTAACATGCATGAAATTTTAAAAATGCAATAAACATTAATTTAACAACATTAGATGTAACATAAAACCCTAATGTACATAACTGATTAGAAAAAAATGAGAAAAACCAAGAAGAAACTTGTTATTTCAATGAAAATATATCAAATGTGAAGTGTCACGCAGGGAATTGTGGGAATGTCAATTTACGTTTTTTCACTGTAAATTTTACAATGAATTGTTATTTTTCACTCCCAAAACTGTGAATTTAACGGTATTTTACCGTAAAATTACATTAAATGTCCCGTTAGATCTATTACAGTTATTTCACCGTATATAGTACGGAAACTTTCTGTAAACCAATTGACAGTTTTTCACCGCAGCATTTTTACAGTCTTTTACTGTTAAAATCACGGTCATTTTTTACAGTGTAGTTGGTCCCGTTACATGTCAGCCAGACAGTCTAATCCTGCATAAACGGCCGGTCCTTTGCAAGAACGAGCAGCATTATAGACCAAATCTTCCATTACTTAGTTGCTCATGTGCATCTGAAAGCAAACTGACATGTGCCATGGTTCAGTTTGTATGTTTTAGTCTGAATGAATCTGAAGCAAGCGGTTGGGAAACATCTTAAACGGTTGGATCTGAGCATCTGGCCCTCTGAGGCATGATCGCCAGAGCGAAGGAAGCTGAAGTGGTAAAGGAAGATCTGTTAGCAATTAATCAGCAAGGCCTGAGAGCTCCTGAAGACTGCCAGCCTGCTTTGACATTGAAAACAAAGTTGCATGAGTTAAAGTCTAGAACAAAAGTGCTAGTTCTAATTCTAAACATCTGATGTACTGGAACAAAACTTAAATGATGAAATATTACCTGGTTTATTGGCTGTTAACACTACCCTGCTGCTTAAGAGGGATTAAATCTTTAAAGGGTTAGTTCACCCAAAAATGAAAATAATGTCATTTATTACTCACCCTCATGTCGTTCTACACCCGTAAGACCTTCGTTCATCTTCAGAACACAAATTAAGATATTTCTGATGAAATCCGAGAGCTCTCTGACTCCACCATAGACAGCAATTTCATTACCACATTTTTAAGGCTCAGAAAGGTACTAAAGACATCGTTAAAATAGTCAACATGACTACAGTGGTTCAACCTTAATTTTATGAAGCAACGAGAATACATATTGTGCGCAAAAACAAAACAAAATAATGACTTTATTCAACAATCTCTTCTCTTACGTGTCAGTCTCCTATGCAGTTGACCGAATATGTGTCAAAAAATATCTTAATAAAAAGGTCTTATGGGTTTGGAACTACTTAATGTACTTAATGACAGAATTTTCATTTTTGGCTGAACTAACCCTTTAAGTGTTGACTAACTATCAGCTCCCTGTTTAAATTACTTAAAGGTGGCAATATGACCAAAATCCACGATTTTTCAACCAAAATCTTTACATTGATACAAGTAGTTTTCAACCATAGTAAGGAACACAATCACATTATAGTAATTCTGCCTAATATCAGAGACGCTATTAATTAAATTTCTAAGCAATGTTGCTTAAATGGCTGTTTATTCAATTAACCTCGCATCAGACTCTTTGATAACCGGCTATTTTTCCACTTAAGACAATCGATTTTCATTGATGCTCTCTAGGAATTGCTTACTCTCACTTACAACAAAACTGACCATTGTCTAAATATCTTAATTACTGTACCTTTTCCCAGCATGTGCCAGACTTTTCACCAGTGACAACCGATTTTGTTTTCATGAATACTTTTTGAGATCGCCTACTCTTACTTTGAACAAAACTGTCCAATATTTAAATCTCTTAATTGCCTTGAATGCTCTGGCATGTGCCCTAGTCACTGCATCATTGATTTACTGTATGTGACAACATTGAATATACAATATACAGTAGTTAGATCTAAAATCCGGAGGGTTTATATCATCATTATATATCTTATTATAGCCGATCACTAAAACTTGCTGTAAGGTAAAACACACAAGGCGTTACTGACACCACAGTATGACTTTCTGAAAAGCTGCTTTTAAATAATGTATATTCTGAGACAAATTCTATACAATTAAATTTGACTTCACTTAAATCAATAAAACAAAGTAAGGGATAATGTACATCTAGCTGGTTGTTACTTGAACTTTTTGCCATGGCCTTAGAACTGGTACGCCGCTTTAGCTTGCAAAAACAAAATGGCGACGCCGTGGGTGGAAACGTGCAGATTAAGGGGTAATATTATAATAAGATCCTCTTCCTACATCACTAGGGGAGCAAAATCTGAGCTGCTCTTTTTTTCACATGCTTGCAGAGAAAGGCTTGCCAAAACAAAGTTATTGGGTTGTCCTTTTTCATGTTTTCTAGGTTGGTAGATGCACCAGGGACCCGATTATAGCACTTAAACATGGAAAAGTCAGATTTTTATGATATGTCCCATTTAAGCCCACCGGCAACTATAGTTGCCACAGTGTATAGTTGTCATTTTCCTTTTGTAAGTATTTTTCTAGATGTTATACATGTTTTATGTCTCAATGACATGCAAGAAAACAACCAAATAAAGGATTTCAAGAACAAAAAAAAAAAAGGTATTCACTTCCTTCCTGTCACATGAGGCTATCAACTTCCTACCCCTACTTCTAGGAAGCATATTGAAGGCAAACCCTCCCAAAGAAATATATATATATATATATATATATATATATATATATATATAGTTTTTTTAGTCAAATGTCCAAGCGGCATCTATAGTTGCCGGTGGGCAAATGACTTGTAAATACATATATCATGGGGAAATGGGGTATACTGTCTCAATAAGTTAATAAATCAAGGTTATTGGTGTTTACCATCATAAAATCCCACCTAAAACATAACTTATCCCTTTAATTGACATCTCTACTGTATAGTAGACCATAATTTGATAGTGATGGATGCACTTCCTTTGCATATGAGAAATGCGGTGTGGCCTTGCATATTGAGTGCTTCAAGAAATTTCCCTAAAATTTCACTAAAAACCACTAAAACTCTACCCAAGAGAGATAGAAAATGGGAGTGGGGAGGACACGTATGACACAAACTCTCCATTATGAATGTCTTTTGAAAGAAATTTTCTGTATGCACTCCACCACTTTAAAACAAACGGATTTGTTGGTTGTTGTGTTTTCATATTCAAGAGATTAAAAGCATGATGCAGCTTTTTTGGGTTTGCATCAAATGTTCTTAGACTTTTATACATAATAAATGTGTTTATGAATAAAGATTGGTCTGTTGAAAGCAGTTATTTTGAGTTAGATGCCAAATGTTCTCCTCCTATTCAAATTTGACACTGAAGGGGTGCATACAGCATATTTGCCCACCGGCAACTATAGTTGCTGCACATTCAAATGCAATTTTTAAGAAAAAAAAAAAAAAAAAAATGGGGAAAATAAATGCAGAACATATTCTCATAGGACACGACTATATGCATGAAACCATTCAGAAAAAATTTGGGCACAAATGGTTTAAGAACGCTTAGATATTTGTACTGAAACACAAGACAAAAATACAGAGTCTTCAAGGTGATGAAACTTTCTCTATCCTGCATCATCTGACAGGCCAGCATTTTTCTCAGATCCTCCAAGACTCATCCTCCATTTGAGAACTAAACACCCTTAGCGCAGCACTACTACCTTTCTCCATCTGGCTATTACCTCCAATTTAGAGAAACATGGCTCATGCACAGCCTAGCTGAACTGATTTCGTCCCCTCCTGTCTTTTACACTTAGCACATAATTGCTCTGCTCATGAGCTCCTGGCTGAATTCAACCTGCGGTTAGCATAGCTGTCTAGCCAACAACACCGCAACCCGCCTCTCATTAATACAGAATCCACGAAGAGGCGTACAACCAGGCTTAAACTTCCACTCTCCACATCTTTCAGTGGTCCTCAGGCAAGGAAAACACAACTTAATGAGTCTTAACCGAGCACCCAGCAGGACCATTTATAACCGTTATACTAGACGCTGCTTGCTGTTGTTAGTGAACGCGTTCTCGCTAATTTACTGCAGGCGAGGAGAGGTCATTCATCTACCTTTATGTCTCGGCAAATATGAATCAGCCCACCCGTCTGAGGGTTTGTCTCTTGTGTGGGCTAATGTACGCGGCGCGGCTGCATTAGTTCTTTAAATGAATCAGCCTTTCTAGCACAATATTTGTTTTCTTTGCAAAGAGGTGTGGTGGCAGTTTTTTTTTTTTAAAAGTGTGCAGAACAGGAGAGTTTAATGTTAAGTTAGAAGAAAATGAGAAGCATAAAACTTGGTGAAATAAACACTTTGCAGTTTAACTATCTTGAGCAAAAGTTGCAAATCTGATTCTTTATCAGATCAGATGATTTGATTAAATGAATCAGTTTAAAAGAACCCTGAATCACTGATTTGAGAGACAAACTCAAAACAGAACTTACTCTGAAGGAAAAACTAGGCCGGTCTGGTTTTTGGAACATGGGAGTTGGTTTGTTGCTGGTCCAATGTGAGGTTTTTTCCCACAGAAATTCATTGGAAGAAATAAAAACAGACACAAATGAGTCAATAGTTGTCATAAAGTAACAGTGCGGAGCTATACAATTATCATGGATAGCAGCTCAGATCTTTTGATCTTGGGAGAATTTGATGAGAAAGATCGAGTTTCAGTTCATATTGATATATCTGACAAACATTGTGATGTTTGATTCTCTTTATCATGTTGGACAGTTTGTTTAAATGAACCAGTTTAATCACAGATTTGGGAGACATCACTCAAAAATGATCACAAAGCAGAACTTACCCTGATGGAAAAAGCAGGTCAATCTGGTTTTTGGGACACGGGAGATGATTTGTTGCTGGTCTTACAGGCTGGTCTGTCAGGTAGAGATCGACTTTGTCTCTCTCAATTCATGACTAACCACCCAAAACAGGCAGAGAGAAAGAGAGAGAGAGACAAGCAAATTCATAGCCTGACAAAAGGTTCATTTTGTTTCTTCGGTTCTCTCATTTCTTTCCACCTTCACTTCTTTCTTTCTTTCAGCTTCCCTGAGTTTCTCTTCAGCATCATTATCTGGCTTTGGCATCTCTTTTCTCTCTGCCTCTGTCTGTCTCTCCATATGTCTCTTTCTCTCTGCATCCATCTTCCGCGCTAAGAGAGAAGTCACAGTTGTGATGTGTGCCGTCTGGATCAATATGGAATCGATGCTGTCAGCTCTTTTGTGTGGGAACAGTGACTGCTGGTTGTCCACAGCTGTGACACACAGTCTTATCAGAAACGCCACCATCACTCCATTCAGACACCATTCACACACTTATGAATATAAGAGAATGGTGCAAATGGCACAAAGCCTCAGAAATTCATTGCAAGATATTCTGAATGGACAAAATAAGATGACGGAAAAATCAGGTCATTTTGGGTTTTTGCAACTTGGTTTGTCGCTGGTTTCTTGTGATCTGCCAGGTAGAAATCAATTTCTCCAGAAATCCCTCAGAAGAAATAAGACGTCAGGAGACGCTTGTAAGTCACTCCCCCCCAATTCGTAAGATCCCCCCCTTCCTTTAGAGCGTCTCCAAAGCCACGCCTCCTTCAAAACACATCAGCAGGGAGCAATCAAAAGCCTCACAAGAGAATGCATTGCATTACCTCATGTCTCAATGCTAACATGGTCTCATGACGAAAACGTACTCGTGGGCACATTTTCGCGAGTCGCGAAATACGTACCAATGAGTACCAAACTGTCCACTGAGCGGCGCTAAAAGCGTGTTCCTTTTTTTTTTTTTGCAGAAGCAAATAATAGGGTGAATGCGGTACGTTTTTATGATGTTGCTTTTTAGACGAATCGCCGCGGTTCTTGATTTGACATTTGCGCTCCGTTTCGTTTTAAAATAACGTCCCACCGACAGTACGCCTAAACCTACCCGATAGCGTTAACAAAAAGCAAACGTGACATAAGAAGTGTCCGCTTTTTCAGCTCGTTTAGATCTCTCATGTCTGAGCTTTCTTTTTTTTTACTGTCCGACACTTGCCTTTCGCGGAATTCGTACCCAAGAAGGGGGGAGTCGACTCCTCGTCGTAAGTCCAACTCCGTATCATCTGAGCTACTGAGGAAGCTTGGTTACGGCCAAAAAAAGCGAAACACATCGAGCTGGTCAAGCGAAGCAAAGTCCAAAGTACGTTTGTTTACAAATCGGGGCACTCTGGTAAGAAGCGTTTTGAAGTTGTAACATGATATTGCGCGAGGAGACGTGAAAACGAGTCTTTATTCATCCATAATACGTAATTTTGTGTCTCGCGAAAACGTGCCCACGGGTACGTCTCTCCAACGAGACCAGGTTGCTCAATGCACATAATTTTACAATAATAATGAACAATCAACTTTCAGAGCTCTTACTTGTACCACCTGACTGTTGCAGATTCATTTCGGCGATGATAGTGTTGACTTTGAAACGCATAAATCCGAGTCTGAGGACACGAACAGCTCCGGGTGGAAAGTCACATCTCGTTTTGTTACAGTTACAAAATGACGTGAACACAGCATGAGCTCATTGTTTTGTTTCGGGAGGAACTGTAAAATGCGGCTGCTGTTTGTTTGTGGTGCTCAGTGACTGACATCTGTCTACAACTCGTCATAGGAAGTTGTGCAGAGGTATGGAAATACATGCGTTGACAGACAGGTAGGACATCATATTATTGCATTCGGACCGAATGCAATGATTGGATGAACATTTTTTGGTCCTGAGGCTTCCACACAAGATTTATGTACGTTTTAATATTTAGACCACTTCTATTATTGATTGCTATCAGGACGTGAAAAAAGTTTCAACCACTATAACAAAAAGCGTTTATAAAACAAATTGCATACCCTACCTTTAAGGCCCGTTCACACCAAAGACTATTGCTGCATCCCAATTCACATACTATCCATCCTAAATAGGATTCGAAAATTAGAATTGGGGTGTTGAAATGTTGAAATGAGTATTCTAAAGATACCCGAATTGTCTACTTTTTCCTGGTTAGAATCCGAAGTGCAGATCCCTGCACACTCTAACGGCTAATATTGCCCACAACCCATTGTACATTGGACAAGAATTCGATTAGAACTACAAACATGGACAAAATGTGTTAAAAAACTACAAACATGACGGATGTGCGAGACCAACAGTTAAGTTGTTCAGATAAAGGGGTTTGAGTGATTAATAATCACTATCTAACCTGATGAAAAGATTTAAATGTTATCCACATTATATTTTATCTAAAACAGCACTGTGAACTTTTATAATGATGCGTTTAGTCATTAACTTTTAAATGCATCATTATGCAAACATGAGGAGAGTTCTCTGCATGAAAGACCCATGACTGGCAGATCAACGTGCGACTACATTTCTCTCCAAAATGGCAGGAAATTAAATTTAATTGAATGTCGAGGATTTTAACTGTGACAAGATGATTGACAGGGCAGTTTAAACAGTTACAGGTGTGTGCGCTTTGAATAAAGAACATTATCATGTGTTGGTGTGGACGCTAATTTAGTTACCATATGCCAAGTAGTGCACAGTCACATCCATCAAGCTTTTGAGCTTAAAATAGCAGCATTAAACACCACTACATGCCACTTCAGAAGCACTCCTCTGCCTTTTGCAGTGTAAATTTCATATCTTTTTGCCCAAATTCTAATGCTGTTCTGCTATTAAAAATGACACACATTTATATTAATATCAAAAGTTAAAAACACAAATCCTCATATTTTGTGTGCTACATAGTTGTTCTCCTGTTTTGTATTTCCACAGCATGAAGTAAGATCTTACGGATTTATGAAAATTGCTCATCATTTACCTGCCTGCTTCATTACTCTCTTCTAACATAAAAACAAAAAAAATAAAGTTAAAACCATAAAAAGGCTATTTTAAAGCACCACTTGCTTTGCTTGAGAAGATAAAAGTCTACCTCATTGCCCTCATCCAGCTTACCCATCTCTTCTTAGTCATGTTGTCTTAGAACGCTCTTATAACAGCAAAAGCAAAGCCTTGGGAACACAGCCCATTATAAGCAAGGAAAAAAAAAAAAAAAAAAAAAAGAAAAACAAAAAACAAAAGAAACTACAAGAACTAAGCGGAAAAGAGAGAGAGGAACAGGGAATAATGGAAAGGGGAAGGGAGGAAACCTGGCGACGGGGCGGGCTGGAGGGAAAGGGGCTAAGTTCCCCTCTGTTGGGACCGATTAATGCTTTTATCATTAAACCACCGCATCCCCACTCAGCACTCTTCCTTTCTCCTCTTTTGTGCCTGCTTAATAGTACTAAAAGACAACTACTATTAGTCAAACAACCAAAAGAATCACAACTGAATACATGTCAAAACTCTATGTCTCTGAAGTCCTACTAAATACTGCAATCACTTGCTCCCCATTCAAAAAGGTGTCCATTAAAATAGTCACTTTCAAATTCAAATTTAGATCACCCACATGTCCAAGATTCTCCTCTCAGTCGAAATTAAGGTTGAAAATTCAGGATTCAGTGGACTTCAATGGACCAAATGGTTTCAAAACAGTTTCGCAGCTTCAAAACGTTCTACATGATCCCAGACGAGGAATAGGGTCTTATCTAGAGAAACCAATGCTCATTTTCTAAAAAAAACAAAAAAAAACACTAGCTCTGAACTAGTTCTCTTCTTCTTCTCTATTTGAATTCCAGCAGTGTAGACGCTAAGTGTATTACTGCCCTCCACAGTCAAAGTTTGAACTAATTGGTTATATACTTGCACTAGCATATTGTATATGGAAATTTAGTTCAACTTTGACCTGTGGAGGGCAGTAATACAATTAGCAGTGTCTACACTGCTGGAATTCAATAGAGAAAAAGGAAGAAGAAGAGCTAGTTCAAGATGAGCATTTATGGTTAAAACATATACAATTTTAATTTTTTTAGAAATGAGCAATGGTTTCTCTAGATAAGACCCTTATTCCTTGTCTGGGATCGCTGTAAACTGTAATTTTGACCTTCAACTGTTTGGGCTACATTAAAGTCCACTATATGGAGAAAAATCCTGGAATGTTTTCATCAAAAACCTTAATTTCTTTTCGACTGAAGAAAGAAGGAAATGAACATCTTGAAATGACATGGGGGTGAGTAAATTATCAGGAAATTTTAATTTGAAAGTGAACTAATCCTTTAATACAGATTGTCTGTTGTTCTTACTACTCTAAGTAATTATAAAGGGTGGAGCAATATATGTTTTATAAACTTTAATGTTATATCAGTCATTCACGTTAGCGCTTAGCGAACATAAGCACTGTTATTGATACAGTTAATGATACAGTTCCCACATGTGCACCGCAATAAATTATAAATATACACATTGGTTTGTTGATGGACATAAACTTGTTAATGCTGATGGTGAGGAATTACAGTTGCAACATCTCATGATGAACGTCAAACTGAGTAAAAACTTATCACTGAAAAACGTCCTGCTCAAGTCGTCCTTGCGATGGAGGTTCGGGTTGAATAACTAGTTCTTCCAATGTTTCATTATCGCGCTCCGATTTTATATGGTAAAATACGCCATTGTTACTGTCCTTACAGTGTGTACAATAGCTGAGCTTTAGGAAGCTCTGGCTGTAAGCGGTAGACCAATCACAACAGACTGGGCCATCTGGCCAATCAGAGCAGGCTCACGAAAAGGAGGGATTTAGAGAGACTGATTCATCCGACGATCGTTTGAGAATCATTGAAAAATGTGGTGATTTGCAATGTATATTGTGAGAAAATGAACATTTTCTTTTTACCTTTAATGCATGTAAACCTGTTTAGGAGACCTCCTAAGCAAAATTAGAAACCTTTCAAATAGCATAATAGGGGCACTTTAAGTTTTGAACTTTTACCCATCTGTTTACAAGGCAAGGAAAGTGATCAGACGCACCATTTACACCTGCTGGATGATAAAGCTGGTGACAAAAACACCACAGATGCACACTGAAGGAAGGAACCGAGCCATATCTACAGTCTAAGATCAAAAACTGGCTTGGGCTAGTCAGCAACCGCATAGCAACATCCTGAAAATGTGTCTGTGTGCATGACTTGTGATCATTAACCTATGCTATCTGCCCTTATACGGCATATTAGCACAAACAAAACCTCCTGTTAATGTTGTTGAATTAACCCATAGTCCCTAATTAACAGCCCACTCTCTCCCGCTTGCTTTATGTGCATAATATCCTCTAACGATTATTCTGCTCCTGCACTGGGTTCAGTAATCTCTGAATGGAAATTGCATACTTTCAAGAATCTAATGATAATGAATTTGCATTTCACAGGTTATTAGCACAGTTTGCTAAGTCAAGCATCACTATTGCTGTTGCTTATACTTGGGGTTAGTGCATTTGAACAAACCTGGAAGAGTACAAACCAAACTCACATACCTGTAATTCATCCTACAACATTTGTGCTACACAGATGTTGTAGTGTGTTAGTGGATGTTTATGATGTTGCATGGTGTACAAATAAAATGAGTTTAAGGCCTGCCTGCACTGCAGCAACATGCTGAAACCATTCAAAATACTCTATTACTTGCATAGCAACAAATCTAGCTGAAAATGTGTTGTGTGTTACAGTTAATGACTAAAGCTGCTTATATGAGCATTAATTACAGTCGCACACTCCCAACAATCATTCTGTTTGTCTGGACGCACAACAAACAGCAGTGAGACAGTGACAATGACACACAGACGGGAACATCCTGACCATCTGCTGCTTGTGTTGCATACTGCTTTCCATGGAAACTTTCCATGCCGAAGTGTTTGAGACAAACCTTGACCCACTGGACGAAAAACATGTTCATGCTCTCAAAACTTTTATATTAAGCCTGTCCTTTTTGGAAAAACATAATTCCACTAATTAAACATAATTAGTTTATTTCACTGTAATGGGGATAAGTAATGTATGATGGTAGCTTCTACTGCATCTATGCACTGCTATGACACAATTTGACCAATCACAAAACGCATTTAGCGGTTATAATCAATTATGCATGAAAGAATTAAACCTAAATCTGTGATTACTGCCAGAGATTGATACAGAAATATAGTTATTACGGTCTAAAAATCTGCATGTTGTTTAGCTCTTGTGGTATTTTGTAGAAGGTATTTCTGTAAAAGACTATGTAACCTTTGCTTTCACAGGAGCAATCTGTAAAAAAAAAGGCAGGAAAATTTAATGATATGGCCAATTTGGACAGGATTAAAATCATAGTAAAGCTCTTGGAATTATTATATTGTCACACGTCAGCAATCATCAATTCTGTCCAAATAAATTTTAAGTTTCAGTCAAAGAGAAAACTGAGAAGTGCAGTGCAGTTATATTTATTCAAATTTTGTTACATTTGTGTAAAGCTACATATACAGTAGTGGCCAAAAACAGGGGATATTTGTTTTTCATGACCCTACATGACCGTAATGCATTGTATTACATCAAAATACCATGTTAAGTATGTTATAAATATTTTATATTTAAAAAAAAAAATTGAAAGAAAAACAAAACACTAAACTTGGTTAAGGCATCTATGTGAAAAATTATCAGGCAAATAAGGTAAAAACTACAGAGCCCCCCACGTGCACACAATTTAGTATTTGTTCCCTCGATTTTAAATTGTGCAATTACTATTTTGTTCCCATTATAATTGTGATTGCATGTGATTTACTATTTTGTCCCTCGATTTATAATCCGTTTTCCCTCGATTTATAAATCATGGAGATTTACTATTTCATAAATCATGGACACAATTTACTATTTTATCCCTAGATTATAAATTGCGGACACGATTTTACGGAGCCCTGGACATGACATGCAGGAAAAAAGTAGTAGGCTAAATCTTGTGCACGATTTACTAATTATTCCCTCGGTTTTACTAAAACGTGTGCACGATTACTATTTAGTTCCCTCGTTTATAATCGTGAACACGATTTACTACAATTTATAAATCGAACACGATTTTCTAGTTCATTCCCTCGATTTATAAATCATGACACGATTTACTATTTCATTCTCTCGATTATAAATCGTGAACACATTTTCTAGTTCATTCCCTCGATTTAAACATCACGATTTACTATGTGATTTACATTTCGTTCCCTCGATTTTATAAATCGTGAACACGATTTACTATTTCATTCCCTCGATTTATAAATCGTGAACATTTACTATTCGTTCCTCGATTCGATTTACTATTTCGTTCCCTCGATTTATAAATCGTGAACACGATTTACTATTTCATTCCCTCGATTTATAAATCGTGAACACGATTTACTATTTCGTTCCCTCGATTTAAATCGATTGGCTCGTGCACGATTTAAGATTTTGTTCCCTCGATTTATAAATTGCGCACACAAATTACTATTTCCTTCTCTTGATTTATAAATCGTGATCAGGATTTAATAATTCGTTCCCTCAATTTTTAAATCGTGCACATGATTTAGCAAATCGAGGGAATGAATTAGTAAATTGTGCACACGATTTAACCTACTATTTTTTCCCTGCATGTCATGTGCGGGTCTCTGTAAAAATACACACACACACACACACACACACAAAACTAAAAAGCATGCAGCTGTTTTTAATATTTCTTTGGTTCTCTCTTGTTTTTGCATGTGTTCATAATTTCTTTGTATGACAGCCAGGCCAAAAATTATTTGGCATATTTCATTGTGTTATCGTCACAAATAAAACAACTGACTCCTAGCACAGCTACATAATATGATTACCAAATTTTTTATAATATTTGAATAAAGGGTGAAGAAGTCAATTTTCCAATGCTATACATCACTTTTGTACTTACTGTACTTGAGGCGTCTAGTAAAGTTAAGCAAAGTCAAACCTCTTCTCTGCATGCAATAAATGCAGAAATACATCAGGCAAATTCACCAACTCTATTCAACAATAATTAATTCAGCCAATAATGACTGCATGGAATTAATGTCAGAAATGTCCACATAGCCGGAAAGAGTGCGACCTTTCCCCTCCGACGGGAAATCTCTGGCCTTTAAACTCACAGAGCAGGTTCTGAACTTCATATCAGGAGGATTCATATAGTTCAAACTCAGAGGAGGAAGTGACCTTTAGGAAATTTAATTATGTGGTTTGATGACCTTGTCTGACCTCTGTTTTGAGATCTCATCCACAGATTTATTAGAATGGATGGTTGAGGTCGAGGAATAGAAGTTTGAAACAGCGAATTTGGCAAAAGTTGCCTCAAGTGACTAGAGAACTACAGGTATTAAATCCCACGGACCGTCTGATTCATATTATGCACAAGATTGACAAGAGCTTTTCGATAATCGCAGTTCCAGTCTCATATCTAGCTGGCTTTGTGCAATTTACACGAGTCGTGTGCAGGTTTATATCTGGAAATAAAGTACTGCTGGGTTCATAGAAGTGAATTTGAAGGATAACTAATAAAAGTTTATTTGCATAAAAACAAAATAAAGAGGAATATTGTGCTGTTCAAGGTTGTTCTCAGAGCTCATTTCTGATTTACCTGCACCTAAATATTCCATTAAAAATATTGTTAACACTAGACTCATTCATTAACATTAGTTCATGCATTAGCTAACATGAGCTAACAATAAACAATATATTTTTAAAGGTGTGAATAAACCCAACCGTCCTCGAGACTGGTCTCTTTAGATTCAGCGCAGAATACCCAATTTTTTCCATCTCGGACATTTTAGGCATCAGCCATTTTGAATTTTGTCGCAAAATGCTATATTTTATGAGCACATTGGCGTATCGTTATGAATCTCTGTAAATGTCATCGGCACCATGACCTGAAAGTACTTAAAAAGTTGAGAAAGCGCCACCTTGTGGCCTTGACCTTGTGGTCAAAAATTATAATGAAATTTCAAAACATTCTAATAGCTTTTGATTAATATTGTCTACTGTAATGAAACTGATCTTAACAGATGCCAAGAACATAGATACTAAATTCAAACTTCCTGTCTGCTATTTGATTATTTTTTTTTTTTTTTTTTAAAAAACACTTTTTCAAACTCCTCTTAAACTGATTTTGACCAAATTTGACTCAGATCATGCCAGGAAAAAAAGTTATTAAATTCGTGAACATTTTCGCTTAACACATTAACGAATCTGAGGCTGTATCTCTGCAATGCTTTGCCCTACTGACACCAAACTTTGTGTATGTCATCGTCACCCCACACTGACCAAACTCCATCAGTTTGGGGACAGTGCCACCTACTGGTCAAAAGTAATAAGCAATTAAATTGTATTACAAGTGATTGTATTAACCCTCATATTGTGTTCGGGTCATTTTGACCCGGAGAGGATTTCACGTACCTGAAAATGCTAGTTAATGTTATTGCATTGGACTAAAATTTACTGACTCACCCAGAGTTTAACAACTTCCCGAACATTTTTGATACTTTTTGTAATTTTTTTGTGTTTTTTCCATATTGTATCACTTGTGGTGTTTCCGGTCAAAAATAACCTGCCTACAAAATCTCTCATTATGCTATCACAAAATATTGGATTCAATCTTTTTGTCAACTTGTTTTCTTTCAATTGACAGGTTTTATATTTATTTTTGAGATCGTAGGCCTCATTGATCTTATATTGGTCACAAATGACTGCCCATTGAAAATGAATGGGGGAGTCGAAAATTTGAAGAATGTCAGTAACCAAATAGTTGATGGACCCTATTTTTTCCCCTACTATGAGAGATTTTTTTTTGCTCACACCCTATTTGGGTGTGAGCAAAAACATGCCTTTTTTTGTGTGTGTCCCTTTAAATGCAAATGAGCTGCTGCTCCCGGCCCCCTTTCCAGAAGAGGGCGGAGCTTTAACAGCTCGTGCTTCAGTTGCTCAACAACAACAAAGCCGGAGAATCTCACACAGCCAAAATGAGGATTGTCAGTAACAGTGTTCAGCCTTACATTGTTCAAACCGAAGTCGATACTGATGGAGAGACTCAGGAAGAAGTTACAACTTTTAGAATGAAACTGGATGTTTCTGAATGGTTAGTGGATAAATTATTGTAGTTGCTGTGGAGTTGATTCAACTCATCGACTAGCATGTGCCGTCATGTTAATCTTTTGTACAAATCCAGTGTTGAATTGACCCTCGATTGTGAAGCAGTCCGGCGTAAAATGACGGCATACACTCTACTACAACAACCCTTCCTCTTCTCTAAAGCAGCCCAACATGGCCTCACCCCCTTTGTTGTGTGTTCTTGGGGGCGGGGTTTATGTAAATTTTAGGGTTAGTGATGTCACTAACCCAGGAAGAAGCTTGTTGATTTAGTCGTTTGTTTTAGTCCTTAAAGAATTCTGTAAAAGAAAATATCTCCCTTTGCACTGATCTTTGAGCGTCAGAACTTTGCAGATGTTGTTTATGCTCAAACAGCAACATTACACACTAACTAATGTTAAAAAAGTGAAATCATAATCAATAGAATCATAATCATAATCATAGAACCTTTTCTTCTAAAAGTGTAACTAATATAGAAAACGTTAACAAATGTAACCTTGTAAAATGTAACCTAAATATCATAAAATATCTAAAGCTCCTGTCATTCACTACATGAAAAAAAAAAACAAACAGCATCATGGAAAACCGATTTTCCGAGGTTAGGTACCAAGAAAGTGCAACTGAAATTGGAAAAAACAAAACGAGAATATAAAAGCAAACCGCAAAGAGCAAAATGAAATCAAAGGAAAACAAGGTGAAAGGGCCTGAAGAGCTCTTGGGTCGTAACATCATGCATCTGCTTACACTGTCAAATAAATGAATGTTAAATTAGTTCCTGCAGAGTTACATCACCGCAGGAGTGAAGGTCTGCAGGAGCTACTCGAACTTGGGTGAGTTTCTGTGTTTTGAGAAGCTCGGCTCGCGGTGAGAATCTCATCAATAAAATTACAGGATGCTGTCAGACGAAAGGCGACGTGATTGATCTGAAAGCATGACGGTGAAATCCTCTTGTTGTTCACTTCAGATCGGGGTCGTTAGTGCTTGTTAAAACCACAGGCAACATTTCAACATTTACCAAAACATCTCTTGCTAAACTAAAGCGTTTCTACATTCATAATTCTCCAAGATTATAAAGACAAGCAATGTCTGTTAGAGACAAGCATCCTTTTAGCCAGAAGTATGAAAGTTCATCAATTAAAGACTGAATGCAAAACACTTTCAGATCAATATCAGATGGTAAAATAGAGCTGAGAGTAAAAATAATGTAATGAGTTGCATGTAAAATATTCTCTTTTTCATATCTGATTGGCATCAAATTAAGGTTGACTCATCTCGCTGTGTCTCTGCTCTCTAGGGCCGCTGAAGAAATTAAAGGCGAGGACGTAATTCTATCAGCGAGCTCATTTTCTCATTTTCTCTGCTGTGTGCAGCTGCATATATCTTGTTAAATATTAACCGGTGGCCTCCGCTCTCGTGCATTTCAATGAGCTGCATTTATCCATTGTGACGCAGCCATATGCACATACAACCAAACTAACATGCCACCAATCCATTATGATAGACGAGTCCGTGAAGATGGGTTTTTACAGACACTATTCATACGCTAGCCGAGACGTGGCTCGGACTGACTTTAGTTCATTAGCACAATAATGAGTAAAGCTGGGCCGCATGAATGAGTGCGAAGGTTTAGGGACTTACAGTTCGTCGAGGAGGGCTATTCAGACTGGGGCTCTTCCTAGCAAATGTTTTCACAACATTGCAGTCTGGTTGCAGTTAGGATATGTTGTGGTAAAATATCCTAAAAACATTCCAGAAACCACATCTAAAAGGAAATAATAATAATAACTGGGGTAAGTAGGGTCATTTTTAGTTGCAAATACAATAACTTTACATAAAATAAATTGACATATAAATATCAAATAAATAGATCAAAATGAATAAATAGATAAATAAATACATACAAGTAAGTGGGTAAACGATTGATAATAATAATAATAATAATAATAATAATAATGGGGTAAGTAGGGAAACTTTAGTGGCAAATACAGCATTTTATAAATAAATTTAAAAATATAAATAAAAACTAACTAAATAAACAACAAAAATAAACATAAATATAAATAAATAAGATAAATAAAATAATTTTGATTACAAATAAATAATTAAATAAATATAATAAATATAATATAAAGATAGATACAAAAACTATAATAAATAAAATAAATAGATACATATAACAAAAACAAGATGAATACAATAAACAATAAATAAATAAATAATATGAATAAATAAGATATACAATAATTCTGAATTAACAAATACATAAAATGATTAAACAAACAATAGATAAATAAATAAATAAATAAATAAATAAATAAATAGATTAATACAAATAAATAAATAAAATAAAAATAAAATATAAACAATATAATACAAATGTTATAAATAAACCAAAAAAAGAAATAAATAAATAAAAAACAAGTAAATATAAAAATATATATAATTCTAAATTAACAAATACATAATTATTAAACAATAATAGATAAATATAATAAATAATTAGATACAAATAAATAGACAATAAAATTAACAAATAAATACAAATATTATAAACAACAAACAAAATTAATTAAATAAAAAAAATAACAGATAAATAAGATACAAATAATCAATACTAAAATATTAAACATAAAATAAACAAAAAATATTATACAAATAAATAAAAATATATAAATGAAATATAAACAAATAAGATGAATACAAATAATTATAAATAAACAAATAAATAAAAATAAATTAACAAATATAAATAATATGATAAATAAAATAAAAATAAATAATAGATAAATTAAATAAATAATTTAAAGATAAAATAATAGATTCATACAAAAATACAAATAGATAATAAAATAAAGAACGATAAATACAAATAATAAATAATAAATAAATAAATAATAAACAAATAAAATATCAATACAAACACACACACACAACACACATATATATATATATATATATATATATTCATAAATACATGTTCATAGTTGTGCTAAATGGACTGAGAGCTCCTTACTGGGAAACCTTAGAAGTGCCAAATCAGAAGCAAAGCAACTTTAAATAAACGTCATGAATAAATGCAGCTGGCGACTAGGGTCTGAGGATCACTGCACTGCACGGCAAAGCGGCATCTTTCCCCGGGGCCAAACGGAGCGAATGCTTTCATAAAAAAACACAGAACCAGAAGCCAGAAACATCGACAAGAAATAGTCACTTCACTGACTTGTAAGTAAATAGCTTGGAATTATCACAGCTAAAGGCAGAGATGATTTACGACTTGTTTACACGCAACACCAGGATCACAGCGAGCGACTTCTGCAGGGAAGTTAAAGGAATAGTTCGCCCCCAAAAAATGAAAATACATTTATCTCTTATTTGCTACCAATATACACTCAAAAAATATTTTGATTTTAAAATGTGTGTAGGCTATTCTGAAAATCTGGATTACACAGTTCAGTTTTAACAAATCTCCTAGGCCTATTATGGTCATATGGACTACTGTTATGGGGCTTTTCCCCTTTAACTGTTCAGTTTCCCCTCTTGCATCTCTTTCTAACCACCTCACTAACATTGGTGCAGTGGCGGCATTACTTTGCTTGCTGTCAGTAATTAGTCCATGATGCTGAAAGCTGCCGTCACAGAGAGACGTTCACCAGCACATATTCTGAAAACCCATCGAAGGATGAAATACAAACATCAATCTCACTCTCTTTGCTGTACGCCGCACAAATGACTCGAAGGAGTTTTCCATGGCATGTGCTTGCTTCAGCGGCAGCGCTACTCAGTCTCAGATCTCGCCACAATGACAGGCCGATCAGAGTCAAATAGCACTTCAATGATGTGACAATTCACATTAACCCTGCAAAAGACAAGCATAAACAATAGTGATTAACAACCATGAAATTACTAAAACAACTGGTGCCAAATGTATAGAGCATTATAACAGGATTCAGATCATAACATGCCATTGAAAACATGTGCATTTATGACATGTGGCTCTTTGTCTTTCTTTTTCTTTTTTCCTCAGTCCTGTTCATACAGACTTTAACATGTTCAGTGTTCCAAATGACAAAAAAACGGTGTCCGCACACTTTTTACCTGGTTCCGGAAGTATTTTTCCATTCGTTTCTTCAAACAAAATCTTTGTTAAAGCATTTACATCCATGAACCAAGCCAACCAGCTATGAGGTGAATCACAACACTACAAACTCTGATTTGAAGCAAATAAGTATTTGAAAATCAGACAAAAATACAAAGGTACAAAACTTTGCACTTAATGGCTTTAGTAAAGGAATGAACTATGATCCCATGAAGCATTGCAAAAAGCATAACACATTATGACCACCTTCCTAATATTGTGTCGGTTCCCCTTTTGCTGCCAAACCTGACCCGTCGAGGCATGGACTTCAAATTTATGCAGTTTTTCTGATAAGGTGGACATATATTTTAGGAAGTTTATAGGCTGTTTTTAGTGGAAACAGATTGGCCTACTTATTTATTGCAGTGTAAATATAATTGTCTGTCTCGGCACGTTACTGAAGTAATTTAAAGAAACGTGCAAATCTTACCGTTTTCCTCAAATTTATCCTTCAAATACAGTGGTAATTGTTTGAAGATCCTTCACATGACATCAACACCTCCGTGCAGCTGCGGTTATACAGTAAGATATCATGGAGCATATATGCTATAATGTCATATGACAATGTTTAAGAAAAAATGGTTACTGGCGATGACGTCATAATGGTGGTTAATTTGCGTATTATTCTGACACTAGATGGTCAGATGATATAATGAGGCTTGAGAAAATGTCCCAATTTCTGAGTTCATTAATGCACTAGAAAATGTAGAGATTTGGCATTCATTTCTTTGAGTGCGCTTATGCTGCTCCTGCTGACGCACACATGGATACAACAGCTGTGGACTGACGGATCAGAATATTTTAAACTCAACTCTCACACACTTCAAAGAAACTACAGGCCTCAGTGACTGAGAACAGTGCTAAAAACATATTTTCCCAAAACAGGAGCAGTCTGCATCAGGCTTACAGTCGATGCAACAGTTCTAAACCTCTGAAGTCCAGAGACGGAGCAAACGTCCATGTGGTTAAATTTAGCACCGTGTCATAGACGGCCGTTTAAGTGGTGAGGAGTGATTAACAGCCGATACATTACAGTCAAGAGCTCATTATGACCTCAACTAGATCTCCATTATATCATAAAGACTCGAGTGCACATGATTCAAAACCTCTAACCTTAAATATGAGGTAACACCCCAGCAACTGCATAGCAAAATGCTAACAATCATTCCGAATACCCTAGGAACCACATGGCAACACAATAGCAATTACTAAGAACACCCTAGCAACTGCACAGAAACACATTAACACCCATTCAGAACTCCATTGCAGCCGCATTGCAGCACACTTACAAGCACTTAGAACACCCCAGCAACCGCATAGAAACACACTAACAACCACTCAGAACACCCAACCAACTGCACAGCAACACACTAACAACCACTCAGAACACCCAACAACTGCAGCTCAGCACAAACTAACACCACTCAGAACACCCAGCACAAACACTAACAACCACTCAGAACACCCAACCAACTGCACAGCAACACACTAACAACCACTCAGAACACCCAACCAACTGCACAGCAACACACTAACAACCACTCAGAACACCACCACAACACACTGACACCCACCACTGCACAGCAAACACAACACCACTCAACCACCAACTGCACAGCAACACACTAACAACCACTCAGTACACCAACCAACTGCACAGCAACACACTAACAACACCGCAGCAACACCAACAACCACTCAGCAACACACTAACAACCACTCAGAACATATAGCAACACACTAACAACCACTCAGAACACCCAACCAACTGCATAGCAACACACTAACAACCACTTTGAACAGCACCGCAGCAGAACACCCTAGGGACCGCATAACAACACATTAACAACTACTTATTAAAAATACAAAAAACAACTGCATATTTATAGCTACACACTAACAACCAATCGGAACACCCCAGCAACAGCACCGCAGCAGAACATTCTAGGGATTGCATAGCAACACATTTACAACTACTCAAAACACTCAACTAGCTGCACAGCAACATACTAACAACCACTTTGAACACCCCAGCAACAGCACCGCAGCAGAACACCCTAGGGGACTGAATAGGAACACATCAACAACCACCCATGAACACCCTAGAAACCACATAGCAACACACTAACAACCACTTAGATTTCACTAACAACACTTGATTTCATGTAGACTGTAGTATTACTATGCATCTCTTTTATATCATTATAATAACTTGCTTTCTATTTTAATTTTGCACATTAATGATGTCATGCATGTCGTATTTCTCTATCAGGACTCATATCGTCTCTAGACAGACAGCTTTCTTTTTTTTTTTCCCCTGTTTAAGACACCTTTTGTCACAGCTATAATTAGGTAAGGCAATTAGCTATAGCTGTTAGCGCTGCCCCGCTACACCACACACACACACACACACCATTAGAGCTCTGAGTCTTGTGTGGGCTGGAGGGTGAATGAGGGGAAGTGTGGTCTTTCTCAAGGTGATTCGAGTTCTAGGGCATCTGTTTCTTCTATCAGCGAAGCCAAGAGTGGACATCTGCTCACCGAAGTCTTCCAAGATCCATCATTCTAACAATCAACAGAATGATATCTTTGAAACACAATTATTTATTAATGGTGAACTCTTTGCCAGTAAGCAAACACCTAGAACTCCATAGGTTTTACGTTGTAACCACTTAGAACACTCTAGAAATCCCTAGAACTTTATAGTAACTGCTTTGCAAACACTTAAATCACCTTACAAACACCTAGAACCTCACAGTAACTGCCTAGTGACCCCCTAACAACCACTTAAAATACATGAGAAGCACCTAGAACTCCACAGTAACTGCCTAGTGACCCCAGAAACCCCTTGAGACACCTTAGAACTCCATAGTAACTGCCTAGCAAGCACTTAGAACACCTTAGAAACATTAGAACTCCATAGTAACTGCCTAGCGACCCCTTAGAACACCTTAGAAACACTTAGAACTCCATAGTAACTGCCTAGCAACCACTTAGAAAACTCTAGAAACACCTAGAACTTTATAGTAACTTGCGAATCTGCTTTGCGAACACTTAGAACACCTTACAGACACATAGAACCTCACAGACTAGTGACCCCTTACAGCCACTTAGAATACTTTAGAAACATCTAGAACTCCATAGTAATTGCCTAGCGACCCCTTAGAAACACTTAGAACTCCATAGTAACTACCTAGCAACCACTTAAAACTCTCTAAAAACACCTAGAACTTTATAGTAACTGCTTTGCAAACACTTAGAACACCTTACAAACACATAGAACCTCACAGTAACTGCATAGTGACCCCTAACAGCCACTTAGAATACATTAGAAACACCTAGAACTCTATAGTAACTACCTAGCGACCCCAGCAACCCCTTAGAACATCTTAGAAACACTTAAAACTCTGTAGTAACTGCCTAACAACCACTTAGAACACTCTAAAAACACCTAGAACTCCATAGTAACTGTCTAGCGAACCCCAGCAACCACTTAGAACACCCTATGATCATGAGACACAGAAGAAAGAGCAACTATACATTCTAATATATATACAAACCCGATTCCAAAAAAGTTGGGACACTGTACAAATTGTGAATAAAAACAGAATGCAATGATGTGGAAGTTTCAAATTTCAATATTTTATTCAGAATACAACATAGATGACATATGTTTAAACTGAGAGTTATATGCTATATAAGTTGATTTTAAATTTCATGGCATCAACACATCTCAAAAAAGTTGGGACAAGGCCATGTTTACCACTGTGTGGCATCCCCTCTTCTTTTTATAACAGTCTGCAAATGTCTGGGGACTGAGGAGACAAGTTGCTCAAGTTTAGGAATAGGAATGTTGTCCCATTCTTGTCTAATACAGGCTTCTAGTTGCTCAAGTGTCTTAGGTCTTCTTTGTTGCATCTTCCTCTTTATGATGCGCCAAATATTTTCTATGGGTGAAAGATCTGGACTGCAGGCTGGCCATTTCAGTGCCCGGATCCTTCTTCTACGCAACCATGATGTTGTAATTGATGCAGTATGTGGTCTGGCATTGTCATGTTGGAAAATGCAAGGTCTTCCCTGAAAGAGACGACGTCTGGATGGGAGCATATGTTGTTCTAGAACTTGGATATACCTATACTTCTGAACTGAGCACTGATAACAACTTGGGTTGTCCTTGTCCTCTTTAGTCCGGATGACATGGCGTCCCAGTTTTCCAAAAAGAACTTCAAATTTTGATTCGTCTGACCATAGAACAGTTTTCCACTTTGCCACAGTCCATTTTAAATGAGCCTTGGCCCAGAGAAAACGCCTGCACTTCTGGATCATGTTTAGATATGGCTTTTTTGACCTATAGAGATTTAGCTGGCCACGGCGAATGGCACAGTGGATTGTGTTCACCGACAATGTTTTCTGGAAGTATTCCTGAGCCCATGTTGTGATTTCCATTACAGTAGCATTCCTGTATGTGATGCAGTGCCGTCTAAGGGCCCGAAGATCACGGGCATCCAGTATGGTTTTCCGGCCTTGACCCTTACACACAGAGATTGTTCCAGATTCTCTGAATCTTTGGATGATATTATGCACTGTAGATGATGATAACTTCAAACTCTTGCAATTTTTCTCTGAGAAACTTCTTTCTGATATTGCTCCACTATTTTTTGCCGCAGCATTGGGGGAATTGGTGATCCTCTGCCCATCTTGACTTCTGAGAGACACTGCCACTCTGAGAGGCTCTTTTTATACCCAATCATGTTGCCAATTGACCTAATAAGATGCAAATTGGTCCTCCAGCTGTTCCTTATATGTACATTTAACTTTTCAGGCCTCTTATTGCTACCTGTCGTAACTTTTTTGGAATGTGTAGCTCTCATGAAATCCAAATGAGCCATATTTGGCACTTTCAATTTGATATGTTATCTATATATATTGTGAATAAAATATAAGTTTATGAGATTTGTAAATTATTGCATTCCTTTTTTATTCACAATTTGTACAGTGTCCCAACTTTTTTGGAATCGGGTTTGTGTGTATATATATATATATATATATATATATATACACAATTCTTTTCCTTATATTCTTTTCCTTTCACGGACAACATGGGAACAACCAGTGAACTCTGAACAACGCTTTTTCTAAGGCACAGCATGGAAAGTGATAAATTAAAGGTAACAGATAAACTGACAGTATTGTTAATGGCAATCTGTGTGAGATCTGATCTACTGTATCTGTAAATCCATGTCTGATACGTTCCTGCAGGTACAGTAGAATGATCTATATCGTGTCTGTTTTTATGACCTTCACCATGTCCCTAATAAAGATTAAAGATAGATTTCTCTAGAGCTGTGGAGAACAGTGTGACCTTGCCGAGTGTGTGTGTGTGTCTGTGTGTGTGTGTGTTGCAGAGTTTCGATGTGCACGTTGTCACAGATGAATTAGCCATTTACGATAATTAAAATAAAAAAATAATTTCACAAGTACAAGAGAAAGTCATGCTAGCCTGTTACACAAGAATTTACACACATATGCACTTAAACACACACACACACACACATGCACGTGTGTGAATCTGGGCTAGTGCGGTGCATGT
Source organism: Culter alburnus (assembly GCA_028476615.1). Taxonomy (NCBI): domain Eukaryota; kingdom Metazoa; phylum Chordata; class Actinopteri; order Cypriniformes; family Xenocyprididae; genus Culter; species Culter alburnus. The sequence continues at coordinate 240,281 of JAOTNS010000806.1, forward strand.
CTGCGCCTCTGAGGAGCAAACCTACATATCAACTCTTAAACTGCCGTATTCTAAACACACACACACACACACACACACACACACACAGCTCCTTATCACACTCCATACATGGTAGATAAATGAAGCAGGGAAAGAAAGAGAGCACGAGACTCAGACAGAAAGGACAAGAGAGAGAGAGAGAGAGAGAGAAATAGGGTGATTGGGTGTCTTCCTGAACTTCTAGAGAGGAAAATTCAGTCTGCCATTAAAGTGGGGCATGTTACTAAACCAAGAGAGACACGCAAAAAACTCACAGTCCTCGATCAACCTCAAACACTCACACTGTAGTTTAGTGTACAGATACAGCATATAAAGAGATCCTCACACAAACGCATCATGACATCATCAGCGTGCATCTTTATGTATCATTGCTTCAGATTACAATTATTAGTTATAAAGTCAACATCAAATCAAAAAATGACCCTTAATGACCCCTTCTTTAACCCTCCATGGCACATGGCTACATATAATAATAACCATTATTATAATCTCATTATTATATTCTTGTTATTATTAAAGTACAGAGTAGACCAATCCCAACAGACTGGGCCATCTGGGCTGCGTTCAGCCCTGACATAATGTTGTAAGACATTTTTTAAACGGAAACGGTGGTGCGTTGAACACCCTGTTCTGATGATGCAAAAGTTGCAACTATGGCAGCAGAGAAGGCCATTCTTTGTGTTCTTTTTGAAGAATTTTCGGAGCCTGATGAAATGGGTATAAAAAATGAAATGGTGCTGATCATGCTGATATGTTATATTTTTACTATAAAACTCTTACGACAAACATGTCTTCTAATATCTTCAATTGCTCCGAGTTGCTGGACCCATTGTGTGAGCTGTCTCTTTAATACTACGTGGTTTATATACATGTTGCTACTGATTGGGCTGACATTTTTGACAAATCCAACAAATAAGAGAAAACGTATCTCAAACTCCATTGCACACCGTTCCCAGGAACCCATAGCAAAATGTTGCGCACTGGTTTGAGCTTGAACGTGCCTGACCAATCAGAGCAGAGTAGACCAATCACAACAGACTGAACCATCTGACCAATCTCTTTGAGAAATTAGGCGATGCTGCAATATATTTTATGAGAAAATTAAAGTGATTTTGAACCTTGGCACATATTTCCAGTACCATTCAAAAGTTTGGGATCAGTACGATTTTTTTTAATGCTTCTGCTCACCAAGACTGCATTTATTTGATCCAAAATACAGTAAAAACCATAATATTGTGAAATATTATTACGAATTAAAATAACTGTTTGCAAAATCCTCAGAGTTAAATCAACTCTGCTCAGAGAACATATGGTCCCTCTCAACATAGAGTTAAAATAACACTGAAGCAGAGTTAAAGTTAATGAGATAATATGCTGTTTGTGGAGTTGTTTAATCAGATCTTGAGAGATTTAATGTCTTTTATCTTCAGTTGATTTCATCTAAGGCTGTGGCTGGAAGTCATTTGTAGTTATTTTGTTTCTCTTCTGTGATTCTGCTTGTTAACAGCAGGTGTTCATCACTAATGCTCAATCATAACTTAATTATTCACTTAATTATCTCATTAACTTTAACTCTGCTTCAGTGTTACTTTAACACTATATAGAGAGGGACCATATGTAATCTGAGCAGAATTGATTTAACTGGGGATTTTTCCATGTATGTGAATATATGTTAACTGTAATCCTGTGATCAAAGCTGATTCTCAGCATCATTACTCCAGTCTTCAGTGTCACATGATCCTTCAGAAATCATTCTAATATGCTGATTTGATGCTCAAGAAACATTTCTGATTATTATCAGTGTTGGAAACAATTGTGTACAATTTTATCCAGGATTCTTTGATGAACAGAAAGTTCAAAAGAACAGCATTTATCTGAAATAGAAAGCTTTTGTAACATTATAAAAATGCTATATGAAATAAAAAATAAAATAGTTTCAGTAATAATAAAAAGATAAACATTTTAAGGAAATCTGGTATGTTTTGCCATTTGGCAACTCAAGGCATGTTGTTTTTCTTCCTTAATGAAATTCATGTTTTTTTGTGAACTAATGCAGTTATACATTTGGAATGCATAAAAATTCAAACTGAGTGTGTCATAAATCATAATTGTGTTTCTTCTGCATAAATACAATAATATTATAAACTCTTCAGAATAAATGAATAATTACAATAACTGATGCCAATATTAGTAAAACTTTACAAAGGGAACATGCATTACTGCAGTTCAACTATGGCACACAATTAGCATGTGGTTAACATTCAAAACAAATACGTATTACAGAAAAACAAAGTTGCTCAGTTTTGTCTTATTATGCATTAGTGCATGATATTTCAAATAATAATAATAATAATAGAAACTGTGCATAGTAAGTTTGTCAAATTGTGAAGAATGTTTCTTTTAAGGCATTCAGAAGATGCTTGTATCCTATATTTACAATATTATCTGCTGAGAAAATGTTTCTTGTACAAACAGGTGCTAAAATAACCCTAGTAAAGAAACAAAGCATTGTGCAAACGAACAAGCTAACGCAAGAATTTCTTTATTCACATTAATCTACATACTGTTGAACAGAATATATAGTAAAATACAGTATAATTTAACATATTAGCAAAAACTAATAGTTTTAGTATTAAAGATACTAAAATAACACTGCTAGAGATTTTACTGATTTATTTATTTCATTACAATCTATGTATTATTTTTTCCCCAACCTTTCTTCTAGTATGGTTCTGACCACTGGGTGTGTTTCATTATAAACTTTCTGTCCTAAATGTGTGTGTGCGATATATATATAATTTGGATGGCTGACATTCTGGCTCTCTTCTTTCATTTCTTTCTAATAAAGTTCAGAGAGTCTGTTTCTACTCTCTGCTCCACGGCTTTTGTGAACCCTTCACGTAATTAGAGAATCAACCCATGCCAGTCGGTCCGCCGCCCCCAAGGGTCCCTCTCCAAGAGTCTGTGAGAGTGCGAACACTTTGTTCTTATTAATGCAGTCCTAGCCAACACTTGCCTGATACTTCCATGAGAGAGAGAGAGAGAGATGAACTAGATGAAAAATAATAAAATAACAATCACAATTCCAAAGTGTTCACCTGAAATCTCACAGCATACATATAAACATGAATTACGCACATGCTCATATGACACGCAGTCAAACCAGGATGAGCAGAGAATAGATTGAATTCCTTCAGATCTTGGAATCATTTACACAGGGAGATTTCACACAAAAAGTATACAACTGTTCATTTGTAGTTCATGTTGAACTTACATGCTAACTAAATGCTGAATTAACAGGTTGGATTAATAACTGCTTTAGAAGTATTTTTCATTGCCATGTTAACTAATGTTAACTAATGGAACCTTATTGTACGTGTTACTAAGTTATCATTCTGTCATCATTTACTCACCCTCATGTCATCCAAACTTTCATGACTTCTTCAGTGGAGCACAAAATGAGATTTGCTCTTTTCCATTAAATGAACGCAAACAGTGACTGGAATATGACATGCTACAAAAAGGACAAAGAAGCGGCATGAAAAATATTATAAAAGTCCAAACATATCATGCATTTTACTGCAAGTCTTCAAAGTATGATGACTTATCTGAGTGAACTTAATTGAATCTTTCCCTAGAATTTCAAAAGACTCGAAAACAGAAACATATATTATAAAACAGAACATTTGGATTCCAAATTCTGATTAGATGAGCCACAATCAAAGCTGTTTTAAAGGGGACCTATAATGCCCCTTTTACAAGATGTAATATTAGTCTCTGCTGTCCCCAGAATGTGTCTGTGAAGTTTCAGCTCAAAATACCCCACAGATCATTTATTATTTAGCTTGTCAAATTTGCCCCTATTTGGGTGTGAGCAAAAACACAGTTTTTGTGTGTGTCCCTTTAAATGCAAATGAGCTGCTGTCCCCACCCCCTTTCCTTCGTTAATATTCAGAACACAAATTAAGATATTTTAGTTGAAATCCGATAGCTCCGTGAGGCCTCCATAGGGAGCAATGACACTTCCTCTCTCAAGATCCATAAAGGTACTAAAAACATATTTAAATCAGTTCATGTGAGTACAGTGGTTCAATATTAATATTATAAAGCGACGAGAATATTTTTGGTGCACCAAAAAAACAAAACAAAATAACGACTTATTTAGTGATTCAAAACACTGCTTCAGGAAGCATCGGAGCATAAATGAATCAGTGTATCGAATCATGATTCAGATCGCTGATCGCGAATCATGATTCAGAATGGCTGAAATCATGTGACTTTGGCGCTCCGAACAGCAGATTCGACACACTGATTCATTTGTGCTCCGAATCTTCCTGAAGCAGTGTTTTGAAATCAGCCATCACTAAATAAGTCGTTATTTTGTTTTTTGGTGCACCGAAAAATATTCTCGTCGCTTTATAATATTAATATTGAACCACTGTACTCACATGAACTGATTTAAATATGTTTTTAGTACCTTTATGGATCTTGAGAGAGGAAGTGTCATTGCTCCCTATGGAGGCCTCACTGAGCCATCGGATTTCAACTAAAATATCTTAATTTGTGTTCCGAAGATTAACGAAGATCTTATGGGTGTGGAACGGCATGAGGGTAAGTAATAAATGACATTATTTTCATTTTTGGGTGAACTAACCCTTTAAGAATTTCTTGAATCCATATCAAGAGCACAAGAACCTCTTTTACTTCTACATTTAGTGCTGAGCACTTGTGTTTGGACAACCTTGTTAACGGCAGGTGTAAACGGGGTCTTGAAGACTCTCATCCAGTATTGTTGGACTGATTCTACATTAGTTCTGCTGCAGTGTTAAGCACAGTCAGAGCCTCAAGCCATGAACAGTGACCCTGAATCCTAAATAGGACACCCTGCCTGCTCGTGTGCTCCGCTCCCGGTGCTGCTGATTTTGAGGTGCTTCTTCCTCTCCGGTCTTGAGTCTGCCGAAGAACCTGAGGACATGAGACACACACTCATGCATCAAACTCTTGTCTAAAGATTGTCCTTTACCCACTTTCACAGAGATATGTGCAGATGCAAGGGTGAATTGAGGTCCTGTTCACACCTGGTATTAAGATGCGTTTTGGTCGATCGGATCACAAGAGACACATTCCTGTTTACACCTGGTATTTTGATCCATCTCTTTTGTCCACTTCTGTCCTGATTTCTTCGAGGGGAGGGTCTATAGGCAGGTAAATGTATGGGTTTTTCAGATATTTCGATCTAATAGACAAAATAAGCTCACGCAATTTACATACAAACAAGACTGGAGATGACAGAAAAACATAAGAAAAGCATCAGCTTTGATTTCTGCTCTGATAGCCACGAGACCAGCCGAACGCTGTGAGTGTGTGTTAGAAATCAGGAATGGAGAACATTGTTTTCAAACCAAACTTGGGTCTTTAGCCAACAAAGTTTAAATCCCACCTGGCTAGTGCACTTCCCATAATGTTCATGCATTAGGTCAGTAGGTGGAATGTATGCTGTCTTTTGTGGCTGTTTGAACGCATTTATCCATATAAGTGTTTACACTATGAAAGAAATCTAGTCGAATGAGTTTTGAACTACCTCTGGAAGTGGGCAAGCTCAAAATGTTTTACACCCCGTTTACACCTCTATTTAGTGTCGTCCACTTGTGATCCAATCGACCAGAACGCTTCCGTGATGCTGTTAAAACAGCCTTAAATGCCTTCAAATATGCCGTTTTGGGTCTAAACGGGATTCGACTATAGCGCAATTCTGAACCTTTGGGCTTGCATATAGGGTACATTTACCGACAACAATGTACTACAGCACGTACAATGTTGTCAAAACGATCCCTGTTCACACAGATGTCAGAAAGCAAAGTCTTTGTTTAATATTTAAATCTAGCCTTTGTTTAACATTACCTTTGAGAATATATGTCTGTACTATCTTAATCAGTCTACTTAATTATTAGCATTCTGTCTAAAGAACAAAGAAACAAGATTAAATGAGGATTTTACAACAGATGGAGAGGTTGAGTGTTCACTTCACAGACACTGAGTGAAATAAAAAGTTCTCAATTAACATGTTCTTCACCTAATTCTGTCTGAATCTGCATGTCATTACATATTCATGAGGCTCTCATCATATGGCATGGATAGAGATTCTACACTGATTCAAATACAATGCAGTGAATATATTGATGCATGTAGATGCAGTATAGGCTAAAATGAAAGAGAGAAAAAAATGAGTGAAAGGTAATGTCGTTGATAGGAGGTGGAGAACATCACTTTGATGTCATGAGGAAATTACTTCAATGACACAAATCACACAAAAACAAAAGCAAGTGCTTTATCACAGAGCTTCAGGGGAACAGCACAGGTAATTACTAAAGAACAGAAAACACTGATGATCTGATTGGGTATTGATTGTGTGTGTGTTATGGCCTGTGGGTGGTTTGGTTTCCATCCACAGGGATCAAGGACAGGGAAAGTGAAGGAAAGGTTGGGGATGTGTGTTTGTATTGCTGGCATGTTGTATTTCAATGTTTACAACAAACATTAAAAAATCCCAAAGGGCCTTCATGATTGTTGTTGGTTCACAAAACTGTACTTCATTTTATGTGAGCAATTCATGCATTGATTTTATGATCAAATCTACAAGTTAAAAGAGCAGTGTGGCAGCCAAATGCGATTTCCAACTAGAATAATTATCTTCATTAGCTGTAATGAACCTGCTGCTTCCCATTGGGTTTAAATAGTGTGTGACTGATGTTTCCTGGTATTTGAACAAAGATTTTTGTCCATCAGTTGATGAAAGCATCATGTGTTGAGTCTTACCTTCAGAAAGGTTCAGACTCTCTCTTGACAGACGCTTAAGGGGGTTGGTTCACCAAAAATGAAAATTCTGTCATTTATTACTCATCCTCATGCCATTCCACACCCGTAAGACTTTCGTTAATCTTCAGAACACAAATTAAGATATTTTAGTTGAAATCCGATAGCTCCGTGAGGCCTCCATAGGGAGCAATGACATTTCCTCTCTCAAGATCCATAAAGGTACTAAAAACATATTTAAATCAGTTCATGAGTACAGTGGTTCAATATAATATTATAAAGCGTCGAGAATATTTTTGGTGCGCCAAAAAAAAAATATATATATATATATATATATATAGTGATGGCAGATTTCAAAACACTGCTTCAGGAAGCTTCGGAGCGTTATGAATCAGCGTTTCGAATCAGCGGTTCGGGTGCCAAAGTCACGTGATTTCAGCCGTTGGCATGTGATCCGAATCATGATTCGATACGCTGATTAATATGCTCCGTAGCTTCCTGAAGCAGTGTTTGAAATCTGCCATCACTAAATATATATATATATTATATTATTTATATTTATATATATATATAATATATATATATATATATACACACTAAACTATCTTAATTTGTGTTCCGAAGATTATCAAAAAAATTTTTCGGCTGTGGAACGGCATGAGGGTAAGTAATAAATGACATAATTTTTGGGTGAACTAACCCTTTAACGTCTCCTAAATGCACCAATAAGACACAGTTTAAAGAGAAGTTCACCCAAAAAAAATGAAAACTCTTGACATCACTCCGGTTTGAACAATGTAAGGCTGAACACCGTTACTGACAATCCTCATTTTGGCTGCGTGAGATTCTCCAGCTTTGTTGTTAATGAGCAACCGAAGCGTGAGCTGTTAAAGCTCTGCCCTCTTCTGGAAAAGGGGCTGGGAGCAGCAGCTCATTTGCATTTAAAGGGACACACACAAAAATGGTGTGTTTTTGTTTTCACACCCAAATAGGGCAAATTTGACAAGCTATAATAAATGATCTGTGGGGTATTTTGAGCTGAAACTTCACAGACACGTTCTGGGGACACCAGAGACTTATATTACATCTTGTGAAAGGGGTTCGCTTTAAATCTCATTGGCCCACTCGCTGTTTATTACACATCAAATATGTTCTGATTGGCTGATTGTGTGACATTGTGTGTGTGCATTTTTACTTCAATAATGATAGAAAGAGTTGAGTTCTAGTTGCTTGATAGATTTAAAGTTTGATATCACCAAGATTATAGTCATTTTCAAACATAATTTATTTAATAGTATATATAAAATTTATTTTATAAACAAAAGCAGATGTTATTTATTTATTTAATATTTAACAATAATTTATTTTTATTTATTTATGTCATTATTATTTTTAATTATTTATTCTGGATGTATATGGTAAGGAAAACAAAACAGAAGTCATAAAAGAACAAATAAATCAATTGAAATCCTTACTACATTTACATTTGGAGACTTGACAGACGACGTTTCTTCCTGTGAAAGAGAAAACAAAACCCTACACGCACTCTCACGCACACGCACACACACACGCACACACACACATTACAGCAGCACTTCAGACGCTGATTGATTATGTTGACTGTGATTGTATGCGTGAGAGCTTTTAAAATTGTGTTTTGGCAGAGATAAACAAAAGAGAGATGATGAGTATTTTTCCTTCATGAAATGAGAATACTGAAAGGGTAATACACAACCTCCTGAATTATTCATAAGTCATAAAGAGCTAAGCACAAACCCCGCCCTCAGGCGGAAGCCAAACTCCAGAGTCAAATAAATCATGATTGGAGAGTAAATCAACTGACATCATTATTAGTGTGCCAATCATTACCATAGTTTCAACCAACAAAAAAAAAAAAAAAAGCCCAGTTACATTAATATTATAACAATAAAACAGCAAATAAATAAGAAAATAAAGATTTTCACCATATGTAGTGATAAAGCAGGTGAAAAAAAAAAAAAATCCACAGGTTTACATTAACCAGAATATCAATTAAAGGTAGATTTTTTTTTTTTTTTTTAGCCCAACTGGTCAAAACACCCTAGCAATCACCATCAACATCAAACACCATGCACAGTCAATAACCACTGAGAATTTCTTCATAAAATGTAAAAATCTAGTTTAATTTTAATGTCCTTTGCACAGGTGGCCCAGTAAAATAAAACATTCATGGTGTGTGAAACCATTTAAATTCAAATCCAATTAAATTTCAGCTCTTCTGTATGGCTATACATCCCATAAAAAGGACAAGGCTTTTATGTTCATAATTAAAGGTCTGTAACACCTTTACATTGAACACAATGGCTGGACACACTATACAGGATCGGACGGTCGCTCATTTACCGCAGAATTAATTACCTTTCCGTATAAAAGAAAAAGAGGAAGGGGGCAACTGAGGAAAGGTCCATCACGGTCACTGAAGCGTGCATTATCTAGCTGATGTTCACCCTCCAACAATCACTTACTGAGGAGCCACTGATTGAAAAGGAAAAGCTAGCTGATCATTAGAGTACACATGATAGTCAATACCACTTATTTGGAGTAGCTAGAATGGAAGCGAATGCTAAATGTGGCACGGTTGCATACTAATCATGCTACAAGTGTAGGGCTAGAAGAGGAGGCTTCTTTATGAAAATGTCAGAAGCAGATGCGAGGAGATGTAATAAGTGTGCATGCACACACTGAAGGGCACTTTCTGTCCAACTGCAGGGTGAAACACTCTTAGGCGTGCTGTTTATTAAGATTTGACTCACACACGCCGCACCTTTGAATGAATCCGGGAGTATTTCTCTGCCGTGTGAATAGCCTGCTAGCCACTGTGAACGTGCATGACATGGCAGTGCTTATATTCAGACAGACCGATGGAATTGGATGGAAAATCTGGATGGAAAACAGAGGGCTAGAAAAATTAAATATATACAGCACAAGGTTCTCGAGGTCATGGAAAACCTGGAAACATCAGGGAAATGTGTAATGAAATGTTAAAAGTCATGGACTTTTCTATAGCAAATGTAAATTTCTCTGTTTATGCTGTATATCGAGGCTCAGGAAGACAATCCTCTGTTGAGACACATTCAAAATCTCCTCATGTTTTTGTCTTTTTGGAGACTTTTAATAACTATAATAGTTTAAATATCTTGATACCAAGGACTGGTGCAAATGTAAATTATCCACAGCTAGCTCTATTAAATATTTATGCAATAATCATGCTTGACTTCTGAGATCACATCTGGGGAAAAAAATGTGGGATTTAAAATCTAATTTTACTTTGTAATCCAAAGCAATTAGTTCTTAGATCAGACCTTGAATTAGACACACTAAATAAACACTAAAGTTTACTAAAATGACTTTGCACACGAAGCAAAAGATTGCATATAACTACACAGACAAGGTTGGTAGAAGATTCTATCACACCCGGCAGTGGGCAAGTATAAGGATTTGAATGAGTTTGACAAGGGCCAAATTGTGATGGCTAGACGACGGTCAGAGCATCTCCAAAACTGCAGCTCTTGTGGGGTGTTCCCGGTCTGCAGTGGTCACTATCAAAAGTGGTGCAAGGAAGGAACAGTGGAGAACCGGCGACAGGGTCATGGGCGGCCAAGGCTCATTGATGCACGTGGGGAGCGAAGGCTAGCCTGTGTGGTCCGATCCAACAGACGAGCTCCTGTAGCTCAAACTGCTCAAGAAGTTAATGCTGGTTCTGATAGAAAGGTGTCAGAATACACAGTGCATCACAGTTTGTTGAGTATGGAGCTGCATAGCTGCAGACCAGTCAGGGTGCCCATGCTGACCCCTGTGTCCACCGCCGAAAGCGCCAACAGTGAGCATCAGAACTGGACCACGGAGCAATGGAAGAAGGTGGCCTGGTCTGATGAATCACGTTTTCTCTTACATCACGTGGATGGCCGGGTGTGCGTGCATGTCGCTTACCTGGGGAACACATGGCACCAGGATGCACTATGGGAAGAAGGCAAGCCGGCAGAGGCAGTGTGATGCTTTGGACAATGTTCTGCTGGGAAACCTTGGGTCCTGCCATCCATGTGGATGTTACTTTGACACATACCGCCTACCTAAACATTGCTGTAGACCATGTACACTCTTTCATGGAAACGGTATTTCCTGGTGGCTGTGGCCTCTTTCAGCAGGATAATGCATCCTGCCACAAAGCAAAAATGGTTCAGGAATGGTCTGAGGAGCACAATGAGTTTGAGGTGTTGACTTGGTGTCCAAATTCCCCAGATCTCAATCCAATCAAGCATCTGTGGGATGTGCTATCTAATGGTGCTTCACACCAGACGCGAATGAAGTGTTAAGCGTGAATGATTTTACATGTTAAGTCAATGCAATGACTCGAATAGACATCCTGTGGCGCGTTTCATGCGGATGATGCAGTGTGAATTGAGCGTTTCGGGCGTTTGATGCGCACAGCGCGTAACGCGTGATTCGCGGCAAATCGTGCAAGTTGAAAAATCTGAACTTTGGCGAATACTTGCGCCACATTAACCAATCAGGAGTTTGCTCTAGTAGTAACGTGATTATAATGTAGCGAACGGAGGCAGAAATTCGAAACAACAATGGAGGACAAAATCATCGTCGTTGTACGATAAATCATTGTACTTTTATAGAAACAGGAATAAAAAGGATCTTGCTTGGAAAAAAGTGAGTGAGGAGGTCAGACAATCTGGTAAGTTGTAAAAAAAAAAAAGATATTTATATACATATTAAGAATACAAGCTAGCTAAAGCTGGCAAATTGAGCTTATTCGCCGTATTTTACAACTACTTTCCCGCTGACGAGTTGATGCCTTTATTCAGAGGAAGTGTGCAGAAACAAGACTGGAACGGCCTGGCAGAAGCCCCTCTCATGATGCAAATTTGCGTCTGTTGTGAAGTAAATTTCACGCACGAATGAAGCGAGTAAACTCAAAATGTTCAAGCATCCAACTACGTGCGAATAGCGCGATTTATTCGCGCAAGTCGCGTCTGGTGTGAACGCCCCATAATTAATCACAAATTTATCGTACATCAAATTTGGTACATCAAGATATTATTCCCAAAAGATCATTTGAAGTAGAAAGTAGATTCAGAAAGAATTTTTTTTAGACATATACAGTGATATTCTTAGCAGAACACTGAAGTACCATGTAAATACCATGTTACATTCATTTCAGTTACATGGTATATCAAAGTACCTTGGTATTACCATCTGATACCACCACTGTTATGTAACATCCAAAAAAAAAAAAAAAAAAAAAACACACATGGTACATGTTCAAAAAATAGTACCATGGTAAATAAAAGCAGCATCAATGGAAAATGGAAGCTGATCCTCGTGTAGTGTAAAGAGCAGTAGTTTTGAGCATATAAACAGAAGTTTGAGTTTCAACATCCTGATGGCGTAAAGACAGAAAAACAACGAGAGAAATGGTTTCTCGCACACAAGAACAAACAAAGTTCACCGTCAATATAGAGGAGAAACTTCCTCTCACTGATTCTGGAGACTGACAGGATTGTTGTGATCTGTCAGCATCAGGCACCTGTTTGGTAATGACCTCATTTCCTGTCGGCGTGGGGGAGATGGCTGCGTATGCTTTCTTCAGCTGCTGTTCCTGTAAACTGTGGACGTGAGAGATATGAATTAGTTAACAGTCCCGGCTGAATACCTTTCATGTGTTTCAGTGCTCGATGCTGTTTTGTGCTTTCCCTAAAGCCTGATGGAGAGAGAGAAGAAGGGAGAGCGATGCCTGTTTTTCTGTATATCATTCATGAAACACCAACACACAAAAGCTTTCATCGTCTCTCAGGCTGTCAGCGGAGGTGGAGTACTACAGGATGAAGAAACCCACAGGTCACTGGTGTGAGTCAGCGGAGCTGTGAATGAACGACCTGTTAGAGGAGGCGGAAACACAATCACGCTAAAAGACAAGAGACTCACAGAGAAGAAAAGAGCATGAAATGACAGCCTAGACTGTGATCATTCATTAAGCACTACACCATGTGACCACAAAAGACATCATGAAAGACTAATAAGAAAAACTAATAAGAAAATGAGTACCATTGGAAAATATGCCAGGGTGCTTTTCCATTGAGCTAACACTCTGATTATGATATAACTAACTACTTGACTACATAACCTGCCCACAAATAAACATGATGCATCTCAGCCTTTGTTTTGTGGGTCTTAAAGGTTTTAAAAAAATACATCACAACATACAAAGCAATTTATAATTCAGCATCAACTGTCGCTAGATCTCATACAGTTGGTAGAGCACATAGTATATGACAGAGTTCACCAGAGTGGTATCAGATGGTAATTCCAAGGTACTCTGATATATAGTACGTAACTGTCGACACAACACAAATCCAACACCACTAAAAACACAAGAAATTAAGAACAATTTAAGGATGGACCAATCACAGGACATTTCATCAGTGAAGCTGTTCCCATGGCGATGAAGCCAGCAGCGGGGTTTGTGGAACAGCCAGTGACACTTTAAGTGCTGGCTGACAGGAAACGTCCAGCTGCATATGAGAGTTTGACAGAGAAACTGTGGCATTGTGAGTTTCACACAGGGGAGTTTCAGGCCTTTCATCAGTACTGGGGAATCGTCTTTACCTGCAGTACAGGGTCGTTCACAGGCTGCACAAACAATGAAAAGAGCTGCTTCCTCATTGGAAAAACGATAGAATGCAAGTTTTGTTTCCTACAAATGGATTCAATATCTAAGGAAGCTTGTTTCCACCAGAGAATAATAATAATTTAAAAAGAAGAATAAAAAAGGTAACTGACTTTTTGCGCAATTCTGATTTTTTTTACTGAGAATTCTGAGTTTATATTTCACAATTCTGATTTTTCCTCTCAGAATTCTGAATTTAGATTACACAATTCAGATTTTTTTCCCCCCACTGAATTCTGAGTTTAGATTCTGCAATTCAGATTTTTCCCCCTCCGAATTCTAAATTTATATTCCGCAATTCTGATTTTTTTCCCCTCTCAGAATTCTGAGTTTACATTCCGTAATTCAGATTTTTTTCCTCTCTCTCAGAATTCTGAGTTTACATTCTGCAATTCTGACTTTTTTAATCTCAGAATTCTCTTTTTTGTTTCCATCAAGGAATAAAAAAAGGTAATTGCAACTCACAATTCTGACTTTTCTTCTCAGAATCGCAATTGCGTGATATAAACTTGCAATTGCGAATTTGTCACACCATTCTGAGTTTTTATAGAAAAAGTCTGAATTGTGTGATTAAAAAGTCACGATTACCATTTTTATATAATTAAATAAGCTTCCATATTATCAACTCATCCAGCGCTCTATGTGTCATCTGTCTTAAAAAAATATCCTGATACTTTCATTGTGAGAAACCACTGCAAATGATTCATTGCATGAGTGAACTATCCTAATGAATCAAATTGAATCGCGAACAATTCAAGGCCTGTTTCAAACTCTGTTAGATCAACAGAGTGATTCATTCGTGAATCTGACATTGCTAGTTCTGATTCTAAACAGCTGATCGAAAACACATGATTGCTAAAATATTATTAGAGAAAATGTGATTCTCAGTTTAGCATATGGTAATCTCCATTGACACATAAAAAGTGATCAAAAGTGATCAAAATCATTTATGATGTTTAAACAAGTGAAGATAAAATCAAAACTTCCCATGTTGACCAGATGAGGACCTCCTGCCATTTTACAGCAACTTGTTGCCATTTTCTGAGAGCTGTAACCCATTTTCACAGTTATTTTTATTCTCCTCAGTTAAAAATTAAAACCTCCTCCATAATTCCATCTCTCTTCACTCATTCTAATAAAATCTACACACTTTACCACATGATCACATGATTGTCGGTGGTAGCTTTTTGTTTTCAGCAAGGAGCAAAAAAAAAAAAAAAAAAAAACTAATTTATGCATGAAAATGGTCACATCTAACCAGGATAAGACATTGTACAAGATACTGTACAGCACTGACAGTTCAGCTCAGGTCTTAAATAACAGATCTCTTTCATGTCTGACACTGTAAAGTGAAGACTCGTGTTGTAAATCCACAGCTCAAATTAAGTGCAGTGGCCTGTTTTATGCCTCGCTGATATCAAACCTGCTGTCGGCTTTCCGGATGGAAATAGAAATTCGCAAAGCTGTGATATCTGTGAGGTAAAGCACAGGGTTCAGGTCACGGACGACTTTCTCTGCTTGTTTCTGCTCACAGGTATGAATGAATGCAGAGGAATGAATCAAGGACTGAGTTTGGATTAGCTGTATGAATGAGTCTGAGGAATTATAAGAAAGACCACTACCAATCCAAAACCACTTTTAAATTACAGGACATTTTATTCACAGCGAGTAGTGAATATTTAAGGTTTCTTGGATGATGATAATGATGACTATTATTATTATTATTATATCCATAATGCCATGATGATCCCCTTATATTCTAGGAAATATATATATATTATATATATATATATATATATATATATATTATTTTTTTTTTTTTTCTTTCTTTTTTTTTTCATGTATAAAGACTAATTTATGCTGTGTGAGACAAATAGTTAACATTTTAATCAATTCATTTAATTAAACGATTAACTTTGTCTTTTTATAGTCTATCATTTCTACCCAATATTAAAGAAATGTTCAATTCAAATGAATTTACATAGCACTTTTATAATAATAAAATAATTGATAAATTAACATGATAAATAAAGTAATTGATAAATAAAATTATAAATAGATAAACAATATAAATACTGAATGACAGTAAGAAATAAACAATTATGCATATAGTTTTCTAAAACATAAAAAACAATATTTTTGTTAAAAGATCTTTCATTTAAAAAAAAAAACCTTTATGAAAGAAGAAAAAGAGTTAACATTTTAATAAATTCCATTAATTTCATATAATGAATGTTTTTCTACCCAATATTAGGAAAGTATATTTGATTAAAATGTATTCGTATAGCACTTTGATAATAACACATATTTTATTGTAATAATAAATAAACAAAATAACTGACAAATAAAGACATGATAAAATAAAATTTGACAAATAAAATTATAAATATTTAAAAGTTACCCTATGTAACTTTTTTCAAAATTAACAAAATTTAAATGAGTCAATACATCATCAAACCTTCTTCCAAAATGTTTTTTTTTCTAACCTTGACTCACAATAGTAAGCCTATTATAATATATATTAATTCATAATTATATATGTTTATATTTTAGACCTGTCAGGATTGTTTTCGCAGGAAACTGCATGTACATACGCCACTTGCCTGTGCATGTCTCGCCATATCCGTTCTTTGCAAAATGCATGAAGGTCCAAAAGTTACCTTTAGTGTACCTTTAAACAAAAATACTGTTGCAAGGATTTTTTTCTTCAGAAAACTATATCCATATTTGTTTTTTACTGTTAAAAGACCTTTCATATGTTTTTTTTTCATTTTTTTTTTTTTATTTTCTGCAGCTCCTCTAGCACCCTGTTGTGGCCCTATAGTTTGAAAAATAGTTAAAAAAAAATGTTGTTTTGCACATCTCTAGAACAAATAAGCCTGTAAATAAACAAAAAAAAAAAAACGTTTGGGCCTGGGCATGCGCAGAAAGAATCGTCTATTTTAAATAGGCTATATGAATTATACACAATATGCCACTAGAAAACAACTCTAAAAATGTCAGAAACAGTCCTGCCATTTTAAATAAAGGGTTAAACTAACACTACAGGAGATCGATTGCTGTAGACAGTGCTCTAGAATTAATTAGAGTAGGCTATCATTAGTTTTATCCGGCTAATTATTATTTTATACCCATAAAAAGGTCAGTTAGTACAGTTTACTGCTGAACAGCTCATTTTGTCAGTGTGAAATAACACAGAAATTGAAAATTAATAGTTAGTTATATATCTTCAATCTCCCCTCGAAGCTCCGTCAGTCCTCAGAGAAGCTGTCAATCAACTGTAATCACGACACGCCCCGTTTCTATAGCACCAAATTGCTAGCTAAAATCAAACTTATCACAAAAACGAACAATTAAATATAAACCAGCATGATAGCAACTACCTTAAATGACCAAACCATCTTTCGGAAAATTTTATTTGAAGCATAATTTGTTTTTATGTTTTAACTTAAGTCTCATTCGACTGCATTGAGAGGGCGGGGTTTATGACCTGTACTGCATCCAGCCTCCAGGGGGCGATCAAAGAGCCCGCAGCTTCACTTTTCAGGACGTATGAGACACACCCGCAAGAAACTTGAAACTATTTCAAGGAAATCTATTTAAATGTGTTTTTAAATGGAAAGCGCATCTCAGACTTTCCGTGGAGTTCACTCTCCGCCTATGATCAGAAAATTAAAGCACAATTACTGAACTAGAAACATAATTAGGCTATATTTATAAATAACTATCACTCGGAGACCCACCGTCTTCAACTATTTTAATGGTAAGTACACTCAAAGACACATCAATATGCTACATGTGTAGGCTACATATTTTTATTGCTATTTAGCATCATTTTGATTATTGTGTTGTTTAAGGAATTGAATGCATTTGTGCCTCGTGTTTGCAAAGTATATAGGCATAAGCATAATGCAAAGGGGTTTCGTTTTTGGTGTAGTTTAGTCTAATTATGGACTATCTGACTATCTTGTGTTTTGGTGTAGAACTTTCTATTTCAGAAATAATAAATACGGGATATTGTTTTGATGAAAGTCTGTTTCTCACATCATAAAAATAATGCTCTGGCGATGGCCCTGCTAAGTACACTAGCTTTGCCTTGTTCTCAAAAACACCTAGCATCCAGCGTCACTTTACCTCCACAGCTCTTCAGCTTCATTCTGTTCTCATCTCTCGCTCTTTCTGACACTCTCAGCAGTTGTAGGTAGCAGATGGTTGTCCATTTCTAAAGGAGCAAATACAACAGAAGTTACTCTCTCTCTCTTTCTCTCTCACACACACACTTTCAGACTTAGACAAAAATGTGAATTGCCACCAGTGACTATCTTCTCAGGAAAAGAACAGCAGTGCAGCAGTTAACCTGCAGAGACAGTTTTCATCCTTATTTAAACACAAATCAAAAAAATACGTCTGTATTCATCAGAGTAGACTCACAGTGTATTAAACAGTGAATTTAAAGGCGTCTCTCTCCTCACAGGACTCTTTTCAGATTCAGTTCAAACTCTGCTGATTGTCTAACAGACAGGAGGGGATAGCTATGGGAATAATAGATGAATGCAGTTATAATGTGAATATACTATGTTAACATCCACATTTGCCCTCATTGGTGGCCACTTTCAAATAAAGTTACTTGCAGATTGCATCAGCAATCATCAGCTGTCTAATAACATTAGCAAAAATTTGCTTTATTCATTTGTCAAACTGACAAATAGTTTAAAAAAAAAGCAACAGAGCTCAACTGTACCCCTCCACTTTTATTTTTTTTTCATCAGCCTTGATTTCTGAAGAATTTCTCAATTATTTAATCTGTAAGGGGAAAAAATTAATAAGTTTCAAGCCTTGAACCAAACCAACCTGCTCCCAGATGAATAACAACATTACACACTTTAATTTGAAGCAAAAAATCTAACAAATGCAACTTAAAACATTTAACATTATTTTATTTATACTTTTTTCTCAGAATTGTGATTTATATCTCACAATTGTGACTTTATAAGACACAATTGCGAGTTTATATTATGCAATTTTGAGAAAAAGTCAGAATTGCGAGAAAAAAGTCAGAATTGCGACTTTATATTACAATTCTGACTTTATATCACAGAATTCTGATGTTATTTCTTGCAATTGTGAGTTCAAATCTTGCAATTCTGAGAAAAAAACATCAGAATTGTGAGATAAAAAGTCAAAATTACCTTTTTTATTTTTTTATTTAGTGGCGGAAACAAGCTTCCATAAATATATAAACATTCTTATATCAAGATATATTTACTTGAGATGCAAAATTACTTTAGGTATTAAGTCTTGTTTTCTGAAAAAATGTACAATAATTATGCTTAAAACAAGAACAAATATCTGCCAATGAAGTCATAATAAGAAACTTCTTTCAAAGGAAAAAGTTGATTTTTCTTCACCCCACTGAGATATTTGTTCTTGTTTTAAGAAAAAAAAAAAACTTAATTTTGATGATTTTTCCAGAAAACAAGTATTTATCTCATTTTGCTCCCAAGTATGTAAGAATTTATTTATTTATTTATTTATTTATTCTTTGCAGTGAACAGAAATTTTTATCAGCATATTACACAGAAAAATGCAAAGATTTTTGTTTTAAAAAAGCAAACTACAATCTAAGGGGACGCGTTTTTGACGTGTTAAAACCACAAGACGGGTCAAAAAGCAAGGTAAAATTTGAATTTTCTTAACTTGAGCGCCGTGTTTTCAGAAAGCTGCATCGCGCACGAGATTGCAAAAGACGCAAGCGAAATGGTCAAACACATCCGTCTAGAGACTTTACATTGAAAAACAATGAAATAGTAGCACAGTGGAGTGGAAAAACACTCTGTGTTCCAGTAACTGGTCGGCCAGTAACTGGTCGGCTTTAGACTATCAAGGTTCATTAGTCCAGTTGGAAACTAAATCACTGCTACAATGACTGTGTGTGAAGAACTAATCGCTGTATACCTTGTAAGCATGCAAGGTTTGAGACATCTGATCTTTGAAAGTTTTGCATCTTGTGATCTACTATGTGTCTGTAAAATAAACGGAAATACAGTTGTTATACAATATAGCATAACAGGGAAACTGTCTGTGGATTTTGCATGTGTGTGTTGAATCTCCGTGTTGATTTATGGCTGTTGATTATAACTCTGTGCCACGTCAATGTCTCAGTGCCGGACACATCAATAACTACTGACAAAATTCATCTTACCAGATTAAATTGACAGACGTAGGTGGGGGGTGGCATCCCACACGTACAATCCAGCCTATCCGCGACCTCATCTCATTATTCCCAAAAGCTTATTAAATATAAAACAGACACCATTTATCACGGCATACAGCCCGACAACAGGATGCATACATCACCAGAAATGTCAGCGAGAGGGTTTATTTACACTTTCTATACGCTGTGTGGATGTTGCTAGCTCACCTCTGAGCGTCCCGCTGACAGAAGACACGTTTCCTGTGGGGTCCAAGGTAAAAATGAGCTGACGTTATAAAAAGTGCATATAGCCACAAGAAATAAAGATTTATTTACACTTTTCAATGGTCTTTTGTTGATAAAAGGCTGAAGTTTAACTATGGATGAGATGAAACCTGAAACACAGACAAAATGCCATTTTTTACAATATATTAAAAAAGCCATATTATTCTATTTTACAAAGACTTGATTTTGATTTTGGGGTCTACTAATATGTTTGAATGTTTTTCACATATTTGTGATTGTTGCAGCACCTCTCTTCCCTATGAAAGCTGGTTTCCGCCACTAAATAATAAAATAAAAAAGGTAATTGCAACTTTTTTCTCACAATTGTGTTATAAAGTCAGAATTGTGAGATATAAATTTGCAATTCTGACTTTATAACTCACAATTCTGACTTTATAACTCGCAATTCTGACTTTATATCTTGTAATTCTGACTTTATATCACACAATTCTGACTTTATATCTCACAATTCTGACTTTATAACTTGCAATTCTGACTTTATATCTCATAATTCTGACTTTATTGCAATTCTGACTTTACATCTCGCAATTCTGACTTTATATCTTGCAATTCTGACTTTATAACTCTTACTTATATCTCACAATTCTGACTTTATATCTCGTATTCTGACTTTATATCACACAATTGACTGACTGACTTATATCTCATAATTCTGACTTTAAAACTCGCAATTCTGACTTTATATCTCAATTCTGACTTTGTATCTCATAATTCTGACTTTATATCTCATAATTCTGACTTTGTATCTCAATTCTGACTTTATATCACACAATTCTGACTTTGTATCTCACAATTCTGACTTTATATCACACAATTCTGACTTTGACTTTATATCACACAATTCTGACTTTGTATCTCAATTCTGACTATATCACATTCTGACTTTAATCTCACAATTGACTTTGTATCTCAATTCTGACTTTAACAATTCTGTTCTCATATCTGACTCTCGCAATTCGACTGATCTCATATTTCTGACTTTATATCTCATAATTCTGACTTTGTATCTCAATTCTGACTTTGTATCTTTCTGACTTTATACTCTCAATTCTGACTTTATATCTCACAATTCTGACTTTATATCTCTCAATTCTGACTTTATATCACACAATTGACTTTATAACTCGCAAGGACAAGGTATAAAGTCAGAAATTGCATATCTCAATTTGACTTTATCTCCCTTATATCTCACAATTCTGACTTTATAGACTGACTTCTCACAATTTGACTTTATATCTCTCAATTCTGACTTTATATCACACAATTTTGACTTTATAGACTTTATATCTCGGCTGACTTTATGACTTTTTCTGACTTCTCAATTCTGACTTTATAACATGCAATTGTGGGTTTATATTTCACAATATATTTTTTTCATTCATTTCATGGCA
The DNA here is from genome assembly GCA_028476615.1 of Culter alburnus. Classification (NCBI taxonomy): domain Eukaryota; kingdom Metazoa; phylum Chordata; class Actinopteri; order Cypriniformes; family Xenocyprididae; genus Culter; species Culter alburnus. The sequence continues at coordinate 261,738 of JAOTNS010000806.1, forward strand.
CTGACCAGCACACAGTAAGTTTGAATTGTAATCTGAATTGGAATGAAAGGAAGTGGAATATACTGGATCGCAATTCAAAGAAATGTAACAGGTAATGCAGGTAATGAAGCGACCTTCCACCCTGATCCTAGATAGATGTATAAATAAAATATATTAAAACATACAACAGCCTACAAATAAATATTTATATAAAAATGGGCATTTTAAACATTAATAATAATCAGAAATGCTAAATTAGCATAGAATGATTTCTGAAGGATCATGTAACTGAGGATTGGAATAATGATGCTGAAAATTCAGCTTTGATCACAGGAATACATTTTTTAAGATATTTTACTGTATTTTTGATCAAATAAATGCAGCCTTTGTGAGCATAATATACTACAGAATTGAATTAGAATTTAAAGCCCATATAATTCGTGTTCTTGTGTTTGTAGATGAAATTCAATGAAAAATTCAAAATCTAGTAGCTTCATTCAATTGAAATAATCACTGCATTAATATGCTTTTGCAAAAAGTCTAATTTAAAAAAAAAAAAATTGCGCTTTTGCAATGTCTAATTTATAAAAAAAAAAAAAAAATTGCGTTGTCACTTTGAACACACCTTAAACCTGCTGATCACAACACTCATGCCAGGTATGGATGAGGAGGAATCTCTGATCCCTCTGTCCATTTATCCCACAGGATTTCATACAGAATGCTGGATTCCGAGGCACGTCATCATCATCACTTGTTGTGATGCAGCCTGTGCGTTATCATGGGACTTCGTCTGAGCCGCTGAAATTGTGTAAAGAAGAGCATGTTAAAAAAATCATGAAAGTGAATTAGTGGTTATTTGTGTGAAAGATCAACCGCTGACCTCTGCTTTCTGTCCCAGAGCCTGAAGGGACAGGCGCTAAATAACACAGACCGCTCAGTCCACCATGTCCTTTGAGTGCTTTGTTAAAGTAAAGGCCAGACGCCCCTCGAACTGCCAGTTCAGCTCTGAAATATTTATGCACCCAACCACTAATCATGATGTCCATCATCCTCACCCACCACTGCATCAGAATGAGTCTGTTATTTGTCTGATAAACACCTTCTTTCAAATTGCTGTATTACAGTCACAACCTTATCAGGAAAAGTCTGAACTTCTAGCAGGATAATGATGCTCTTAAATTACCCAGTGAAGTCCCAAGCTAATGCTAACACTGATAACTCTAGATCAGGTTTAGCCTTCAGGTTCAGGTTCATCTTCACAATAATACGCTATATTTAAAAGAAGACAATGTATATTTCTATGATATCCTGGTCTACAGTACATTTACCAAATGTCCACCCTCAAAGGAAATTGAGAGGGAAAATTTACAAGAACATCATAACCCGCGTACAACCCCTTATGTTATTGTGGCAACACAACATTACACTGATGCTATCAGATATGTACCATGGTATTAAATGATCAACATAATCATTTACCATGCTATTTACATGGTACAGTATAGGGGTGTGATGAGATCTCATGCCACAAGATCTCACAAGATTAAAATGTGATGAGATTTCTTGAAAAGCTGTCCACATCATTGCCATGATCGATTGTAAGGTTGAAATTAGGATAGAATATGCCACTGCTATACATTTACATTACACCTCCACTGTCATTTTGCTTATATAGAAATAAAAACCATTTAATTCAGATAATGGTCGCTTTAATCCCATCCAGCTCATCGAACACGAGCAGCAGAACCATACGTAGTGCAGGAGGAATCAGAGTTCACTGATCAATTGGAATTAAAGTTGGAATATTTGCTGCTGCTGCATGTATCATCATTCTTTAAAAACTATGTTACTAACATCTATGTTACATACCGTAATGAATAGATCAACGTGTAAACAGCAGAGAAAACAGCCTTATCCGACAGTTACATGGCAGTTTTGGTTTGTTTACAAATATTTCTTCAAGGTTACTTGTGCTGAACTCTGGTCAGATGAGGCTTCAAACACTTAACCTTGTCTTCAAAACAAGAGAGACCTTTCCCACAGTGACGTCTCTGAAATTGATTCTATTTAATGTAAGTCGACCCACGGCCCCAGAGAGGGCTGGGATTTGACTGACATGACCAGTTGTCGTGGAGACCGGTTACCTTGGGTTGCCATGGTAACTGGCAGACAGCAGTAGGGACTTTATGAAAGTCAAAGTAACTCAGAATGATAAAAGTGATAATTTGGAAGAGAAGTAAATTAACCTGCATGAGTATTATTCATAAATATGAAATGAAGATGTAAACATGCAGAAATAAACAAGTTGTAAAGTTCAAGATCAAGTTCAAAGATTTTTAGTGTGGTGCAGAAGTTCCCACCAGAGTGCTAGAGTGTTGTCGGTAGTTGCCAGGGAGTTGCTAGGGTGTTCTAGGTCATCTCTAACGTGTTGTTTTCTAAGTTAAAGAACCAAAATACCACTAATTTGTGCAAATTCTAGCCAAATCTAGGTGCCAGAGATTTCTTTACACGCAAGACAAATGTTGCTGCTGTTGAGGGACTTGAGGTCAAAACACGGTAGTGATCTCAAGATTGGGTTTAAAGGGATAGTTCACCCAAAAAAGAAAATTATCCCATGATTTACTCACCCTCAAGCCATCAGATGTATATGACTATCTTCTTTCAGACAAACACAATCGGATATATATTTAAAATATACTGGCTCTTACAAGCTTTATAATGGTAGTGAAGGGGGGGCTACATTTTGAAGCTAAAAAAAAAAAAAATTCATCCATCCATCATACATATAATTCATACGGCTCCAGGAGGTTAATAAAGGCCTTCTGAAGAGAAGCGATGGGTTTAAAATATCCATATTTAAAACTTATTAATAATAACTAGCTTCTAGCAGACAGCCATACACATCGATTTGCGGTGGAAGAGTGAACTCTGACTTGACGTATGTCGTAATGACAAACGTGGAAACTCAGAGGAGAGAGCAAAACAAAACACCGGTCTCAAATTAGAAGTCAAAATGATAATTTTAAAAGAGAAATGTCAGAGGATTTTGATATAAGAGAAGAGGAGCTTGAGTTTGTTGCCCAGCCCTATTTGTTTGAACCGTGAGAGGCGTCTAAGCTTACGATACTCCTACATCCTGCGTCATACATCGCGTCACAGGGTTACTCTTGTGATGCAAGTCGACTTGTGCAGTATGTGTACGGTCGTCCGCTGGAAGCTAGTTATTTTAGATTATAAAGTTTTAAATTTGGATATTTTTCTTACAAAAACCCATTGCTTCGCTTCAGAAGGCCTTTATTAACCCCCTGGAGCCGTATGGGTTATATTTATGAGTAAATCATGGGATAATTTACATTTTTGGGTGAACTATCCCTTTAAGTCAGATAGAATAACACTCTCATGCAAAGAACATACAGCATCACCCTCTCAATATGAGTACATGAGACCAGGACTCATACTGGAGTCCCTGTGCTTAGAGAACAAACACACACACACACACACACACACACACTAGTGGACATGAGAGGTGTTAGAAGTGTGATCGTTTCCTGGGGGAAATAAATATCTGTCTCATGCCCTTATTACATCCTACAGCCGTATGACACACACAGAGCTGCAACTCCCAAGACATCTTCCCCTGCCCTTGAGAAACACCTGATACCACACACACACACACACACACACAAGGATCAAAACTACACCATCACCGAAGGGCATGCTGGCCTGGTGTCACCCTCACTGCCATTCAAACACGGTTTATCGCATTTATATTCTGATTCTTCCTTGTTGAAAACAAGCTCTGCACTCTTAACAATAAACTAAAGGTTTCAGTACATCCATAAAATGGGTCTTGATATGAACCAGCAAAGACAAAACGTTTTCACAACATTTCATTAGATTTGGGGGTTAGGTTAATTTTTTGCTTAAAAATAAAGTTACGAATAATGTGAGTGACCAAGATATGAGGTGAGCTTACATTTTGATTACCAAATAAATCAGGCCATACTGCAACTTTGAGGAAAGGGGTTTTAGTTTACAATTAATATAATAATTATTAAACCAAAATAAATATTGTAAATATTGTGTTTAAAAAAAAAAAAAAACATTAAACTGACCTGGCCAGCACATCACAATATATGCAATATTTTGAATTCAAGATGCTAAGGTATTCAATATTAAATGTTTTTGGAAAATCTCACATAAAAGTCACTACAATTGTTCAAAAGTTTAAATATAAAATGTAAATTTTCCGATCACTAATGATATATATGATATATATAATTAACATATGGTTAAGGGGGAAAATACTGTCTCTTAATGGAAAAAAAAAAGTTAATTTCTGTCACTATTGTGAACTAACCCCACACAGTTAAAATATCTAAATTGTTTTAGTTGTGCTAACTGGAAAGAGTGCTGCATTGTGTAGAGCAGAGGAGAAAAACATCTCTCTACCTCTCTCTGTCTGAATGAATGAATGTGTTTATGTGTGTTTATTTGAGACTTTGACTAAATGAATGTGCTGGAGACAGAGGGTTTCCCAACACATTTGTCACGGGGGTGATAACCTGTCAGCGCTGGAAAGCTTTTCTGCCGTTTTGATTCATGCCTTGCATTCACTCAGCTGTCATTAGCAGCCAGCGCCTGTCTGAGAGAAATCACCAGCGAGCTGAAAGCGAACCCCTGCGTTTTACTGATGAGAGAAAATTATAAGAACCAGTGTTATTCATGTCCCGACATGACACTAGTGATAAGAATGAATTAAAACCCCAGACGGAAGAGGCGAACTTTAAGACTTAGCGTTTAATTAACTGATATACCGTTTCTTTAAACTTTGGAGGCTTGTTGTGTGTTTGCCAGCCGTGAGCACAGCAGTCTGGTTCTGCAAGTAAAAGTCCTATTCATTTTCTCCATAGAGAAATTGATTTTTTGCAATAATGTATTACACCTTTCCGAAACCGACCCACCGTGAGCTCTGAGGTTGTTAAATGATGGTATATGATTCTGTAGAGGCCACAATTTAGTGTTTTTCATATTTAAAGGTTTAAGGCAACTATAACTATATTAGCATCCAGATATATCTTTCCGTTTATAAACGAGCGCTGCAGCTTCCGCCATTGTAAAAGTACAAACTCTTTAAAGCAGGATAGATTATGATTTGCTGCCAATGTTTTAATCATTCACCAGCTGGAATAAAATAACTAGCGTTATATTTGTTTCTCTGTGCCGTTATCATCGTTGTTATCGCAACTGCTATTCTTTTACATTTAGAACATTTTTACTGTACATCTTTATCATATCTTTATTAGTTATCGGCTTTGGTGTGAACATAGCCAACTGAACTACTAAGTATAATAACAAATAGGGGAGAGTGGGGTAAGATGAGCCATTACTTATGTGGTCCTCAATATAAAGGAAAATGAGGCAGAAGTACAATGGAAGTATTTAAAGTAATTTTCATAATTTTAATGATCAGAATAGGTCTATGACAAAGGGTTCTAAAAATATGGCTTCTTATTTAAAAAAGGCGTTCATGTGGCTCAATTTACCCCAGATTAGGAGTAAATTCAGCCGAGTCAGTAGGTGGGTGTAAACTGACCATCTAAGTGAATCTGAATCAAACCCATGTGAAATTTTAAAGACAACCTCTTTTGAAAACTAATTTAATAATCAAATCTCCATTTAAAAATATTTATATTTCTTTTCTTAAAGCTACCTTAAACAACATAAAACCAACCAAATGAAGTTGAAATTGCAGTATCTTTAATTGTGCTCATTTCTGAAACAATATGTTGAACACCAGAGTTGTAACCTTCCCAAAAACAGATGAAAACAGAGAATTTGAGTAAAATTACATAAAAACTGAATTAGAATGAATAAATGTTACTAAAAACGAATAAATACTTTAGTCAGAATGTTCTTGGTCTGGTATTTTATATTAAACCTGTTGCGTAATATTACATAGAAATATACCAGTTATACTTCAGAGATATACTTAACTTCAGTGCCTTATGGTGGGGTAAATGCTGGCTCAATTTACCCCACAACATTTGCCTCACTTTGCCCCATAGCTGCCATTTTATGAAAAGCTAGTTAGCTTACCAATTTAGAATAATATTTAGCTAAATGAATTGCATGGTTTTGTACATTGCTAAATCACCAATATGCATCATAAATATTTTTAGACCTGGACAAATTTGCTTTGATGTAACAGCCATTACATCTGTTATGTTAAAATGTTACTTTGACAAGCCAAAAACAGTTTTTAAAGTAAACTGGCACCTTCCACTCCTCCCGTGTGCTTCTCCTTTTCACAGTCTGACAGAAATGATGGGTAGTTCCAAAATATATGGTCACATGACAATAAAAGGGTACGGTTGCCAAGATACAGGGGGTGGGTCAACTCACCCACTGGCTCATCTTACCCCACTCTCCCCTATAATCACTGTGACGCTGTTAGCATAGCTTGGTTCTGTTTAAGTAAGAAAAAAAGAAAGAAAGAAAGAAAAAAAAGGTTATTTTAAGTAAAAACAAGTATGTTTATGAAGGCCAAAAGAAGCCATTGTGAATGGACAATATATGAACCAGTGTTTTGGAAAAAGTAATATGATCATGGGATAACTTTAATGTTAATTGTAGCCTAGGTTTTTTTTTCTTCTTCTTCTTCTTCTTTTTTTGCATAAACTCTTGTAATAATTGAAAACACCAAAAATATGGATCACAAATTCAATATCTCTTTCCCTGTTTGCTTAGTGGAGAAGAGGAGAGACTAAACAGAGCTGGTTTGGTTCAAAAACTAAAAATAATAAAAACAGGACAGTATGAATCAGTCACAAATTTTTTTTAAAAAAAAAGACATTTCAATAGGAATATCAAGTGTACCTGTTGAGAGTGTGTTGACAGTTCATGTAGTTTGAAGGTTGAGCTCAAGAAAACCAATAAAAAAAATGTCAGTTACAGATTTAAAAAACAAAAGGGCAGGAAAAAAGAACCCTAAACTCAAACTGACTATACTGTTGCCAAATATTATGATGTAAAGCAGCTAAAGCTTGCTCGAAAAGTCACTGAAATTTGCTAAATGACGCTAGATGTTTCGGTTTTCAGACATCGGAACGAGTATGAAATATTGACTGAAACACGGCCCATTAAGCCTACATGTTAACAGTCACTTCCAAGCTGCTGCTTTGCATCCTGACTTAAAATCACCATACACAAGTTAAAGATTATGACTGTGGTGTGATTTCAGCTATATTTAGCTGTAAAATTATCACTCAGAGTCACTAGATTTGTGCTGGTTTTTTTTGGGAAAAAAAAAAAAAAAAGATGACTAAATTAGGGTCTGAAAAGTCACTAAATCTAGTGAAGAACTTTTGCAAAAAATTGAGGATTTGGTTCTAAAAAAAATATTTTTAGTATGTAATATTGCTGTGACATTGTTAGCTTAGCACATCTCATTGTACGTTTTTTTCTGAAATGTTTTAGTTGTACGTTCTTCATTTAAAGGGATCCTTGATTATGATTTCACTTTTTTAACTTTAGTGTGTAATGTTGCCTGATCAAAGTTCGATGCAAAGGGAGATATTTTCTTTTCAAGAATTCTCTGTTTAAGGACTACAACAAACGGCTGGTAGAGACTACAACAAGCTTCTTCTAGGGTTGGTGATATCACCAACCCTAAAATTTACATAAACCCCGCCCCCGAGAACATGCAACAAAGGGGGTGAGGCCATGCTGGGCTGCTTTAGAGAAGAGGAAGAGTTGTTGTAGTAGAGTGTTGTTGTCATGCCGTCGTTTTACAGTGGACTGCTTCACAAACGAGGGTCAATTCAACTGGATTTGCACAAAAGATTAACATGACGACACATGCTAGTCAATGAGTTGAATCAAGTCCACAGCAGCTACATAAATTTATCCACTAACCGTTCAGAAATGTCCAGTTTCATTCTAAAAGTTGTAACTTCTCCCTGAGTCTCTCCATCAGTGTCGACTCCGGTTTGAACAATGTAAGGCTGAACACCGTTACTGACAATCCTTATTTTGGCTGCGTGAGATTCTCCAGCTTTGTTGTTGTTGAACAACCAAAGCCCAGGCCTTTAAAGCTCCGCCCTCTTCTGGAAAGGGGGCGGGGAGCAGCAGCTCATTTGCATTTAAAGGGACACACACAAAAATGGTGTTTTTGCTCACACCCAAATAGAGACAAATTTGACAAGCTATAATAATCTGTGGGATATTTTGAACTGAACCTTCACAGACACATTCTGGGGACACCAGAAACTTATATTACATCTTGTAAAAAGGGCATACTAGGCCCACTTTAATATGAACATTAGCAAATGTTCTTTGAACATATTTTTGTTATCGGAGTAGATATGGCTTGTGTTCCTCCTCTAATGTACGTCTGTGGGATTTTTTCACCTGTTTTATCATCTACCAGGTCCAAATAGTGCATCTGATCATGATTTGAAGAATCATTTATATATGGAGTGCAAACAAGTAACATGTTGGAGTTTATTACTTGCCGTTTCTTTCTTAGATGAAGCCAGGTGTGGTGGTTCATGTACAGTAATTTGCCTGAGTAGTTTCAACTCACAATTCGGAAATAACATCTCATCAGTAAACATCAATGTTCATCACCCTTACAGATGAAATGCTCCTCAACATCCACATCACGTCACATTATTGAAGATTATTTCAACGTCAAGATGTTCTGTGTCGAGGAATAGCGTAACATTCATCCACTGGATGAAATATCCACCGTGACCACATCCTGTCATGCCTGTAGTTCTCGTTAACACAGGTCACATCACACATTAACGAGAACTCACGCCAATTAACAGCCAATTATCTCTCACCTTCAGCCACAAACAGAAACCTCATCACTAGTGTGTCATCTCTCTTCACAGGTTTTCAACAGCTTCAGGTTTGGTTTACGCTTCTGTTCTGTCTGTTTTGTCATGTAAATCTACACACACAAAACATGCTTGGATTTGTGATATTTTCTATGGTCAATTACATGTGCACTGTAAAACAAGTTAAATACTTTGAGATAATCCATCTGACAAAGTGATTAAGCAGTGATCTCTCTCTAAACTTGATCTTTAAAATTTACATTTAATATGTTGTGAGATTTGAGAGATTAATAGCTGTTGAAAACCTGTGTATATATACAGTGGGTACAGAAAGTATTCAGACCCCCTTAAATTTTTCACTATTTGTTATATTGCAGCCATTTGCAAAAATCACTTAAGTTTTTTTTTTTTCATTAATGTCACACAGCACCCCATATTGACAGAAAAACACAGAATTGTTTGCAACACGATCACATGAGAATGCGTATCAATAGTACGAGTTTGTAATCTCGTATAAATATAAAAAATGAAATGAATTTGGCGTGCTTATGGTACGCAGTTTTTTCGCGTGCATATGATACGCACTTTATGCGTTTATGATATGCTCTTGGGTAGGATGGGGGTGGGGGAGTGGGGGTTTCGTACGTATAATACGCCATAAAGTGCGTATCATATGCACGCAAAAAAACTGCGTACCATAAGCACGCCAAAACTCATTTTGGCGTATATATTCTACGAGATTACAAACTCGTACTATTGATACACATTTTCATGTGATTGGGCTCCATTTTTGTCAGCAATTCATCACATGGTCCTAAGTATTCAGACCCTTTGCTGTGACACTCATATATTTAACTCAGGTGCTGTCCATTTCTTCTGATCATCCTTGAGATGATTCTACATCTTCATTTGAGTCCAGCTGTGTTTGATTATACTGATTCGGACTTGATTAGGAAAGCCACACCTGTCTATATAAGACCTTACAGCTCACAGTGCATGTCAGAGCAAATGAGAATCATGAGGTCAAAGGAACTGCCTGAAGAGCTCAGAGACAGAATTGTGGCAAGGCACAGATCTGACCAAGGTTACAAAAAAATTTCTGCTGCACTTAAGGTTCATAAGAGCACAGTGGCCTCCATAATCCTTAAATGGAAGACGTTTGGGACGACCAGAACCCTTCCTAGAGCTGGCCGTCCGGCCAAACTGAGCTATCGGGGGAGAAGAGCCTTGGTGAGAGAGGTAAAGAAGAACCCAAAGATCACTGTGGCTGAGCTCCAGAGATGCAGTCGGGAGATGGGAGAAAGTTGTAGAAAGTCAACCATCACTGCAGCCCTCCACCAGTCGGGGCTTTATGGCAGAGTGGCCCGACGGAAGCCTCTCCTCAGTGCAAGACACATGAAAGCCCGCATGGAGTTTGCCAAGATGGTGAGAAATAAGATTCTCTGGTCTGATGAGACCACGATGGAACTTTTTGGCCTTAATTCTAAGCGGTATGTGTGGAGAAAACCAGGCACTGCTCATCACCTGTCCAATACAGTCCCAACAGTGAAGCATGGTGGTGGCAGCATCATGCTGTGGGGTGTTTTTCAGCTGCAGGGACAGGACGACTGGTTGCAATCGAAGATGAATGCGGCCAAGTACAGGGATATCCTGGACGAAAACCTTCTCCAGAGTGCTCAGGACCTCAGACTGGGCCGAAGGTTTACCTTCCAACAAGACAATGACCCTAAGCACACAGCTAAAATAACGAAGGAGTGGCTTCACAACAACTCTGTGACTGTTCTTGAATTGCCCAGCAGGAGCCCTGACTTAAACCGAATTGAGCATCTCTGGAGAGACCTAAAAATGGCTGTCCACCAACGTTTACCATCCAACCTGACAGAACTGGAGAGGATCTGCAAGGAGGAATGGCAGAGGATCCCCAAATCCAGGTGTGAAAAACTTGTTGCATCTTTCCCAAAAAGTCTCATGGCTGTATTAGATCAAAAGGGTGCTTCTACTAAATACTGAGCAAAGGGTCTGAATACTTAGGACCATGTGATATTTCAGTTTTTTTTTTTTTTTTTTTATAAATCTGCAAAAATGTCAACAATTCTGTGTTTTTCTGTCTATATGGGGTGCTGTGTGTACATTAATGAGGGGGGAAAAAATGAACTTAAATGATTTTAGCAAATGGCTGCAATATAACAAAGAGTAAAAAAAAAATTAAGGGGGTCTGAATACTTTCCGTTCCCACTGTATATATATATATATATATATATATATATATATATGTGTGTGTGTGTAAATATACATACATTTGTGTGTGAGACTGTAAAGTAGAAGAAGAGTCAAAGTTCATATGATGCAGGCCAAAAAGTCCTTAATGTTCATTGATTTTTCACTATCAATTTCCATTTAATCTGCCAGTCTCATCATGAGAAGAGAGCACAGCAAACACCCCAGAGACCCGGGGAAAAAAATAAAATAATCTGCTGGACTCATCTCCAGCCAAATATACAACTTCTTAAGTCCAACTCCTTAAATCACACACGTACGCATGGATCGGTGATGTATGCTGGACGCATTTGGACTGCAGCGGAGCAGAAAACGCTGGACTCTCTGCGGCCTCATCGCCAGTAAAATAATGAGCACAGCAGAGCGGTGGAGCCATTACAGGGCTGCTCGTACACCAACTCCATCTCTCTCCACCTCCAACAGCAGCGGAGTCAGACCATTACAGCATCATGTCCCATTACTGAGAGAAAAACAAGCACAATCCATCCACATGAATGTACAAACACGTCCACCTGGAGAACCTGAGCTGCTGCGCAGAGAGAGAGAGAGAGAGACTGCTGGAATTACAGACAAGCCAGGATAGTTAACTACTAGGATTGTGGGGAGATTACTGAGTTTATCTGGACTGTTTTTTAAGCTTCGTTATTTTTAACAGTGGAAAGAATTGATGAACTTCACTGTGAACAAGACAAAAGAGTGTGAAAAGTTTAACCAGTTTGGTGTTAACAATACTGCAACACTCTAGAGATGCTCTAACAGTCTGCAATTTACAGTAAATAAAGTAAAGTTATCTTTATTTCTATTGTGCTTTATACAATATTGTTCTAAAGCAGCTTTACAGGAATAAACAGGTAAAAAAAAAAAAAAAACGCTAACAGTTTAAAGTAATAAATTAAAAGTATAGACATTAGGCTACATATTAAATAGCCTAAAGTATTATATTTGATTCAAAGTGGGTTTTTTTAAATCACAGTTTGTAAACTACATTGGTACAATCATAAGAGATGAACCAGTCAAAAGTTTTTTGCGTTTAAAAGCCAGTTTAAAATGGATTACCTGATCCTGGATTGCAAAACATGGGATTTCCAAATCCAGATCATTCTGATCCAAATTAAACTTTTTGAAAAACTGGCCCCTAGTGTAAGAGCGACGTCACTTCATTAACAACTTGTTCAGGTTTATTCTGCAAATATTACACACATTTCAATGTACATTTGTCACTATTTCAGATAACATGCAGAAAAATATAACTCCAAAAAGTTCAATGATCAGTTAATGCACTTACCAAAGTATTAAAACTAAAACCTAAATATAGTGAAAAAACTAAATTAAAAAAATGAAAAAAATAAATTGTTAGAGTTAGAAATTGAAAAGTGAAGTGTTTTAGTGAACTAGGATCTTGAGAATAAAGTCATAATATTTTGAGAATGATCCCACTATAGGCCTTTTACATTGAATAAAGCCATAAAGTTTTGAAAATAAAATTTTACTATTACAAGATTAATGTAGTATTTCGAGAACTGAATCAATACAAGAATAAAGCCATCACATTAAGAGATTGAAGTTGTAATTGTATGAATAACATAATGAATCAACCACTGGTTTTCACTTCCTTTGTTCTTTCTCCAACAAAATATATCCTAAATAACAGTTGCAGTGTTATATTAATGATAACTGATGTGTTTTTTGCACCATAAGACCAATGATTTGTTGGTAACTCCTATTTTAAAGTCATTTAACCAAATCTTCCACATCCATTTCAACTTCAATTATGTAATGTCTCTTTAATTTCAAAATTATGAATTAAGGCTTATTTTAATGTGGCTCTAAAATGTCGTCATAGAACATAGAGCTGTAAAAAATAAATAAATAAATAAAAATCTATCTAAACTATCTAACTGTTATTATGTACTTATTGCTGTCCCTCTAAATAGCCAAACTCTGTGTGAACAGAACCAGATTAAACACGAAAGAGGAGTGACACCTGGATTGACATGGCCGATCTCAGTGTTTGTCACATCACGTCTTCTGATCAGACCTGCAGGGTGACATCACAGGTTACGTCACATGATCTCATCTTACAGAACAGAGTCACTGGTGTCCTGTAATCACGTACAGTAACAGGAAGACTGAGGGATCGTCTATCATAATCATTGTAAACACTCACAAGCGTTCCTGGCACAGCTGAGAAACAGCAGTGTCCTCTTTATCCAATCAATAAATGAAGAGTCCTAATTAAAGGCACATTTGGATCCAATACTTCACATCATTAAACAGAGTTCATTCATTACACTCCTGAGAGGAGTTATGCTTGTTACCTCAAACGTTACACTAACATTTATTTAAGTGAATTAATTAATTTTGGAATAAAAGAGAGTTTAAAGCACCCAAATCTACAATATGGTACTATGTTTTTGTCTGAAGACTGTCCTGTAACAATGTCTGCTATGGCCAAAAACATAAATAAATAAAAATCCCCAACGGGATCAATAAAGTGACTGTTTGTTTATTTATCCTCATTTGTTACCTGTAAGACAGGATTTAAAGTGAGTAAATAGTGCTCCTTTTTTATTATGAACTTCACCGGACATAGGTAGGACTTTTTCAAGTTCACTTGGTACATGCCGACGGATACTGTGGACTGAAATAAGCCAGTTGAGGGAAGCCGAACAGTAGTGCCATATGAGAATAAGCTTCCCAACCGCAATACACTGCTCAAGTCTGCTGTACAACTTGTTTTCTTATGTAGATGCTACTAGACATGCCATTTTCATTATAACAGTTAGAGAGGAAACTAAAACTCGAGATTTATATATACAGTGGGTACGGAAAGTATTCAGACCCCCTTTAAATTTTTCACTCTTTGTTATATTGCAGCCATTTGCTAAAATCATTTAAGTTCATTTTTTTCCTCATTAATGTACACACAGCACCCCATATTGACAGAAAAACACAGAATTGTTGACATTTTTGCAGATTTATTAAAAAAGAAAAACTGAAATATCAATATCAAGTATTCAGACCCTTTGCTCAGTATTTAGTAGAAGCACCCTTTTGATCTAATACAGCCATGAGTCTTTTTGGGAAAGATGCAACAAGTTTTTCACACCTGGATTTGGGGATCCTCTGCCATTCTTCCTTGCAGATCCTCTCCAGTTCTGTCAGGTTGGATGGTAAACGTTGGTGGACAGCCATTTTTAGGTCTCTCCAGAGATGCTCAATTGGGTTTAAGTCAGGGCTCTGGCTGGGCCATTCAAGAACAGTCACGGAGTTGTTGTGAAGCCACTCCTTCGTTATTTTAGCTGTGTGCTTAGGGTCATTGTCTTGTTGGAAGGTAAACCTTCGGCCCAGTCTGAGGTCCTGAGCACTCTGGAGAAGGTTTTCGTCCAGGATATCCCTGTACTTGGCCGCATTCATCTTTCCCTCGATTGCAACCAGTCGTCCTGTCCCTGCAGCTGAAAAACACCCCCACAGCATGATGCTGCCACCACCATGCTTCACTGTTGGGACTGTATTGGACAGGTGATGAGCAGTGCCTGGTTTTCTCCACACATACCGCTTAGAATTACGGCCAAAAGTTCTATCTTGGTCATCAGACCAGAGAATCTTATTCTCACCATCTTGGCAAACTCCATGCGGGCTTTCATGTGTCTTGCACTGAGGAGAGGCTTCCGTCGGGCCACTCTGCCATAAAGCCCCGACTGGTGGACGGCAGCAGTGATGGTTGACTTTCTACAACTTTCTCCCATCTCCCGACTGCATCTCTGGAGCTCAGCCACAGTGATCTTTGGGTTCTTCTTTACCTCTCTCACCAAGGCTCTTCTTCCCCGATAGCTCAGTTTGGCCGGACGGCCAGCTCTAGGAAGGGCTCTGGTTGTCCCAAACGTCTTCCATTTAAGGATTATGGAGGCCACTGTGCTCTTATGAACCTTAAGTGCAGCAGAAATTTTTTTGTAACCTTGGCCAGATCTGTGCCTTGCCACAATTCTGTCTCTGAGCTCTTCAGGCAGTTCCTTTGACCTCATGATTCTCATTTGCTCTGACATGCACTGTGAGCTGTAAGGTCTTATATAGACAGGTGTGTGGCTTTCCTAATCAAGTCCAATCAGTATAATCAAATACCTGAGTTAAATATATGAGTGTCACAGCAAAGGGTCTGAATACTTAGGACCATGTGATATTTCAGTTTTTCTTTTTAATAAATCTGCAAAAATGTCAACAATTCTGTGTTTTTCTGTCAATATGGGGTGCTGTGTGTACATTAATGAGGAAAAAAATGAACTTAATGATTTTAGCAAATGGCTGCAATATAACAATGAGTGAAAAATTAAGGGGGTCTGAATACTTTCCATACCCACTGTATATATATATATATATAGATATATATATATATATATATATATTATAATATATATATTTTATTACAAAGTGACACAATTTGTCACTAATTTGTCACTAATTAATGATTAATGCCAATTAATTTGCTGCATGCATCCTCAGAACAAAAATGTATAATATGCTCATTTGAATCTAAATGAATCTTTCTGTAATATTCGTATCAATAATTCGTATTTGACAACCGATGTGCAATATTTGGGTCATGTATTTAACAGACGTTGAGATTTCTGATCCAGACTGCTAATGGGTTTACTGCTAATGCATATGAATGCATAAATTCAAGAAAATAAACTTTTTTTTGCTAATAATTCTGACATTTTATGAGCATTAAGAGAGAGAAGAAAATGGTGCAAAACATAATTTTTGCAGGTATTAATGTCTCGTCTTGAAATGGTCACATTACGCATTACTCCAGGCTTATGCCATAGAGAGAAAGACCACCATTTACATCCCCATCTCTGCCTCTATCAATACCATTCTTCATTCTCCGTTTCTCTCCCGCGCTCTCATTCGGCTCACTTCACCTCCCTCATTCCCAGGGTATATGTCTTGTTTACTAAAGCGGTGGTGTTTTTCCCCTCAGGGAGTTCATAGACTCACTGCTCCAGACCCCATAAAGACAAAATATCTCAGAAACTTTTTCTCATTCCATTCCAAAACCCAGCGACTGCTGAATACATGAGCAGCAACCACACTGGAATCTCGAAAGTGACTGGTTTGGGACACTACATAGGAAGCAACTACACACATGATGCAACTAGCACTCTGCTGCTGCATGATACTTTAATAAGCACAATTACATGAATGAATGAATGAACGAAAGCATTTATACACTAGCATTCTAAAGTTTGGTCAATGATTTTTTTAAGAAATTAATTTTTTAACTTAAAGTAACCTTAAAAAAAAAAAATCACAGTTTTCACAAAAATATGAATCAGCCCAACTGTTTTCAACCTTTTGAGTTCAGGGGAGTGAGGTTTTGACACACAGCTCTTACTAGCCTACGTCTGTTATACTCACCCTCCAAACCTCACTCCAATCTGGGTCACGGCACCAATTGTAACCCATCCTGTTCGAACCGCCCGCTTTAAGTGGGACTCAAACCCGGGTCTGCTTGCATGGGAGTCGGGTGCTCTAACAAGGGTGCTCTAACAAGGAGGCTAAAGACCACAGTCTCTAGCATCAGTCTCTAGAGCATCTCTTGAGTTCAGGGGAGTGAGGTTTACATGCACAGCTCTTACCGGCCTACGTTCGTTACACTCACCTCCCTAAACCTTACTTCCATCCGGATCACGGCACCAATGTAACCCCTTCTGTTTGAACCACCCCCTGTAAGCGGGACTTGAACCCGGGTCCACTGGCATGGGAGTCGGCTACTCTAACAAGGAGGCTAAAGACTGCTGTCTGTAGTGTCATTTGCTAGAGCGTCTCTTGAGATCAGGAGAGTGAGTTTTTACATGCACAGCTCTTACCGGCCTATGTCCGTTACACATGCCTATGATGCTTCGAAATGCTGGCTAGATAGGCACCTCACTATGTTTTGGAACAGAACTGCCATTTTCTGAAAAAAAGTGTGAGAGGTTGTTGCCTGCACAAAACACTCCGACATAGCTGTTATGGTTACCTGAAACAAACTAAAACTATAAAAAAAAAAAATTTGTGAAAACTTTAAATGCCTCTGAGGAAAAGTGAGCAAATACACTTTAAAGGATGTGTCTTTACTGCTTATTTTGTTCTAATGCAATCTATTAGAAACATCCAACACCTAGGAGAAGTTAATCTGTTAAAAGTAAAAAGACAACAAAAGAGAGACTTGTGTGCAAATGGACTGATTAAAAGTTTGGAAAGCATTTGTTTAAACTCCCTCCGTGTAACATTGCCGGAAAAAAATCACACACAGCAGAATCCTGAACAACTCCCACAAGCCACAAACGCACAGAATGTCATTCATTATCATTTAAAAGAAAACAATTAATGCGTCCGGGCTCCGTCTATTGTTCCTCATGTCAATCATTAAGGTAAGAATTAACGCCGCATTTCTCGTCAGATATTTTAATGAATGCGCTTCTCTCCCGACAGCTTGACAGTCATTTCTGTTTTCTGTCACTCTCGTTTTCTCTTCACCGGCACGTCTTTCGGAAGGTGAAGATAAAGTTTCCTCTATCTGTGCCTGAGCAGAGGCTGTCCGTCTCGGATAAGGACACATTTCCATTGGTTTTGTTGAAAAGCAGCCTACTATATTCTTGAGTATTTACTCATTTTGTCCTAAATTATAATGTGTCATCTGACTCGATTGGTTTGGCTCTCATTCCAATCACATAACTGTTGGATTTAATTGGCAGTTTTAAAAATATAATGCATACATACCTGCCTTTTGATTAAACTTCAGTGTCTCTGCAATGAAAACAAGTAGAAGTACAATGGGTAAGAACAAGTAGAACATTTTATTTTGTATTAAAGACACACTCTCAGAAAGATAAATGTGCAAATATTTTACCTTTAGCTTGACACTGGAGCAGTACACAATATTCTTCTTTGTACCTTATCAAGCCCTACAGGGTGCATATAGTATTATGCATATTACCATATGGGGCAAAAACCTCAAAGTACACCTTATTTACTCCTACAGGGTGCATATCATCTTGAGGGTATACTATGCATAACATATATTGATGTGCCCCCCCTGTAGGGGTAAATAAGGTGTACTCTGGTAGGTGGTGTTTGCCCCAGTATATTTTTCTGTCAAACCTAAATCTGCCTGCATACATAGTATTGTCATATAGGAAGCCTATGTAGACAGCAAGCCATATATATATTCAAGATATATACTTCAGTATTCAGTAAGCAGTAAGAATACACAAATTATGACATTTTATACAAAATTTAAATTAAATAAATAACTATTTTAACTTGGACAACACTTATGTGCAATGGTAATGAAATATACCTATATATTGCCCAGTATTCAGTAAACAAACAGCGAGGTGGTATTCCAATCCAAACAGCCATTATTTTGTCACAGTGTTATGCGGCCAAGAAGATCTTAAATCGCCTCACGGCCCAAAAATATTCGCCAACGCCCCTAAAACAAAACCACCCAAGGACATCCGAGCACAGCGTGATGGAGAGAGAGATAAAATCTCCATTCCTCTCCGGGGATAATAACCTCTATCGTGCACATCGGCTGAAATAAAAGCTGAGACATCAGCAAACCTCATTACCGCGGGATGCGGCTTTATGGATTCATATCGTTTCACTAAGTTTGTTTCTCTGTTAGATTATGTGCGGCCTTTCCATTTACCGCCTGAGACTATTTGTCCATTTCGGCGACCATCCTGACCTCTTGTCTTGTCATATTAATGCGTACAAATGCAAACACACTGACCGCTAAAGCAAACCTTGCTCAATGTGAATGGTTTTGTAAGGATTACAATCTAATCTCTCAAATGACCGCACATTTATTTGGGCTGATTAAATTATGCGGATAGAAAAGAACTTCTTTTTTTGCCTAGTGAAAAGATGACTTTGCAAAAATCAATTTTTTTGCCCATAAACGTCCTCATTGAGGAGCCCAAATGAGCCGAAAGACACCCGGTTCTATTCAGTCTGCACAATACAAACTCTCACAGACAAAACACTTTCCTTCGCCACAAATGTTCTCACAGAACGTGAAGGCCCGGAGGACCGGGAAACACAGGCAAACAAAAGACACTGATTTGTGAGACTTTCCCAAAAGTGAGCCGGCAAACAAGACCGCCGCCTTCTCGAGCACTCCAGCACCGCTATCGCAATCTGTTCATGTAAATTACAAAACAAAGGCAGAAAATTCAGCTGGGGTTTGTGATTGTTTGGAGGGCTTATTTGTCATTTCGCTGGTGTCTGAGCATGGAGATTGCACTGCAGCTGAAGGCCACTATAGTTCACTGCTGGACTCTAAACTATTCAAACTAAAGGAAAACAGCACAAATAATGATCAGTTCTCTGCTGGGATCGTTTACATTCTGGTGTTTACTGAGAGGCAGGGCGGTCTGTGAGTGAGAGGTTTGTACTAGTTTGTGGAAAAACATTCAGGAGACCTCTGACTTTGATGCAAAAATACTTGTTTTATGCTGCCTTCAATACCTCTTTACTCTTAACAATGAAGGTTCAAAAATGTTGTTTTTATTTTGCAGTAATGCCATAGAAGAACCATTTTTGTTTCCCAAAAGACTCTTTCAGTCAATCTTTTAAAAATAAAAAAAATAAAAATAAAAAAAAAGGTTAAAGGTTCTTCATGGAAACATTGATGCCTATAAAGAACCCTTAATTTTAAGGGTTAGTTCACCCCAAAATGAATTTGTTACTCACCCCCATGTCGTTCCACACCCGTAAGACATTTGTTCTTCTTTGGAAGACAAATTAAGACATTTTTGATGACAGAATGCTGTCAGATTTCCTTCCATTGACTGCCTTTGCAACCTCCACTTTGACAATTTAAAAACTTCATAAAGAGATCGGAAAAGCTTCCGATCTCTTTATGAAGTTTGGTTGAGCTTCTGCTTATGTTCGCTGATCAATGTTTATATGCGAGTAAAAGCCTAAATTAAATCTGTTCACCATAACAAGTGATCGATTCTCTTCAGAAAATTTGGATTACCACTCAATTCATATGGATTCGTTTTCCGATCTCTTTATGAAGTTTTTGAAGTATCAAAGTGGAAGTTGCAATGGCAGTCAATGGAAGGAAATCTGACAGAATTCTGTCATCATAAAGATCTTCATTTGTGTTCTGAAGAAGAACGAAAGTCTTAAAGGTGTGGAACAACATGAGGGTGAGTAATTAATGACAGAATTTTCATTTTGGGGGGAACTAACCCTTTAAGAGTGTTGGGAAGTTCGAAAATTGCAATTATGATGTGATTTTGTTTGGAAACAATGGATGCACTGGACAATATCTCTCTTTTACCCCTTTTCCACAGGATGAACCGGGTGCTAGTTCAGAGGTAGTGCTATTGCCAGTTTGGAGTTGGTTCGACTGGTGAGCCTTCTAAGAACTGGTTTGCCTTTCCACGGGCTAGAGAGTCACCACAGAGCCAAATCTTACGTCACTGTATACATCTCATCTTTCCCAGCTGTGCTATTGCAGCTGTGACAAACACACCAACAATGGCGGATGTTGCGTTACTATTGATGCTCGTGGCAAATCCAATGTGTTTGTGCAGCTCGCCGTAATTTGTATATAGACGGAGATTACAATCGAGCTGCTATTGGCTGAATTAGCTGCTATTTCAAAAATGGCAGTCACAAGTTTCTGTTCATCCTGGTTACAGTAACCCCACTCCCAGCCCCTGATGCAAGCGGTTCATACTTCTAGACCAGCAATGTTTTTGTGCTACATACGAACCACTTTTCCAGTTCAGAGATGGTGCTTTGTTTGTCGAAAGACAAATCACAAACTGATTTGAAATTACGCTCTGTCTCTGAACCAGCACTCTATCTGCCTTGGTGGAAAAGGAAGTTTTTTAATTTTTTGAAGTTTTTTAGCTCTGATGGAAGATGCTTAAATGCAGTGAATTATTAGTCACAGTAAGTTGAGAGGAGGACCAAGATGAGGCAGTCTTGATGCTGCTAGCAGTGAAGCCACCGATGTGCTACGATTAGTCAAACACAAACTCAATGCAATATTGAAGAGTTTAAAATCAACATGGCTGTTTTTGAGTAACACTACCGCTGTGAAGGCCAGCGAGAGATTGCAGTGAGCCGACAATAGCGGGATATCGATTCTGGCAAATCAATGACATTGAAACTAAAGCTGACGGCTGTTTTACTGTTAGCTCTGAGAATATTGCCTGTTTCATAAAAATGAATCTTTGCCACACTCACTTTGTGGTGTGGAGCCACAGAAAGTCATAATTTTCATAATAAAATTGAGCAGTGACCTTTCTCACCCACACATGCTCATCCGAGCGCCATTATGAGACGCTTTTTATTAACTCTCCACTCGTTTTTCTGTCATTAACTCTATCTTTCCCTTGCACCTCTTGAAACCATGATATCAAACTTCAGAATTAAACAATTCTCCAGCCATTAAGATGTACAAATGTCCATTACTTTCTCATCACAATAAGTAAAAGCACCTGTTGCTAAATGCACAATAATCTTCAGAGAGCGGCAAGTTTGCCGCCAACGTTCCTTCAAAAACTCGTCTTTACAAAAAGGGAATAAAATGTTGAAGCCTGATTGGTCCAGTTGGAGTTGAGAGGAAAAGCCTGAAGACACACAGAGAGAAAGAAACACGGTATTTTGCTGAAAGGCTCATTATCACTAATACTGAGAGTGAGAAACTAAAGCAATACGGATCACATCATTCAATCCATACGGGTCATCAGACAGCGACATGTGACAAAACAATCACAGACACACCATCTCGTGATGCACCACATAAACAATGACTTACTCACTCAAGTTTAATATATGAACAATAGTAGGCTAAATGTGATTGACTTAGCAAATGCCACAAACTAATCTAAGATAACTGACATGAAAGTTTGAGTTCATTTGAACACAAGAAAACAGTGTAATTGTAAAGGCTTAATTAAAGCACGGTACAAAGTATGTTTTCCATCATGAGTTTTGAGGGCATTTTAAAGTCTGGATTTCTTGCACTCTCTGTTTAACAAAACGGTGGGCTTGAAAGCAATTATTTCAGAGAGACCGAGAAGAACATGTCTCAGTGGAGCCCTGAAACGCTGATGAAGCAAACCAGTGAGAGAGAACCAATATGAAACTCGGCTCTCTCTAACGAGCGGAGGATTAGCCAAAGTTTCTGAGCCTGCAAAAGATTGTTTAAATTAACAATCTACAGCTTAAGACAGTTTAATGTCAGTCCATAACCAACACTGCAGAAAACAGACTTCAGACCTGCTTCCTGTACTTAAAAACAAATAGCATCTCAAAGCATGTGGTATCCAATTGTGAAATAGAGAATAGTCTGTCACACGTTTACCAGGTAGTTGTGGCATAATGGTTAGAGAGTCGACTTGTAACCCGAAGGTTGTGGGTTTGAGTCTCAGTACTGGCAGGAAATGTAGATGGGGGGAGTGAATGACCAGCTCTCTTCCACTCTCATTACCCACAACTGAGGAGCCCTTGAAGTGCAAGGCACCTAATCTCCAATCACTCCCCAGAAATTAAAACAGCTTAAAACAGGAAAAAATGTGGTTTGTCAGTTTTAGCTGGTTTAGTTGGTCTCTTAGGATGGCCAAACTGGTTTTCAGGTGATTTCCCAGCCTGATCAGCCATCAAGTGCCCAAAAAACCCTCTAAAATTACTAAACTAGATCAGCTTGGCACTTTAAGCAAGTTCAAGCTGCTTTTTTAGCAGGGTACATACAAAACATATGGACTTCCCCTAGTGAATCGAAGTATGCAAATAGGAATGCAGCCCGAATCCTAAATCTTTAGACTGACAGTTCCAGATTAACTTTGCCTTAAACTCTGGTTGCTCTTTCTACATATAGTTAGTCACTTTGGACAAAAGGTTTTTTTTTTTTAAATGACAAGTCCATTGGTGCTAAGCAAAAGTCTTGCTTTGATTTAGACTACACAGGGATCCAAGGTTCAGAGCGAGTGCTCTTTAGGGACTCATGGACTCGCAGCATGTATTGACTGTTCTCTCCAGGCAGTCTGGGATTTTAAAAATAGTTTCAAGAAAAACATTCGAGCTCGATCTGCTTTTAATATGCAACCCTGTCTGAAGTCTGAGGTTTAAATTAGGGATTGATTCTGCAGTTGACGTCTGAGCTCAGAAACATATTCTACACAAGTATGCAAGTGCAGACATACAAATATTTGGCCAATGCATTGAAAGTATGAGGCCCTGTTGCACATATATTAATGTGTTGTCATGTTACTGGTGTCTGTACTCAAGGGAGCAACAGAGTTCATTTAAATGTCATTAAAGTTGATGTGTTATAATTCAACTAGCTAATATAAACAGAAGGGTTGTGGTGTTTAAATTAATTGAAATTGAGATTGCCTTTAAATTTTCAACTCAATTACTGTATTTGAAATGTGGCAGTAAACAGGATGCTAAATTGCAATTTAAGTTTGAAAGTAAGGAAATGAATAAAAAACTGGAATTTAAACACATTAATCTAATTTTAATTAATTTTTATAGTCTTTACAGATAGAAAGACGGAACAATAGAAAACAATGACAGACAGAATGAGAGAATGACAGAACAATAGAACAACAGAATGAAAAATGATAGACAGAATGAGAGAATAATAGACAGAACAATAGAACGACAGAAAGAAATAATGACAGACAGAACAAGATGATGAAAGACAAGACAACAGAATGAAATAATGATAGACAGAACAATAGAATGACAGAACAAAATAATGATAGACAAAATAATGATAGAATGAAAAAAATGATAGACAGAATAGAACGACAGAACGAAATAATGATAGACAGAACGAGAATGACAGACAGAACAAAGACAGAACGAGAATGACAGACAGAACAAAAGAACGAAATAATGATAGACAGAACGAGAAGGACAGACAGAACAAAAGAACGAAATATGATAGACAGAATAGAATGACAGATAAAATAAAAATGGACAGAATGAGACAATGACAGACAGAACAAAATAATGATAGACAGAAAAATAGAACGACAATGAAATAATGATAGACAGAATGAGAATGAATACAGAATAGAATGACAGAACGATAGACAATGAGAGAATGATAGACAGAATGACAGAACGAAATGAGACAGAACAAGAGAATGACAGACAGAACGACAGAACTAAATAATGAGATAGAATGAGAAAATGACAGACAGAACAATAGAACGACAGAAAGAAATAATGATAGACAGAATGAGAGGATGACAGATGGAAAAATAGAATGACAGAATGAAAGAACGACCGAACAGAAGAATGATAGAATGAGAATGATAAACAGAACAATAGATTAGACAGGACAAAAGACAGGACAATGGATGGATGGAACAACTGAACGTAAGAACAACAGACAGAATGACAGATGGAATGAATGATAGACAGACTACAGATAGAGAGAACAATGGATAGATGGATGGATAGAACACTAGGCAGAACAACAAACGGAAGAATGAAAGGGTGAGAACGTTACAGAACAATGACTAAAGAGAATGATAAACAGAACAATAGATTAGACAGGACAAAAGACAGGACAATGGTTGGATGGATGGATGGAACAACTGAACGTAAGAACAACAGACAGAATGACAGATGGAATGGATGATAGACAGAACTACAGATAGAGAGAACAATGGATAGAGGATGGATAGAACACACAACAAAAAATGCTGGGTTAAAAACAACCCAAGTTGGGTTGAAAATGGACAAACCCAGCAATTGGGTTGTTTTAACCCAGCGGTAGGGTTAAAGTTTGCCCAACCTGCTGGGTTGTTTATTTAACTCAACTATTGTTTAAAAATTACTGTATTGCTTAATTAAAATTAACCCAAAGTATGTTGGAAATGAACATTTATTAATGTTCAATGAATAATTATTAAACAATAAACATTTATTAAATTGCTTATTAATAAATTTATATTAATAAACTATTAAACTATTAAATTTATATTAATAAAATATTAAAGCTTATAATAAACATTCACCTTTTGTTATATTGTTGCCTCTAATTGCATCTGGTTTTTAATTTCCCAACTATTTTGGGTTCATTTTAAGCTAGCCATAGCAATTTTTAAACAATAGTTGGTTTAAATAAAAACCACCCAGCAGGTTGGGCAAACATTTAACCCAACCGCTGGGTTAAAACAACCCAATCGCTGGGTTTGTCCATTTTCAACCCAACTTGGGTTGTTTTTAACCCAGCATTTTTTAGAGTGTAGGCAGAACAACCAAACAGAAGAATGAAAGGGTGAGAACGTTACAGAACAATTACTAAAGAGAACAATAGACAGGACAACAGACAGTCGGTCGGTCGGACGAACGGACGGATGGATATTATATTAATTAGTCAGCAACATGAAACTGTGTCTAGATGCTTTTACGTTCATGGTTTAGAGTGTTTCAAGCCAGAAGCTCTGAGCCCCAGTGCAGTATGTTCAGTACCGAAACATCAAGCCCATCCTAAACTCTCTCTCTGCTATCTGCCTGTCTGCAGTTGCAGGTCATTTCTGCATTGAGACTTCGAGCAGATCCAAACGCTGTGATCCGGAGCAGAACAGGGCTGATTTCACATGCAGCACCAGCAGGGCGTCTGGTCTCAACTCGCTCCCTAGAGATGAGGTTTGCTTCTCGACAGTCTGCTAATACAAACCTGCCTGCTGCGGGACAAGGGAGCGACCCACACCAACCATCCTGAATACTAATATCCTCCGGCATGCCGCCCGTAACGCAATGCATGCACGAGTCGGACGCCTGCCTCTTTAAATCTCTAAGAAGGCCATATTCGCATAGTTGCTTGAGCTATCAAAGACCTGCCTGCATTGGCTTCGCTCTTTCTTCTGTGATGAATCTGTCTTTTCTCTAGGAACAAGACATGAGATTCCAGCGAGCGGAGGTGTGACGTGTCTCCAGTTTGACGCTGATCTGTATCTGACAGACAGGTCAGGTAGTTTTGGAGTCTACCAGCAATTACCGGCCTGTCCAGGTGAGCTGAAGTGCTGTGGAATTAGACGATGATCTCCGGTGTAATCACACTCACACACACACACGAGTGTCCACATCAGTGTCCGTTCAACTGCACATTGAGAAAGAGAGAGACAGAACAGAGGTGAGCAGACAATGTCTGACAGGTTTTGATGAACTCTATAATCTCCAGAAATATGAAACAAATTTCACACCACGGAGCCCACTGGGTCAGTCACCGACTCTTTTACCTGCTTGAGTGTTTGTGTAATCCTGAAATCAAAGCAAACCACACAATACATTGATTTAATATCTCAGCTGTTCCTCTTCAAACACAATAATTAAATGCAGATCAAACTGTCATTTTTTACTCACACTCATGTTGTTCCAAACCAGGATGCTGAACTTTTTTTTTTTAATTTACGCAGCTCTTTTCCACATGAACACATCTATCATGCTGCTATATTTTCAAGTCTTCTGAAGCCATCCAACGGTCTTGTGTGAGAAGCTGAAACTTAAATCATTACTGACTCTCAAATTCATGCAAATAATAATTACAGAGCTCTCAAATTGAATTTGCGCAGATTTGAAGTCATTAGCATCAAACGTCATTGGTTCTCGAGGATCTCGCACTCAAACATCATGACGGCGAAGCTGCAACATATTTGATTTGAAAGCTGCAAACTGAGCAATAACATTTTCATTTGGGAAAAGAACAAGATTATATACAAGAAAGACAACTCAAACTTTTCTTTAAATTCTCGACTGTTGCTTTAAGACACAAATGAGAATAGAGAAAAATTAAGATTTTGCAGGGGTCTCCTGTTTCACAGATATTTCTCCTAAAGAAAATTCCTCAGTAATCTCACGTTTTCTCTAGTTTCAGAAGAGATTGCAAAAATGACAAAATCTGCAATTAAAAAGGTAAAGATCTCAATATGAACAAACATTTCTCAGATGCTTCCAATACTAAATGATCTGAGCAATGCGATTTTTATTTCTCCTAAGAACTTTTAGGAGAAACCTCTAAAGTTCATACATTATACTTAAAGTTTATACAAAGAACACTATTAAAGTCAACTGAGACATAAAAGAACAACCACTGAGCAATTACATCCTCCTCTGGGAAGAGACAGTAGCATTATATATGGGGTAAAAAATAAAAATCACAAAAAAAAAAAAATCTCAATTGTTTCTTCTAGACAAGTATGAGATTGAATGGAAGTTTAACCTCTTTCTTAGGTGTTTCTCTGCTAAAGAATCTCATAATCTCAGGAGTTTCAGAAGAGATCTCACTAATTTCGCAAACTGTTCTCATATTTGCCAAGATACCAAAGTCTGTAATCAAAAGTCAGAGATCGCAATATGAACTCAAAAATATTCTCTCAAGATCAGACGATGTGAGCTGACATACATTTCCTCCTAAAAGATTCATGAAAAACATTTGAGATGATACTGAGACATAACTTTGTCAGAATAAGCTCTAGAAACACTCAAATTGGAAATAAAAAATTATAAATGTCTCAGTTGTTTCTCATAGGTTTTAGCAAGGTTTGTTTCTCCTGAAACAAAAAGACCCCAGTAATCTCATCTAGTTGACCAAAGTCTACAATGAAAAGGCAAGATCTCAATATGAACTCAAACATTTCTCATTAGCTTTCCCCATATCAAGAGATCTGAGCTGATCGACATCAATTTTATTTCTCTTAGTGGAGGACAACTAGTGACTCATTTGTCTTGGTTTTAATTGGAGGAAATCTAAAAGAAATAGCTGAGACAAAGTTGATACTGGATACAAAGTTGAAACAAAACTCTGTAAAGTATCAAGAGCGATGATAGAGCAATATCTGAGCAGAGAAGAGTAGAACTGAGCTTCACGAAACTGAATTTAGAAAGGATCCCTTCAGGGGCCAAACCCACATCCACAAATATCTACTGTAAAGAGAGACACTGAGAAAACACACCTGCTTAAGAGAAGAGCTGCATCACAGCAGGAGATACACGCATATGCTTTTACATGAACAACACACAGATCACTCAAGAGACTCAGATGATGGGGTTGTGTCCCCCTGTTAAAAAATAAAAATAAAATCACAGGACATCACAACACATCCTGAATGAAGGGAGAAAGACACAACATAAAATCTGGAAGAACAGCAACTGGACAAACAGAGCCGGAATATCTGTGGCTGGAAGAGCAGGTGCAATTACATGAATATTTTTTTTAACTATGCATCACTGTTGTGTTGAAACTGGACACTGATACCTCTCATGAGCCCAGCAGGTTTAAAGGGACAGTGTGGAGCCTATTTTTCTGGCCCAGAGCATGCTTTTGTTCACTTGAAACCTGAGGATTGTCCAGTGGGATTGTCACTGTAAATAAAACATCTGTTACACTTACTTACCAGGAGTGAAAATTCTCTATTGGACAACAGGGACATCTGTCCTGTTAATGACAGATGTTAGTTTACAAAGAAAGATTGTCACCTCACAATTTAAAAGCTTCTCAGGTCCTACTATCAGTCCAGTGGGGTTTTGAGAAGTCACTAACTAACAGATAGCCAATGACCTGACTTCGTTATCATTTTCAGTCTTTAGTTCAATAATTGGTTCTTCATTCAGAGGTACGCAAGGAGTGGGAAACATTCAGTGTAATTTATGAGGAAACTGCGGCCTCCAGTGGTGGAAGAGGTAAATGCGTCCAGACAACTACAGGAATTATTTGAATATTCAGCAAAATGCGACCAGATCAGTGAGGTAAACATTGTGCACATATCTGAGAAGTAAATAAGAAGTAAATAGGCTAATAAGTAAAGACAGGAGTTTTCAAGAAGAAAAAAGAACTACAAACCTGCAAGGACATAGAGAAAAGACAATTAAGGCCTGTTCACACCAAGTACCTATGTTTTTAATCTAAGAGATTATCGGTGTCAAACGACAACGACAGAGTAAAGATATCGTTGGAATCACCTTCAGAGAGATTTTTTTTTTTCAGCTTGAAAACGATGAAAAACTTTGACCGCCGATTATGGTGACAGAACTTCGCGCGCTTCAAAAGTTATCGTCCGTTGGTGCGTGGACGCGCCTTTACAAACGGAAGATCAAGAGGGAAGACATAGTTTACACTGTGACCAACATTCAGTTTTTAATGTGTTTACGAGAGTGTGAATCACGTAAGGGCAACTTTATTTATTTATTTTACAATAACTAGTCAAGATATAAAAATATATAATGTGTATATGCGCAACGATACCAGAAAGAGACGTTAGACATTCGCAGCAGCGCCATCTTTGATTTCTAAGGGGAAAATAGCGAATCTGTGACTATGAGGGAGACATTCATCTCTTCTCAGTGGGTTCGGTTGTACCGTTTTTTTTTTTTTTGCATTGTTCTGCTTATGAAACACTGCAAAAATGTCTTTCCAAGAAATTTCAGTAGACAAAAAAAAAAAAAAAAAAAAAAAAAAAAAAAAAAAAAACAAGCTCTAAAAAATTAAAAGTGAGCATTATACAGTAGCTTTATTTAGCATTTTACTGTGGATACCATTGAAAACACGTCAAGTCTATCTCTTACAGTTCGTCCGCCTAAAAAAGCAGACCCACTTTTAAAAGAACTTCTACAATTACTGTCTAAATGAATTCTGTATTAAAAAAAATAAGTGCTTCAACAAAAACAAGAGCTGTGTGTTTCTGCCTTTACTTCACCATTGCCCCACAGATTAACAAACATGCATTACTGTAAACAGTTATATTCTGTGGTAATCAATGCCATAGTCTATAATGCCCATACATAACCTATGTAGACATAACTTTTTGAATTCAGAACATTTCTTTCAGAATTCACATATATTTTAGAAAAAACTAAAACATTTTATGGATTTTGTGTATGTTTGTTCTCAAGAGACATTTAAGAAATCAAAAAGACGACCTATTCAAAATTAATGATGCCAGAGAGCCTCTATACAGTATTAGTCTCTCATTTAAAAGTTATTTTGTTTTTAACTGAAAGAAAGTCTATGACAAATCTATCTGATGCTTATGTAGATAATCCCCACTGTAATAGAATTCACAGCAAACCAAACTTCATTTGAACCGCTATGATGAATATTAGATCAAAACCACTCTGCTAGTATAGCAGTGAACACCGGGGCGCAGCGCCGTTGACAAGATCAGAAACATTCAGGTTTTGTGTAATAAATTAGAACCAGTATCAGACAGATGCCACAGACATCGTTTCATTTTTCATGTCTTTGAGCTCTATCACTTCAGTTTATTTTTCAGAGGCGAAATTTGATTAGATGTCAAGATAGTGCTCGACATATGCGTAAACGGCAAAGCAAACACGTTTTCCCATCGGGAAGCACTTAATGATAGAGTAACCATCAAACACAGAGACGTGACATTAAATCAAAGCTTTGTTAGTTGACTGCACCACATACTTAAGTGACAGCTTCATCAGTTCCCATTGGGAAAAATGATGATCCAGTCTTTGAGTTACGATTAAACAAAAGCATAAGACCAGCATCTGTCCCAGGACTTGTGCTATTATTTAATGA
Organism: Culter alburnus; assembly: GCA_028476615.1. NCBI lineage: Eukaryota > Metazoa > Chordata > Actinopteri > Cypriniformes > Xenocyprididae > Culter > Culter alburnus. Next base: position 292,425 of record JAOTNS010000806.1, read on the forward strand.
CAATTAATATAACAATTGCTCTAATGGCAATTAGAGTTCTTCCAAACAAAATTTAACCTCTAAAAATTACTTTTAAGCTGATGTCACCAAGCCCTCTTATATTAATCACCAGACACTTTTCACCATCCAATAAATTCACATGTATTTTATCATCCCGGACTATTTTTTTCTCACCCAGTATCCCTTTTCACCCTGAAATGTGTTACATCTTAGAAGTAAAAAGGCAAAAACCATCTCATGTGGACTTCAACACCCCAATATCCCAGTTTGTGAAAGAGTATATCTTTACTGACAGTCCTTTCATCCATTTTGTATGAACTTTCTACAACTAACAGCACATTTTGCTTCATCCTTCCTCTCTCAGCTCTATTTTAAACTTAAAACATCAGTTGTATCATGCACAATTTAAAATCTGTTGCTGGAAGATGATTCCCAAGTTATTTCAGCAAACGTCATAGATGTGCAATCAGCAGTCACATGACCAGAAAGAAAAAAATGAAAGTGGCCTATGCATATGCATTTATGCAAAACCAATTATATGCATCTAAAATGAAATTTATATTCTATAAATTACCCTAAAAAAATGATATTTGTTACATGTTTGCACTTTGCAATTAAGGGGGAGGGATAAAGTTATAATAATGACAAATTGTCATCCAGGTTTATGTTTATTTTCCTAAAATAATTAGAAAAGCCTAAGCTGATCAGCCATTTCATGGACATAAAATAAAATTACATAAAGAAAAATGTACAAGTGTCTTTTTTCACACACCACTGCACTCAGTTTACTCGCAAAAATCAGCCTGATTCAAACTGAAGTGGAATTCTCCATCACTGTATGAAAATAACAAAAACATAACATCTTTCTTCAGTGCTGAAGGCTGAAATTAAAATGGCAAACATTTCAAAAATCTCTGGTAGTGTACTTTCCCACCGGCACCATGGTCAAGCCTGAAGCAGAATCAATAGCAGCAGGACAGATTCCAGTTCTGTTCCCAGCCAGGAGCTGATACACACTGTTTTTCAGAGTATGCTTGAAACTCGAATTAATCTCCAGCTGCTTCAATCTCACCCAGTTGGACTTCTACCCAACATGGATTTTATGATATATATTTTAAAGCCAACTGGTTCAGTTTTTCCCCAGCCTGTCTTCTGATAGGTTGGGCTGATCTAATCCTCACCCTGATTGGTTGCCCATCAGTTTGTCTTAAGTCGTTTGACGGCTGCTTCTTGGTTGAGGTCATCTTGCTCTCTCTTGGCACTTCTGCTTGTCTCTTCGAGTTGGCAGCTTGTTCCAGACTCTCCATTAGACGGAGGCTCAATGCTCTTCTTCATCTCTCTCCTTTCTCTCCTCTCTTCCATCTCTTCAATCTCCTCCGCAAACAATGCCTTCAGAGGCCGAATGAGCCGCGGAAGCATCTGGAAATCTCCAAATCGAATCTGAGCACAAGAAAACAACACATCAAACTTTCCATTTGATTCAAAGTGGAATATAAACTTGGTTTGTACAGCATTTCTCAACTAAAAAAAGTGAGGTAGATATAAAGGAGGAGGAATAAAGGGAAGGAAGGATGAAAATAAGAAAATAACTAAGGAAGGTATGCTGTAAGCAAGGGTGATTTTAAGGATGTAAATAAGGAATTAAAACAAAATAAGGTAATAAAAAAAGAAAAGGAAGACCAAGAAAGGATATAAGTAATGTAGGAAGCAACTGAGAAAAGAAGGATGCAATTAAATAACTAAGAAAGGAAGGTATGAATGAAGGATGTAATGCAGGAAGTAACAGCTAGGAATTAAAGATGTAAGGAAGAATGTATGTAAATAAGGAAATGACTAAGGAAGAAGTAGAAGTAAGGAAGAAAATAAGGACGCAACAAAGGTATGATAATGTAAGTAATGTAGGAAGTAACTAAGAAATAAAAGGAAGGATGCAGATTTTGTAGCCCAAAAAAAGTTTATCCATCCATCATAAATATAATCCATATGGCTCCAGGGGGTTAATAAAGGCTTTTTGAAGCAAAGCGATGGGTTTTTGTAAGAAAAATGCATATTTAAAACTTTATAAATTCAAAGTAGCTTCTGGCGAACGACCGTACACATACTGAGCAAGTTGACTTGTGCCAAGAGAGTAACCTATGAAGCGACAAATGAGGTAAGATGTAGGAGAATCGTAAGCTTAGACGCTTCTCACGGTTCAAACAAATATGGCTCTGGGCAACAAACTCAAGCTCCTCTTCTCTTATATCGAAATCCTTTGAAATTTCTCTTTAAAATTTCTCATTTTAGACTTTCAAATTCATGACCGGTGTTTTGTTTTGCTCTCTCCTCTGCGCTTCAGCATTCGTCATCGCAAATCGAAGCGTACACCATCTCCCAGAAGCTAGTTATTATAGTTTATAAAGTTTTAAATATAAATATTTTTCTTACAAAAACACATCGCTTTGCTTCAGAAGGCCTTTATTAACCCTCTGGAGCCATATGGATTATTTTTATGATGGATGGATGCACTTTTTTTGGGCTTCAAAAATCACACCCCCCCTTCACAACAATTATAAAGCTTGGAAGAGCCAGTATATTTTTAAATATATCTCAGATTGTGTTCGTCTGAAAGAAGATAGTCATATACACCTAGGTGGCTTGAGGGTGAGTAAATCATGTGATAATTTTCATTTTGGGTGAACTATCCTTTATCCTCTATCCTTTAAGAAGAATTAGTTGTTAGGAATTTGTTATTTGACAATATGTGTATCCTCACCCTCATGTGGTCAAACGAGATGCCCACTTTGCTGTTGAAGTCGTCGTTGAAGAGAGGGATCTTAGCGTACCGCTGACTGAAGTGATTCAACACAATGAATTCAGCGTTCATCTTCATCCCCATGCCAATAGCCTGAGACGTGGTGCTGGAAAGAGTTTCAGATTCAAACAGCGATCAATTGACAATCATGCAACTTCTTCAGAAAAGACTAATGCACAGACATCAGAAAAGACTGCATGGACACCACTGGAGTGCTGTACTGCAGCATTACTCTGTTTTCCACAGCCAATTCTCATGTCTACAAAGCTTGAAACACAAATCTCTAAATTTCAGCTGATAAAGCTAAACCGAAACTTCACGGACTCGGATGACACTCGCCGCCCTCTTAGGCAATCAATTCCTCACTGAAACCCAAATGAATCCACCACAAAATCTCCAATCAATTCCACTCAGAAGTTCTCAAGTTATTCAGCTCTTCAATTGGAAAAAGCCCCAGCGTGACACACGGAGCAGTTCATCCAGAGACCCGGCGTTCCAGAACTCCAGCAGACGATAAGGAACCCAATCAATGCTCATCTAAGAGGAGAATCCCAGAACTTAAAGAGAGACCTGCTTTAAATGAGTCCTCCATCAGGAAACATATTATCCTCTGGGAAAACTGACCACTTTCATTTCAGAAGATCTTCTCCTCTGCCTGAGGCAGAGTTTTATTTAGCTCTCAAATCAAATGATGGTTTATCTTCTTGTCTGTTTTGTTAGTTTGCCAAATACACTCTTCACCTCTTCACTCAAGGCAAAAGCAGAATTGTTTGATAAGAGTTGTTGATTAACACTTGCAATGTTTATGGAAGAGAATTCATGCCAAGTTTAAATGCATTCATTACATTGGAACAATAGCTATGTTTCCATCCCCCTATTTTTATGCACATTTTGTGATATTGCATAAAAACAGCTCGATTGATATGCCAATATGCACATAAATTCTAAAAACGCACATTAAAGCTGCAGTCTGTGATTTTTCCTCTTTGTCGCCATCTCTGTTTGAAACCTGCAATTGCAGTCATATGCGGAACAGTTATCTGTACGTGCGTTGTGCCTCGGCTGATGATTGTCATTTGGATCTTTCTGGATTACAATCCACCATCAAAATGATAAGTTTAATTATTTCAGCTGCTGTGAGAAAAGGCTATAAATGATCCGCTACAAGCAGCATCCTCACGTGATAAAACTGACTAGCCTTGACGGGACTCCTTCCTTTCTGTTTACGGATGTGACGTAATGACACACAGACAAACTGCTGCATGCTAGAATTTCCCGCGGAAATCCACCATGTCGCTCTTATTATAAAACATTATTACAAGCTTACCGTTGTGAATCAAGACAAGATAATTAGATAGTTTTGAACACTGGCTGGTTATGTAATTGCTCAAAAATTGATTTTGGATCATTTTTAACCAAAAAAAGTTACGGACTGCAGCTTTAAAAAAAAAAAAAAAAATATGCGCTCAATTTTTACCCGATGAGAAAACATGCCCATAAACTGATTGAAACACTTTTACTGAATAAATTCCTCGATGCTCATCCATAAAATCGTGTGACTGCGAGATGGGACGCATAACCGTACTAACCATGGGATCTTGTTGCACATCAACTCAAATGCTGTTTTGGTTGTTCTGTAATGCCTGAGCAAAGTCTGTCGTCCAAGTGGTTCGGTATAATTACGTCCGAGAACTGTCTTACATGACTTTGTTCCCGCACAGCAGACATCTACCTCCAAAAAACGTTTATTGCATTTTATCTGCATGCTCCAAGACACAAGTAAATTATTATATACAAAAATTATTATATACAATTGCTTTTCCTACTTTTAGCGCCATTTTATCAAGAAGTGATGTTTTTGTTCTCTTCGATTCACCGAATGGAAACGCTGCTTTATTCACAGAAGTTAAATTCGCAACTTTGGATGGAAACATGGCTACTGTTGACAGAAATTGTGCCACAGTAAAAAGGCAATTCCTTCATTACTCATTTAAAGGTTTGGAGTAAATTTTTAAAATGTTTTTGTAAGAAGTCTCCTCCACTAAATAAAAATAAACTTTCTCACAATTCTGACTTTATAACTTACAATTGTGTGTTTATATCTTTTTTTTCTCAAAATTGAGTGATATGAACTCGAAATTGCCAGTTACAAAGTCAAAATTGTGATATATAAACTGGTAATTGAGAATAAAAGTTTTTTTCCCTCAGAATTGGACTTAAATTCATAAACTCGTATTAGTTGAATTAGCCGAATTGATATCTCACAATTCTGAGAAAAGTCAGAATTGTGAAATAAAAAGTTGCAATTATCTTTTAAATGGTTTTATTCCATGGCAGAAACAAGCTTCCATAAGTATCTTCTGCTCAGCAAGGCTGAATTTTTTTGATAAAAAATAGAGTAAAAACTATAATATCATGGAATATTATTACAAATCAAAATAACTGTTTTTTATGTGAATATATGTTAACATGGAATTTATTCCTGTGATCAAAGCTAATTTTCTGAAATCATTCTACTATGCCGATTTGATGCTCAAGAAACTTTTCTGATTATTAAAAGTTGTGCCTCTTCGTATATTTGTGAAGCTGCTGAAGTTCATTTTGAACAAGGTACCTGATAATTTTGGTCTGATCTGAACAGATTTAGCAGTACATTTCAGCACTGACTGCTTTATGAATCAGCCAAAATGTGATGCAACTGTAAAAAGAGGCTGTTATTGAAGGATGAGTAGTTAAAAACTATTTCTGACATGGATCTAATGGAACTACATGGATGCTTGATGCTGAAAAACTCCATTAAGAGAGATTTAGTGCTAAAGACTTTGACAAACATTATAAAAAAAAAAAAAAAAAATGAGATGACCCTGTAGCTCTGAATTCCTCTTGCATTTGGATGTCAGTGAACCTGTGTTCATGTTACCTGTGTCTCTTCTCTATCGCCTCTTCTTCCATCCCATCCTCCAGCGTGGCTTCATGAATCAAAAGTGTGGCATTCTTGCCTGAGAACAAACCAAGAGATGAATCAAACTCTCTGCCACACACAGATAAATTACAGCTGACATGCTGTTCCCTCTTTCGCCCTATTGTAAAACACACACACACCAACACATACTCCATTTTTTCTCTTTAGAAATCAATCACGAGAACTCCAGCAGCCCAACAAGCGCTGAGACAACAAAGGCCTTTCCTAATGAGACGAGCGGACCAAACCATCTGCAGCGTTCAGGAGGGGAAGGCTAAATACCCTCCATCACCGCCGGACTCCCTCAGGAGCCATTAAAGAGGTTTCTGTGACTCAGAGAATGGTGCTGAAGTGATCGATTACATAGCTGATAAAGACAGGAAGCAGCATTTAAACGCAGGCTTCATTCGTATCGATCCATGAGTCACTATAGAGATTCAGACGCAATTACAGACTTTCTCTCTCCAACTGGACTGATGGGCGTTTAATGACCAGATTCTGAATGATGGAAGATTTTGAGTTCAGACTGAAAATCAACCTTAAGCGTCTAACTATAAATCTAACTGCATGCAAAATGTAACTGTGCATCTTAATAAATACATGTGTGGGTGTTTGGGTGTTTTCACAAAACTCAAGAATCCTCTCAAGACCACATTTTCCAACTCAAAATCAATAGAAAGAAATAGCACATGATTTTTCTTCCTCAAATTTGTATTAAATGTATTGCCAAAAAAAGATTAAAGGGGACCTATAAATCATGCTGGTACTCTGTTTAATTTATACTGATTTGAACATTTTTTAAACCAGAATCATCACTCAGGACAAAAATGACAAAAACAACTAAAAAAGTCAGTGCATTACACATTCTAAACACTATAACCTTTGAAAGGAAAGTTTTAGTTGATTTTACTCCTTATCAGAATATTCAGACCAGTATGATATGATATACAATATGTATATACTCATGTGCAAAAGCATCAGTGGTCATAGTGTGTGTATGTGTTTTTACCCATATTGGCGACGGCTTCGCAGGGCATGGTGTCTCCAGAAAACACGAGCTGCCAGCCAGACTGATGCGTCAAACTGCAGGCAAACGCGTTCTTACAGTGACGAACATAACATGTCTGAAACTACACATTCAAGAGAGAGAGAAAGAGAAAGAGAGAGAGAGAGTTTAATCACAACATGCTCCATAGATCACTCATTATTCTTTATTTATATCACGTCCCGAGTACAGCTGGGAGATTTATAGAGATTTACGTATAATAGCTTGTTGGTGCCATAAAATTAAACATCTTAAATATTGTGATGGTGATTTTAATGCACTTTTTATACGGCCATTAAGCTTCCTGAAAACCAAACCCATACACTTTGCGAGTATGAGAGTGCTATTAGACAGAGAACAAAATATTTTAGATAGCAATAGATTCAAGGTAGAGTAGGCAATTTCAGAGAGGCCAGCAACAACTCTTCAAAACACATGAACGCACACAGCCAGAGCAGAGTCTGCAAAGCGTCACAAGAGACTGCGTTAAATTACCTCATGTCTCAAAGCACATAACATTACAATAATAATGAACATAAACAACTTTCAGAGCTCTGACTTATACCACCTGACTGCTGCAGATTCATTTCGCCGTTGATAGTGTTGACAAAGAAACGCAAATGTCTGAGTCATCCTCAGAACAAATGCAATGATTGGACGACCTTTTTTTTTTTTGGTCATGTGACCTTTTTGAATATATTTATACCATTTCTATTATTGATTGCTATCAGGATGTGTAAAGAGTTTGAACCAGAATAACAAAAAGTGCTAATGAAAAAAATTGCCTATATTTTACCATTAAACCTATATAATAAAATACCATTAAAGTTATTTTTTTATGGTGTTTTGCGCTACACATTTTTAATTTTCTTTGCAACTGCTGTTTCTTTGAAATCCTGATTCTTAAAATAAAGTAAAAACATTTAAACCAAATGCCTAATTATTAAGATATACTGTAAAGGGATTTTTTTTCTAAGCTAAGCCAAAAAAAAAAAAAAAAAAGGCTATACAGTCCATACAGACCTTGACCAGGTCATTGTTCTTCAGGACAGTCTGAATGAAGGATTTGGTCATGGCTTTGGGAATCTCGGCACCGTCACACAAAAACTTTGATGGGATGATACTGGAACGATCATTAAAAAAAAAGATAAGTGTCAAAAACAAGCAACATATTTTTTACGTTGACATTTTTACAAATGATAAATGAATATACTGTCAATAGTGAGAATCATAGACACTATTACAGAAAGACAGACAGAGATCAAATAAAGAGACAGTGGTAGTTTTCTCTCGTACTTGATCTGGCTGAGTATCGGCTGGCAGTGGTCGTGGTACTGGTTCAACCACGTCATGATCTGTACGGGTGCGATCAGGAACACGGGACTGAACGCTTTACCGAGACTCATCTACAACACAGATGACGACATTAACAGCGAAATAATTCATACAAACAAGCACAAAATACTGACAACACAAAATAAAATAAATATACATACCAGAGCTCTCTCTCGCTCCAATAATAAATGAATCAAACCCTGCGTGGATGACAAAACATGCAGTATCAGCAGAGGAATAAATGGCATTGGTTATTATTTAATATAATATTCCTACATTTTTCTCTCAGATCTCTATGATTCTGACTGCTCTGGGTTTCTTCTGTTTAAATAATCTAGTATGCTAAACTGTATAACTGACCATTTATTGAATTATTTGTTAAGTGTATATATAATTAGCAGGATAATGAACAGTCAAGCGGTCATCTTATGGTGTGTTTGTGGCGGCCTCACCGTATGATGATCTGCATGCAGGTGCGACACAAAGATGGTGGAGAGTTTGGAGAGGACTTCATCCACATCATTGCCATAGTGACGACACAACTGGCCGAACGTTCCCTCCCCACAATCCAACAGCAGCGACTGAGATGGGCTGAGGAACAGAGAGATGATCAGACACACCACTGGAAACAATCAAGTCATTATATTATACATTATAGCAATAAAACACAAGAGACTGTGTGTTACTGTGATTTTACCACAGTTAAGAAGTATTGTTTAGGCCACTGTGAAAAAGAGGGTCTAAAACACGTGTTTTGCACCTGAGCAGCACCTCAAAACAATGAACTTGCTTAATTGATCATTGATAAATATTACCTGATGTTCACTAAAGTTCCACTGACGTTTCTGATCTTCATCGGCAGGGACGAGCCGGTGCCCAAAAACACGATCTCTGGAAACTTCTCACCTTCAGAAACATTCAAACACGATACACATATGAAAGTGAAACTAAATCAGTTCACACACCTGGAATAAGAGCTTAAAAACTTATTTTAGTTATACTTTATATAGACTACCATTAAAAGGGTCCATCTCTATTATGACCATTTTGGAAAAACAAATCCATTTACTCTTGCATGATCTGAGGCGACTGATACAGATACAGTAGAGAGGAAAAGTCAGAAGTGAAGAAAGTTTTACTTGGAGAAAATTAAATGTCAAGCTGAGGAAGTGTTCTTGTCTTTCTGCACTTCTAATTCAACACTTTCATCCCTCCTTCTCTCTCTCAGATTCGGTAGAAAGCTCACCAGACGTGGAGACGGACGCAGCCACCTGGAACTTTCTGCATTCCTCAACTTCTTCCAGAAAGTTTGGCACTTCGGCTGCTTCCTTCACAAACTCCTCAGAGTCGCAGGACAGGATGGCATCTCTACACACACACGAAAAAGATTCACAAAAGTTCCTCAACTAAGATCAAGATTTGCAAGAACTTCATAGGAACTGGTTTGGTTGAAGCTGTAAAAATTGATAAAATTCATAATAATTATTGCCTCGTTTCACACTATTAACTTGCATAATATGCCAATGACCAAAGTATTTCAGGTATATTCATTCATTCACTTTATTTATAAAGCACTTTACAACTGCACCTGCAGACCAAAGTACTGTACAATCAGAAAAACATAGAAAAACATGCAACACATAAAACAACACACAACCTACTAATATAACCAATACTAGCCCAACCTTTCAAAGGCTAAAAACAAGAAGTAATTTATGACACCAGCTTTAAAAACATTAAAAAGCAGCCTCATGATATAGTGGTCTGACAGGATCCCACATACAAAATATTGCAATCATCAAGGCGAGACTTTAATCCAGCAATAGACCTAATCTAGAAAAAGAACCACAATTCTTTCCTGAATTCAACGGTAGATAAATTTGTGTATAGTTGGCATACAAATGGTAAGACATGCCATATTTATAAAAAATAATAATAAAAAAAAAAAAAAATAATTTGAACCCAGGGGCAACATATACAAGGGAAATAAGATAGGGCCAATAACAGAACCCTGAGGAACCCCATGAAACACATTTATCATACTTGACTGAGAATGCTCTATCAAGAATCACATGGTCTGCAGTATCAAAACCTGCACTCAAGTCCAATAAAATTTCTGATTAAACAAAAGGTCATTAACAACTCTCAAGACTCTGTACTATGACTGTCCTAAAACCTGACTGAAATGTATCTAAGATCTTATGCTTACTTAAAAATGACATCAGCTGTGAATAAACCACCTTCTCTAAAACCTTTGATAAGCATGGAAGTTTTGAAATGGGCATCACAATATATGAGGATCACAATTAAACTAGTTCAATTCTATCATTTGTGACACACTGTCGATCAATGACCTGAACTGACCTTTGCCACTCCAGTTTGGGCCGAAGCTGAAACTTGAGCAGACATTCGGCTCTGACGTTGGGAACGTTTAGAGAAGCCTGCGGCTCCTACAAAAGAGACAGAGAACAAACCCATTACTAACTGACTGAAGTCACACTGGATTAAGATAGGAAAATAAATTAAATAAAACAAAAAACATTAAATCAGAAAAAAACAACACTGATATACATGTATAACAATAAACACTTGACAAATAATAAATACTTGAATAGTTCCCATTAGCTATAATTGAAATCTAACCAAACTGACCTACAGAGACTATTTCATATTAAAATAAATTAATAAAATTCATGAAACATGAAATTCAATTAGAAAAAAAAAAAAAAATCAAATTAATACATTAAAAAATATTAAATTACAAAAAATACATTTTTTTAAATGTTATATTAAAATATATTACATAAATACATTACACCACAATAAATAATTTACAAATTATAAATAAAATTTTCCACTGGCAATGCTTGACATGAAAAATAAATTACCTGTAAGAGACTATTAAATATTTAATTAAATAAAACAATTCATTAAATATGGAATGATCCAATGAATACTTTGGAAGAAGTATTTTAATTATTTGATATATTAAAATAAGAAAAAAAATTTTTGTAATATAATTTCATATTTAAGTTACATGAAATAAAAAAAAACTGAGAATAATTAATTGGAAATCCAAAAAAAGAGTATTAATTGAAAAAAATAAATAATAAAAAATATGTGTATATATGTGTGTGTGTTGTGTGTGGTGTGTATTTATATATATATATATATATATATATATATATATATATATATATATATATAAAGTCTAAAAATAAAAAGTCTAAAAATGACTATTTATTTGGAGATGTAAAAAAATGAAAGTAAATATTAATTATAAGTATTACTAGTATTAAATGTAGTAATAGAATTTTTTTATTAAAATAAATATAGAACACTCACACAAAAAACACTGTCAATGACCTACATTTAGCCAAACTTACCTTTAACAGATTGCAATATTAAAATTAGAAATTAGCATAAAATATAACATTAATTGAGAAAAAAAAAAGTATTAGTTAAGAAAAAAAATTGGAAAAACACACCTGAACAGATGTTTTTTTTTTTAAACAGTTAATTGTAAATTTAACAGATTATTGTCTGATCTGATTGTCTGATAATAAATCTAGATCACTAAGAGTGAGTGTTGCTGTACTTTGCTTTTGTAGAGTTTGAGCTGCGGGAAGATCTCCGGATGGATGAGGTTGAGCTGCGTCTGGAGTTTGTGACTGCGGGCGTTGTGTGGCGTGAACGTCTGCTCGTTCATCACCAGATGCTCCGTGCTGCTGGGAAACCTGCGACACAACAGACGCGTCACACACACACACTGACACATGATCAGATCCCTGTGATCACCGGAGCTCAGCTCTACCTCTCCATCCAGCTCTTGTACTGATCCGTGTTCAGCACCGACTCTGGCGTCATGTGAACCACGAGAGCTGCCGAGTCCTCAGATCCGCCGGTCTGATGCCTGCACACATGCAACATCATTAGATGTACACAGAGAAAGTGAGCCTCGTGTCTCTTTGGGAGACGTTTCTTCACCTTTGTATGGTGTGATTGGTGCAGAGCGGCTGTATGAAGTCCTCTGACGGACAGTCGACCACTATGAAGACAGGTCCAGGATCAGCTGGAGTGCACAGCTCCTCAGGCTGGATCTGAAAAACATGCTGCACAGTGAGCTACAGTCTTCAGATCAATGCTGGAGTCTCTAGGGACTACAAGTGTTCAGAAACATCTGTACAGAACAGGCTGAAACCGTCAGTTATAGTGAAGAACTGAAGAATCACCTCTTTTCCGTCGTGTGTGACAGTTTTCCCAGCTTTCAGAGCGTCGATTATGGGTCCAATGGCTGCTGTTCCTCTACAGATAAAGCACAATATAGTTATGTGTTTATATGCGTGTCATATTTCAAGCACAGCTCAACTGAACTGATAAATCAGACACTTACACCGGCAGGCCCATCTCTTTAGCTTTCAGTACCAAAAAGTTCCCTTTCTTGGGGTGTAACTGCAGAAACATCACATGGAAAATGAGTTACTGAGCACAGTATGACTGTATGAGGTTAAAGGATTAGTTCACTTTTAAATAAACTTTTCTAACTAAATTGTTATATACTTGCACTAGCATATTGCATATGACAATTTAGTTCAAACTTTGACCTGTGGAGGGCAGTAATACACTTAGCAGTGTCTACACTGCTGGAATTCAAATAGAGAAGAAGAAGAAGAAGAGAGCTAGTTCAAGATGAGCATTTATGGTTAAAACTTATATAATTTTTATTTTTTTTTAGAAAATGAGTGATCGTTTCTCTAGATAAGACCCTTATTCCTTGTCTGGTATCATTTAAAGCCCTTTGAAGCTGCACTGAAACTGTAATTTTGACCTTCAACCGTTTGGGCTCCATTAAAGTCCACTATATGGAGAAAAATCCTGGAATGTTTTCCTCAAAAACCTTAATTTCTTTTCGACTGAAGAAAGAAAGACATGGACATCTTGGATGACATGGGGGTGAGTAATTATCAGGAAATCTTAGTTCTGAAGTGAAATAATCCTTTAACATAATTATTATTTAATCATATTGGCCCGTTTCATATTATTTCTGCTCACCTTACAAACATAAGCCACCACGAGAGATGAATCTCTAGTGATCTTGTCTTTGCCTTCTGTGGGGGAAAAATCATATTACATTAAACACATTAGTGTCACTCTCTTTAAGTGCACTTGAAAACAGCCACAAAATATGAATATGAGGTACATGTGACATGCAAACTGGCTTGTAAATGAGATATGTTGGAAGAAATTATTGAAAAGATGTTTTTTAATTGATCAAAAAAAGTACGTAGTTCAAATGTAATGGAAATTATTATTTTACTCACTTTATTTATTTAAAAAAAAATCAGAAATGTGAGATAAAAAGTCATAATTATCTTTTTTTTTATTATTATTTTTTATTTAGTGGTGACAAGCTTCCATATAAACTGGTGTTGTGTGTGTGGTGTCTTGCCTGGACTCGCTGATATCCTGCCAGCGTTCACACAGGGACTCTCCGCCATATCCTCCAGTCTCTTGAGCGCCCCCCTCTGGCTGCTGTTAGGACTGCTGCTGTGTCCAGAACCTGGGGAGCATCTGCCGGCCTCAGCCTTACACTCAGCTTATAACACACACACAGAGTACAGACAGATCCTTTACATGTGAAGGGTTTTTAAACGTTCACGTTTGAGAACAGTGTAAAAAAAGAGGCGACACTCACAGAAGAGAGGAACTTGAGTGACGGTCATCGTGTTGTCTTTATATTGAGGTTCAGTATACGGTCTGACAGCTGCAAACGAAAGGAAAACAAACAGAATCTCGTTCAGCTGGTGAATGGACAGTGATCAGAGCAGAGATGTTATTTCAGTATTATTTATATACTATTTTATTATTAATATTTACAATTAGTTTTTATTTCTCGTTTTACGTATTTTAATTCATTATTTAATTGTTTTATTCATTTTTTGCTTTTTTAGATTTAATTTGTCTCATTTTAGTACTTTTAGTGCTTCAACTTTAACTAAAATTGCAACAATTTTAGTTTTAAGTTGAATTTTTTCATCTGACATTTATGTTTTATTTCAGTTTCATTATGTTGGCTTGACAGCTACGTGTTAAAATATGCCAATTCGTGCTAGCAATGTGTTAAAACATAATTCATAATAACAAAATGCTAATTCAGGTTAGCAACCTGTAAAACATGCTGTGTTAAAACATACATGCTAAATCATGCTAGCAATATGTTAAAACATGCTAACAACATGATAATTAATGCTAGCAAAATGTTAACGCATGTTAGCACCATGGTAATTCATGTTAACAATGTGTTAAAACATGCTAACTCATGGTAGCAATATGCTAAAACATGCTAGCAACATGATAATTTAGGTTAGAAATGTGTTAATAAATGTTAGCAACATGATGATTAATGCTAGCAAAATGCAAAAGCACGTTACCAACATGCTAATTCGAGTTAACAACAAGTTATAACATGTTAGCTTCATATTAATGCATGTAAACAATGTTAGCAATGTGTTAAAACATACATGCTAAATGTGCTAAACATGCTAGCAATGTGCTAAAACATGCTAATTAATGCTAACAACATGCTAAACATACGACCAACATGCCAATTCATGTTAGCAATGTGTTAGAACATATTAACCATATGTTAATGAAAAACATGTTAATTCATGTTAATGTCTTTCTTTCTTTTTCTCTATTCACTTATTTTAATTTTAGTGTAGGTTCAGTAATTCTGTTATGTTCTTTTGCCAATTTTATTAGTTTTTGCTTTATTACATTTAATTTATCTAGTTTTTAATGAGAGTACTTTTAGTACTTCAACTTGAACTAAAAATGCAACAGTTTTAATTTTAAGTTGAACTTTTTCATCTGATATTTATATTTTATTTCAGATTTATTATGTTGGCTTTGTGTTAAAACATCCTAATTCATGCTAGCAATATGCTAAAACATGCTAATTAATGCTATCAATGCATTAAAACATACAAATTCATGATAGCAATTTGGTAAAACATACTAACAACATGCTAATTCAGGCTAACAACCTGTTAAAAAAAAGCTACCAACATGATAATGAATGCTAAACTAACAATATGCTAAAGCCTGTTACCAACATGCTAATTCATGCTAACAATGTTCTAAAACATCCTAGCAAAATGTTAATTCATGTTAGCAACCTGTTAAAACATGCTAGCAAAACGTGTTAATTTGTGATAACAAAATGCTAATTTATGCTAACGTGTTAAAAAATGTTAGCAAAATGTAAATTCATGCGAGCAACACGTTAAACATGCTAGCAAAACATGCTTATTCATGCTAGCAAAGTGTTAAAATGGGCTAATTAATGCTAATAACATGCTAAAACATGTTAATTCATGTTAATGTTTTTCTCTCTTTCTCTTTTCACTTTACTGAATTTAAAGCTTATAAAACTTTCAAACAGCTTTATCAAGCCAACATATAAAGTTTGTCCCAACAAACTTCACTTTCAAGTCAAAGTTAATGTTGTTTTTAATAAACTATAACAACACTTCATATAATCGATAATGGAGAATGATAACGGTGGACTTTACCAAGTTGAATGTCTTCCAGCGGTCCTGAAAACACTTGTATGGCCTGTAAATATTTCTCCTAAAAGAACAACACAACAATTCAGTCAAACACCACCAGAAAATTCATAAAAATATCCAAACAGACACAATATATAATCACACATAACAGAGAATGCTGGTTACAGATGGTGTGACATGTCAGATGTGTCCCGTACCAGCTGAGGCGGTCCTGACAGGACACACTGAGGGACTCCCGTGTCTTTGAGGGTCAAGATCATCCCTAGAAAACACAAAACACAGAGTTAAGAGTCAGGAACCTGTCAAACTCATAGCAGATCTTTACAAGAGTCTCTACACAGACAGTCAAAATCCTGCTTCATAACCAGGCAATCCGAAAGTGGCATTTCTACAATCTCGAGGTAGAAAACTTACAGGCGAAAATAAAAATTGGAAAAGCTTCAAATGCAACAGAACAAAATCCTAAAGCACCTGATAAACCGCCGACCGTCTCCCAGCTCATCCTGGTGAGGAAGATATTGTCCAAGCGAGCAATTTTCATTCTGGATACACAACAAATACACAAAAACATGCCATATGAACACAGAGCAGTGTCATTACATCACTTAACAATGAATCTGTGTTCGTTTGTCTCTTACTTGTGTTCCTGCATCAGTCTCTGTGTTCCTTCAGCACAGTTGAACAGATACCTGCATATCAAACACATGATTTACAACTATATTATACTGTAAATAAAGGTGGCTTGACATTCAGTTACACTCAATTTCACTAATAATTTCACCAATAAACCCTGTATACTGCTTAGATGTTTAGTGGTTCAGGAATTTATTCAAATATAAATATAAATGCTCATAATTAAAATAAATAATTAAATTAAAATAAATGCTTTTATCTAAATACATGAATCTCTTATAAAGGTAATTTTTGTAAAAGTTGATTTTAAATGAAAGATAAGTGATCATATAAATACTCATATAGTCAAATAATAAAATAAAATTTGAGATTTTATAATATATATTTTATATATTATTTACAGGTAGCACTGCAATTTTGCTAAAATATTTATATAATTATGTATAATTCATGAACTAAGATAACATTATATTACATAAAGTTTAACAGTAAAATATTTTGAAATATCATGATATATTCTAACTATTTGTTTCATATATTTATAAATAAAGTTAAATAACGATCAAATAAAGTTTGAGATTTTATAAATACATATTTTATATATTATTTACAGGTAGCACTGTGATTTTGCTAAAATATTTATGAATTTTATAATTCATCCACTAATGAACTCAGATTACATAAAGTTTAACAGTAAAATATTTTGAAATATAATTTTAAATCAAACATTCACAAATGTTATTCATATATTATTCATGTAAGTATATAATGCATATTTATATTTATAAACTACTGATTTGTTAAGCATTACATAATATGACAATGTTTGTTAATGATATTTAAATGAAGAAACGAATGAATTATCTTTATTTTTATTAAATATATTATTAAAGCAATTCATGTTATTTTGTTTTTAATAACATTGTATAATTTTATTATTATACATTTGTATTATTAATATAACAAACATTATATACTTCTTAGATGTACGGTGGTTTGTTTATAAATATTATTTACAGACAGCACTAAGATTTTGCTAAAACTTTTAAAATGATTCCTCAGTCAATTCAATTTCCTTGAAACATATTTTTATAAATATTTTTAAATGTATATAATGCATAATTATGTTCATAAACTACTTATTTGTTAAGCATTACATAAAATGCTTATGTCTGTTTATGTTATTTGTGAAACTTATGAAATGTTACCTTTATTTTATTTATTATTATTATTAAGCAATACTATAATTTGTATAATAAGCAGACATGTCACTGAACTCTGCTTCACACTTTTTTTATATTTATGTTTTACTAATGACGCATTAATGCAAACATGGTTACTGATATAATGCTGTAATATTCCACACTAGTTTTGACAGATCATTGTTCACGTGACTCTGTCATATATAGCGTGAGATCAGCTCGCACCTGTTATACTCGGAGAAGACATACAGCGAGGCGCCATTATCGCGACTCCCGGCGCCCGCGACCTGCACATAGACGGTGGAGGGCCCGTGCAGCTCGCCCTGCCTGTGGCTGTCCCTCGTCTTCACATGTCGGCGCGTGTCTTTGAGGTGTCTGCTCTTCCCGGAGGTGTGTGTGTCCATCAGTGTCAGCAGAGTCTCTTCACCGACTCTCAGCGCTCTGTGTGTGAAGAAAGAGCACCGGAGACGCGCGAGCATAATAAACACCGAGCGGCTACACGGAGCGGCTCATAACGACAGCTCGACGAAAACAAACATATCACGAGAATCAATGCTCCGTTGGTTTGTGAACAGCACAGCAGTCTGAAGGACTCACACATGTGTGTTGATGCTAGACGCGCTTCCGACGCGTGATGATGACGACACGCATAGAAATAAGGTGCATTCACGCGGCCTCGTAATTCGTGTAGTTACGAGATTCCTGCTTGTAAAAAGCGTTCACGTCCTCGTAGAGATCGTAATTACAGCTTGTAAGCTGGGAGTTTTCTGAAAGCTCCCACATGTACCACGTGGCTGCTATACCACCTGACCGCTGTAGATTGATTTATTAGGCGTTGATAGTGGTGCCATGGAAACGCATAATTCCCAGTCCAAGGACCAAAAGGACGTGAACAGCTCCGAATATAACGTCACGTGTTGTCATTTCAAGATTCCGGTAAATACAAGGTGACGTGAATGCAGCTAAAGAACTAGGTGGAATGACGCGTACATATTTTATATTTTCATAAAAATAAAATGCAGTCCTTATAAAATTAGTCAACATATTTGACATTGCTAATTGATAATCTAGTTTAAATTTGATGTATTTGATAGTTTACACGATGTGTAACTTTTATCAAACTATTATTTCCTGCAGATTTTCTCCACTCACGTGATTGATTTGTACTCAGTTTTAATTATGTTGGGGAAAATAAGTTGTTTGGTTTTGATAATACGGGACCCTGAAAATCAGATAGTTCCCCCAAAATTAAAATACTTGGGTAAAGTTGGTTTTATATTCGCACATTCGGACATCCGTATTCAATAGCCTTGTTAATCACACAACATTGGACATTCAGTGGACATTCACAAGTAAATATGCCATTAAAACAATACTTGCCTATTTTGATCGACTGTGAAAAATGTTGTAAGTTGACAATCGCTGGTTGTCAATATCATGTCGCTGCTTAAAATTCGCAAACATTAATTTATTGCACATTTTATTGGAAAGCCTGAATTAATCAGAAGTCCGAATGTGCGAATATAAAACCAACTTTACCCAAGTAATTAAAATGTTATCATTATTCACCCTTCGCCGGCAGTTTGATTGACAGGCGATCTGACCAATCAGAACGCTGATATTATGCGCCCCCCCCCATTTCCGCCATTTTGTCCGACAAACAAACCAGTCTGATAAAGCCGATAAAGCAGGTGTAGTAGACTAACATCGGCGATGAAAAATGGTGAAAAGGTGCTCGTATTGGACTTGCAAAGCGGACAGCAGGTACCCAGAAAGGCTGTGGAACATACAGTTTCACCCGTTTCCTAAACCTGCAACAAACCTGGAGAAGTGTATGAAGTGGATACGTTTGTGTGGACGGCCTCAGCAACTGAGTTTGGACAAGCTGAGGAATCATTCAACAGCCAAACACTTCTATGTGTGTTCAAAGGTAATTCAATTATACATACCGTGCCTTTTTAACAGTGTAGCACAGTGTTTGTTTTATTTTTTAAGATATTTTACAAGTTGTCGTAACCGGAGAAATGTCTTTTCAAAAGCCTAACGTAACGAGGATATCTAGCTAAACAGTTAGCCAAACATTAGCAGGCCTAACAGTTTTGCCTGACATTTCTGCTCTGTCCTGTATGAATTTCCTTTTAAGATGCTTTAGGCGTAATTTAGGATGACTAAATCTATTCCTCTGTCATTAAACTCCAGCACTTCGTTGACGGCCGACCGACACCCGCTCATCCTGATCCTCTGCCAGCATTGAAATGTGACCGTAGTAACGTTACACCTGTGAGACGTCCGCCAAAGTTGCGAACAGTGTCAGTGCCAGCAAGGAAAAGACGAGTTGACCGCATGCCAGACAATGCTGAAAACAGCAGGTGTTTTTCCTATATAAAAAGCAAATAATAACAATGCAATGTTTTTATTTTATACATACGATACATTACAATCACATTAGTTGTCATAGAACCTGCTAAGCATATTATTATTGAAAATATTAAATGTATATGTCATATTTACAGAGTCAGGTGTGATCTACAAGGCGTTTCCATGGATATTACAGGAAAGATGGCAACAGAATCATTAATGGAGGATACCACTACAGAGGAGAGCACTATATTCATTGATATAGGTATGTGTTTTTTTTTTTTTTTTGTTTTTTTGGTACAGCAATCTCTAACTGCACAGGGCTGGTAGGAAATACTCAAAGAACCAGTCTAGTTTAGTTTTCATTTTCCCCCACATTTCTGCATCAAAGTGAATACGCTCCAGATGGTAGTCATTGTCACATTTCACACAAAAAAAGTCACACCATGACATCTCAGTTATCCCCATCTGTCCTATAACTTGGTAATAGTACTCATGATCACGTTTAAGACTGTAGGTGTCACCACTGTGCTTTTGGAGGTATTTACAACCTGTGTACCTGTACTGGTCTGGGCACTTTATTTCTAAAAGGCCATAGCTTTTGTCGTAGCCACGCTTAAGGACTTTCCTGTCAGGAGAAGTACCCAAATGGCGGGCATTGGGATTGACGACAAAGCCACACGTGTAAACTGGGTTTCCTGTAACTTCTGTGTAGTGGGCTGCAGCAACTGGCTCAAGCTCCAGGCCTCTCTTCATTGATGTAGTTTGCAGTGTTGTCTTCCTCTGCATGCTGGTGGCAAGCTGCTCGTAGTCTGCTCTCCTAGAGTATACTCTTCTTGAAAGAGGATGAAGTAAGACGAGGAGAGCGGACACAATGCCAGATGTTGTTGATGCTCTGTTGTCTGGTTTCTTTCTCCAGTGCCTCGGATTCAGATTTTGTTATCATCATGGCATTGTAGCGTTGCGTTTGCTCTCTTGTTAGGAATGTACAGAAGGAGCTTGGTTTTGGTGGCATAGGGAATGCTGGAAAATCATCAGATTCAGTAGGGTTTGATAGGGAGGATCTTGGCCCAATAATGGGAGCTAGACACAAGAAAAGGAAAAAATAATATTGCAATGTTTGTAAGTTATTTACATTGTTTATGTCCTGTGCTAATAAAACACTAGTTCTAATCATTTTATTCTTATGTTTACAGAGTACATAGCTGACTAAGCCCAAATGGGAGAAAAACAGGAGGAACTGAAAAGGCTGAAGGCTCTTCTCGCTCAAAAAGAAAAGAAAATGATCTGCTAAGGAGAGAAAATGCAATCTGGTCTGGCTCCTTACCCACTAACACCAGAGACCATAAACAACAGCAGTGTGCCTAACTACTTTGAGTACTGCACTGGGTTCACATATGATGAGTTTAACAAACTGTGCAGATTTTTCAGACTACCAGATAGTGAAACAATCCCACAAACACACATTCCCTTGACATATGAAAAATGAACAGGCAAATCCGCAATATGCCTTTACGGCAACAATTTCTACTTGTACTTATGAGACTGAGACAAAATTTTGACCTCAAAGAGCTAGCTTTCAAATTTCAAATTGATATGCAAAGTGTTAGCACTTTGTTCAGTTCGTGGGTTGACTTCATGTATGGCAGGCTAGGTAATGTGTCTGTTTGGCCTCACAGGGACATCATCACAGAAAACATGCGTGAAATCTACAAAGCAGAGTTTCCAACAACTTTTGCAATTCTTGATCGCACAGAGCTGAAGATAGGGAAACACAGCTCATTGTTGGTGCAAAGTCAGACTTATTCTAACTATAAGTCCACTAACACACTTAAGTCTCTGATAGCCTGTGATCCTCGTGGCTCCATTATGTTTACATCTACACTTTACACTGGATCAATTTCTGACCATGAGCTATTTAGACAGTGCAAAATCAAAGATTTACTGAAAGATCTGCTTCAGTGTGGCTACCTAAAGATAGGTGATGGGCTCATGGTGGATAAGGGGTTTCTCATTGAGAAAGATGTAAAGGAGCTTGGCCTTGAACTAAACATTCCTCCATTTGCAAAATCAAATATACAAGTCCCAGATGTTGAGATAACAAAGAAAATAGCCAAGCGCAGAGTGCATGTAGAAAGAGCAATAGCCAAAGTCAAAAAATTTGAAAATAGTATCTGGTAGGATCCCTAATTCCATGTTAGGAAATATAAATCAGATATGGTTTGTGGTGTGTATGTTGTCTAATTTCCAGCAACACATCATTCAAGCATAGGCTGCTGAA
Source organism: Culter alburnus (assembly GCA_028476615.1). Lineage (NCBI taxonomy): Eukaryota > Metazoa > Chordata > Actinopteri > Cypriniformes > Xenocyprididae > Culter > Culter alburnus. The sequence continues at coordinate 314,606 of JAOTNS010000806.1, forward strand.
GAGCCACATATGGACAGCAAAGTGCTGCAGTTAACTCATGTGCAAAAAACAAAACGAATTATCAACACCCTGATGTAACTGCTCCTTAAAATATTTAATGTATAAATGGTAACGTTTCTACCAACTAGTCTTCATCAGGCAAAAGATGAAGACCAGTTGGTCGAAACGTTGCTATTATACATTTAGATATCTCAAGGAGCAGTTACATCAGTGTGTGGATAATTTTTTGTTAGGGTTTGAGGAATGTGTGCATCTTTTTGGTATTATCAAATTATTTATATACACATACACCAGTCCAGTGCGATGTGTTAATGATAATAACAACAACAGTTATAGTTAATATATCTTATAGTCATTCATTTATAAACTAATGTATGGACAATATAATTATATGCATATATAAACATAATATACATATCACACACATATAGATTCATATTTCCATTTCCCTCATTCCAATATCTGTAGAATTGTTTTTGGCGATAGTTAGAGAAATAAGAAAAGTTCTGGTATACGTTGTAGTATGCCTAAACTAAAAAGTAATCGTATAGACATTCTTTTTATTCCCACTGATGTAAGACTTTTAAACTTGTAGGATGTCAGAATGTTGTTTGCTGTTTTTGTTTTGTATGATATGTTTACAAATTTTATGCTGCATCAAAAATTTAATAAACTTTGAACCTTACGTATTTTCATATTTATCAACTTCTGTACTGTTGCCAAGTAAACGGAATGATTTTGTTTTTTTTGGTGGCCACAATTTCTCTCTGCCTGCCACAATTTATTAGAATTCATTTGCATTTGTATCCCATGTTTAACATTTTACACTTTCTTGTTATATTGTGAATGTTTTTCTTTTGTAATAAACTGTGTTTGCCCACAATTAATAAATTAATCTTTTTAAATCTGTATCAAGTTATAATCTTTATCATTGCTTTACCTGTAGCTATTAGCTAAACAAGATTTTTTATTTATTTATTTTTTTTTTTTTTAAAGTACTAGGTAAGGCTAGTAAGTAAAGCTAGGCTATTTGGTTTTGGTGGCAATGATATCTAATATATTATGACAGCTGAGGAAGTCGAATCCACCAATGAAGAATACACATTATGGACTCGTAAAATATATATATTAAATCAGTTAATTTTATTAGTACCCGACAAACGATGGCAGTCCACCACATAAAACTCCATAAAATATGACCCAATAAAACTCATTGTCCTGTATCATAATAGTCTAATAATTGAGCTTTGTAGTTTATAGGCTAAACTATGGGCAAAAGTACTTCAATTGATTAAAATGAAATCAAAAATAAGCAGAACTAGATAGAAATGTTCAACTTTGAAGTTGGCTTGAGAAAGTCGGATCAGAAAGTAGAAAGTCTGAAGTGAATTAAGTAGTTTTAAAAGAGATGATAGATAGATAGATAGATAGATCTACACTTTAAAAAGTAGCAAACTCAGAGTCGTTTCCATATTCCTCAGTTTTATTTATAATAGCACATAGTCATTGTACAGTGAGGATGTCCTCGTTACATAAACCCCGGCCACCTCTGCGTCAGTCACCTTAACATACAAAACACGTGTTTAATATCACATACATGAAGAGGAGGGGACCAGACACGAGCAGATTCCAGTACGTCGAAGGCTTTCCGAATCATATATTCCACAAGTGATTTCAGAAGTATAAATACAATTCCAGGCTTATTTATTATTTATTATTTTATATCTGTTTAAAATCACTATTCTGAGAGAGAGATGGGGGCGGTTTGAGCGCCGCATGTGTCCCGTCAGATGCGTGTGTGTTTATACGCTTTACAGATGTGTGTGTGATGAGAGAGAGAGAGAAAGTGAGAGAGAGAGAGAGAGAGAGAGAATCATGGGTAGGAGGTATCTTACAGTCGAGCTTGAATTGAACACCGTTCTGTCGCAGCCGGTGCTCTTGTGTACGCTTTCCCGTTTTAATACTGCAGTTCTGTGATGAAGCAAATCTTTACACCATCTCATGTGCGCACGTGGATGTGTGTCAGTCCATGTACATCGGAGAGCTGGGAGACGCCGGCATCTGATCCAGGATCAGGCAGACGTAGCTGGCCACGTCTACCGTACGCTCCTCGTAGATCTGAATGAAGGGATGTTTCTGACAGACAGAAAGAGTTTGGTTTACTTTATTTCTTTAACTGAACGCCACTTCTTGATTTAAAGTTCCTCAGGATCCCTCTCAAATGCTTTTATCACATTTGAAGCATAAAAGGGGTCATTAAGATGGCTTAAAATGACTTAAGATAAGACAAATATACTTTAGAAATGCTAAAACGGCTAAAAATCGTCCTGTTCACACCAACGAACAATAACAGTCTGTTTATTCTAAGCTCAGTGTGTACATACAACATGTTTTTGCTGTTCTTGTTGCATTTACAGGCTTTCACCAGCAGATGTCCTCAGCATGCTATGTTTCGAGTGAACAGCTAGTGTGTAATCCATCTAATCTAACAGTGAATTTACCTGACACAGTCAATATAGTGGAATAAAAACAACGCCTAGTCCTTTTAACTGCAACTTCAAAGGAAGCAAGATGATGTTGTCGAAACTAGCACTGGATACCTGAGGAAATTTGCTAGCCTGGCATTATGATCTCATCATTAATATTTCTCACCATTTATTCCAAGGGTATGACCGATTGATTTCCATATATACATTTTCTTTCAAGTATCCTTGACAAAATGGTTTGACACGTCAAACAGTATTGGCTTTTTCTGGACCTCATCGATTAACTTCTCGAGTCCTTAAATTAGAACAGATTCTGATTGGCTGTCAGTGTTTTATCATTTAACGGCTGGAAGAAATCGTTCTGAAAGTGATCCCAACTATATCGTTTCTCTATATCGTTATTGTTATAGCTGTGGTGTGGACAGTGCTATTCTTTTATATTAGAACGATTTTTAGAACTATAGTTATCATTCTTGGTGTGAACGGGCCTTTAAACTGACATCAGATTTCTTATTTTATTACCTCAACAACTGTCTTGGGAGGAAAAAAAGGTATTCCCACAAACTGCTGGGAAATTCAGTTCTTAAATTCCGTAATTTATCTAAAAATAAAACTTTTAGGTTAAAATGTATAATATGCATAAAGGAAAGTGCAAAGTTCAGGTGCTGTGAATTGGTTTTTAACTACATAGTCCATCAGTGTAGCAAATTAATATTTTTTGTTATTTTTATCTCAGATAATATGAGATAATTTAATAATAACAGTAATAATAGCTATTCTTATACATATTAATATGGCATCAAAATGAACTATTTACTTTCGTAAATTTTGCTGCTCTTATGTTGGCACGGATCATTAGTGCATGTTATTATAAATATAAAGAGATAATTTTATTAATAAAATTACTATTAATACAATACAGAGTTATTATAGTAAACTAAAAGTAAAACCATTAAAAAAAAATATTTTGTTACTCAAAATAAAATTAACTGAAATAAACTGATTAACTGAAATTAACATTAACTGAAATATAATAAAATATTTAAATAAGTTTAGCTTGATGTACTAAAATAATTAAAACTAAAACTGAAATAAAAATAAACACTACAGAAATTAAGGAAAAAAAAAAATAAAAATGACCCAAAACAAAGTTACTAAAACTTTAACTAAAATTTAAATGAAAAAAAAAAAAAAAAAAAAAATGCATTACTAATATTTAATATTGAATAATAACAAATATTATTAAAAACTATTATAGTATCTGAAAGATAATACTGCGGCAATAATAATAATAATAATAATAATAATAATAACAATTTGTATTAATTTATTTATTTATTAATGCAAATATTTATTACAATAATTATTGTTGTTGGAAATGCTGTTATCCAGCTTCCTCTATCTTTGGACAAATTAATTTCCATGACTGTTGATTTGGATAATTGATAATTGATTTAACCAATCAAACACATTGTAGCATCATTTCCATGACCAAGTTTTTATTAAATAGCATAATTTTTCCCGTCCTAAATCTGCAGGACACAGTAAGGATTATGTTTGGTTTTGGTTTCATTTAATCTTCCTATTACCAGATTTCCCAGTTAGTTTCCTCGTTTGTTAATTAGTCCCACGCACCTGTTCGGTTTTAAGCCCTGTGTTTCCTCAGTTCTTCATCTGGTTTTATGTTCATGTGGAAAGCTAAAATTCATTCTTTGTTCATGTGAGTCTTTAAACGTGACTGACACTGCTTGAAATGTCATGCTAATTAACTTTGATTCTCGGCAGAAAGTGCCGAATGCGTCACTTCAGCATGAAACAGGAACTCACCAGAAGCTCTTTGTACTTTGGCCTCTTTGACTCGTCCTTTGTAAGGCTGTAAGAAACGAAAACAATAAAATATTAAAGTAAACCCACTGTGAGCCAAATTCATCATCATTGTAATGTTGAACTCTTGCAGTTGCTCTGAACGAGCAGCAGGAGGCGTCATGTGCATCATGTGATCTGAGTTATTACATCCCGTCTGCTGAGTCAGCAAACTCTCAGAAAGAGGAAACGCTGGGAATCACAGGGAAGCGTGTGACTGCAGATGTGTGTCTCACCACAGGTTGACGAAGTTGATGAATTTGGGGGAGAACTGCCTCTCCTCTGAGCTGCTGAGCTGCGGCGGGTCGCCCTTCACCACCTGTGTCAGCTGATCAAACACGCTGTTCCACTTCGGGTAGGGAAACCGTCCTGTGGCCAGTTCATACTGAAACACACACAATAAGAGCAGACTTTCAATATCAACAAACGTTGACACCATTAACCACATGACCAGATCACACATCCTCCTCACCAGCGTGATTCCCAAACTCCACACGTCTGAGCGCACATCATAACCCTGTCTGGAGGCGCTGGGGTCTATCCTCTCCGGCTGAAACACAAAAGAAAAACAAACATACATACAATTACCTTCTCTCTTTATCAGTTTTGCTGTTCAAACAGTGTACTATTATATTAGGAATATTAGTTTAATAAAGTATTATCAATTATTATTCATATTCTGTTTATTTTAATATATTTTGTCACTAAATATCCTATTAAAATATTACCATCAATATTTTTATTAAAATACTATTTAAAGATTATTATTAATAAAAATAAATAAAATATGTATTTTAATATTTTTGTATTGTATTTAATATTTTAAAATGTGCTATTTTATGAATTAAAATAAGAAAAATAAAAAATGCAGTGCATGTTATTCTAAAATAATCATATCAATATTATATTCATATATATATATATATATATAAAAATCAATTATTCATGTTTAATTTATTTTTTTATACATTTTATTACTAAATATCCTATTAAAATATAAGAATCAATATTTTTATTAAGATACATATAAAATAAATTATTTTTGATTTTATTATATTTTAATATTTTAACAGGTAATAATATAATTTACTACATTTTGCTGCTCTTATTTAATTATTAAATTAAAATTATTATTAAATTAATAATTTAATTTAAAAATTATGAATTTTTAAATTAATTATAAAAATGATTAATTATTAAATTTAAATTAAATTAAAATAATTTTATTTTATTAATAAATGTAAGTAATGGTTTACTTTAAATTGATTTTTCTACATAAAATTATAAATAATCCTGATTAATCCTAAAAAAATGTATTCTAGTTGATAAATTCCAGTCCTGTCCAACATGATTCATGGCTGAATATTGTGTTTAACTCAGAAATGCATTATAGCTGGTTAAATGCAGTGCGAATTTTTATTTTATGCTGTTTAATGATTCATGACTTTAAAGAGCCACTATGAATGATCATGGGCTCTTTCCTCAAGGGACACACAACTGATAAAATGTCTTGAAGTCAGTCTGGAATTAATTGCAAGAGCGCAGCAGAGTGATTTTCCAGCACATCAGACGGTCTGTGCTGATCAGACGCTTTACAGGTCAAAACATGAGAGAAACAGATGTGCTCCCGTCCAGACAGCAGCATGTGTGTGTGTGTCACATGCTAACAGCTGTGCATGTCAGTCAACACATGTTACTCATGTTTACAGACTGATGATGTCATAATGCAGTCGGGGTGAGATCATGGCGCTCAAATTAGACTATGACATCATCAGCAGCAGAGGGACTGCAGAGCGGAGCTTCATTCATGGATACTCCTGCGGTTACATCATTCTACAGCGGACACACGCTCCACTTGAAGGAGGAGGACAGGAAATTACTGAATTACTGAAATCCTGTAATTACATATTTTTTTCAATGTTTTTGTTGTTGTTGTTGTTGTTGTTCTAATTTTCAAATATTTTTACAAAATGTAATTACATTATTTTTGTGAATAATAAAAAAAAATTACAAAATGTGACTAAAATAGCAATGCTGTCTTTAAAAAATAAACTGAGTATCATTTATTGCAGAAAAAAAATCTGTCTGCATCAATAGAAGATGGCATGTCCAAGAAATGTCATTAAAAGCATTCTTTTTTATAATGCAGAATAATATAATATAATATAATATAATATAATATAATATAATATAAATCCAGATAGTGCAAGAGAACTAGAGAGAAAACATGAGTAAAGTCACAGAGGCTGTGTTACTGTAACAGTATCACCAAATATATGAATACACACCCTATTGTTCAATATTTTGGGGTCTGTAAGAGATACATACATATATGTATATGTATGCATTTAAGAAATGTAAAGAAATTAATACTTTTATTCAGCAAGAATGCATTAAATTGATCAAAATTATCAGTGAAGTAGTGTCACGATACTGGAATTTCCAACTTCGATACAATACCTTGAAAAATATCAATATTTGATACCATTTTCGATACCTCAGGAAAACTGCCATATATACCACCATACAGATAATTTGTTATAATCTCATAATTTTTTGATAATTTGGGCAATTTTGTTGTAATAGCTTACACACAGCTCAAGGAGGCTTTTTAAAAAAAGGCAAGTAAACAGTAATAAAATACGAACAAATAAAACTAATTGCAAATAATAGCACAAATAAACAATAGAATAAAGAGACAAATAAAATAAACATGTCTTTAAGCTTTTCAGGTGGGTCTAACAGTAGTATTCACATAAGAAATAATACAGAAATTAAAGTAATCAAATGTAAAATAACACTGAATAGTTTTCATTGTAAAAATAAAATATTAGGGGTGTGACGAGACGGGTATCTCACGAGACGAGACGAGACTCGAGATTGAGTTCACGAGACGAGACGAGACAAGATTTTTACACACTATTTTTTAAGAAATCCTCAATGGCGAAATAGATGACTAGAAAAAATATTCTGCAGGTGTATTTGAAATGTTTTAACTAATCATCTTGTAATGAATGTCATTTCAGTTCTACTTTCTGAGACTGAATTATCATATGCAGTAAAAGACAACAATACTCAAGTACTGTAAAAGGTTTTGCCACTAACTAAACTGACTGACTTCTCTTCTGTATGATTTCAGTCCCTTCAGACTAGGGATGGGCATTTCAAGCAAAAATAATATTCGAAAATCGCTGGGAATTATTCCATTATTATTCGAAAATCGCACCCCTCCCCCGCATGCAAGCACGCATGCACACACAAACAGAGAGAGAGGGGAGAGAGACCATTCACGCTTTCAGTATGATATTGATAAACTGTTTAATTCATTGGGGAATATGCTGTCTTAACTCAAGCCATATAATGATTGTAATGTGCTGAAACATATTAATATGTTCATTAATATAAGTGAAAGTAAAATCCGCACGGCCATTCATAACGTTGCGAAGCAGAGCGAGCGCTTTCAATTAATTCCTACGTTGAGCTTCCACATGAATAAACTGAAAACGCTTGCTCTCCGCCAGTGGACACGCACCATGAATGACCGAGGGGATTTTACTTTCTCTTTCAAATTAGCGCCATTTCGGGAGCGGTGACAATGATACCGGTGTTGTTCCTGAACACCGGCAACACCGACTATCGCAGCAAGCCTACCTCAAGCCATATTGATTTTAGGCTGCCTAAACGCGTTATAACATTGTGAACAGCCTGAATGACGGCACTTGTGTCGTGTGAACATTGATTTGAACGTCTCTGTTATATGCCATGCTAGTCTGTGTTCTACTGTTGTCTAAGAGTTGATTGACAGCTTTTTAGGTGCGTTATTGGCCGCGCGCACCACCGTCTGTGAACGTGTCACCATTGAAAAACATGAGGATTTTTAAAGACGACAATCGCACAACCTATTCGATATTCTATAATTAAATCAACTAATCGAATATTCGAAATTCGTGACACATCCCTACTTCAGACCTTACTGTACATGATTTATGAGCTTCTACAACTTTTGACCTCCTAACTGAACTCCTTTCCACAAACTGATCATATAATAAAAACAGTATAAATAAAAATGGAAACACTTTACAATAAGGTCTCATTTATTAACATTAATGTATTAACCAACATCAACTAACAATGAGCAATATATTTGCTACAGTATTTATTAATCTTTGTTTGTTAATTAATAAAAATAGTCATTCATTGTTAGTTCATGATAGTTCACAGTGCATTAACGTTAACAAATGAAACCTTACTGTTTGTGCTTAATAAGATTAAGAGAAAACTGTCATTCATTTTTTTGGTAACACTTTACAATAAGTGCAACCATCACACTCTCTCAATATTCAAAGTGCAAATAAGACCAAATTTTTCTTTGATACAGAGCTACTGTAAGAGATGGTTACTACACTGCCCAGCCTAAGATAGCTTTCATATTGAGAGATATCTGTATTCATCAGGGAGCAGCTTTCAAAATGCGGGTATTGAAATTGCGTTTGAATGCGCGCTCGCGTTTACTTTTTACTTTCACTTTCACGATCGCGCGTAACTCTGTAAATATGGAGCGGCGGCGACCGTTATCCAACTGAATTAAATGTTTTTTATTTAAATACAAAGCAAAACGACAGGTGAGGCGTAATGTAAACGAAGCGGTGGCATATTCTTTCCTAATCATCCTAACACTCATGGCAACATCACTAGACTACTTTTCGCCCCGACGAGAAATCTCGTCACATATTAGTCTCGCGAGATCTCGTGCCACGAGATCTCGTCACACCCCTATAAAATATAGATTAATGCTTACAATTAAAATTACAAAAGGTTTTTCAGTCAAGAGCAAAGATGTCTTTTGTTCTTTGATTAAAATGACAGACAGCAGCAGGATTATTAGGCTGCTGTCACTTTAAGAGCTTATGCACGGATCCAATATACTGTTACATGCGTCTTCGCTCAACTTTACATTCCAAAACTGACTGTTTACCTGAATACACAGCAAGATGGGCATTTTGACGTAATTTTGTATGTATTTGACCGTTTAAGCACAATAAGGCAGGAAAAGAAGTCAACTTGGTTCTCTCGAACGAAGCTGTTTGAGAGAAGGCTTTATGAGAACACTTATGTAGATCGGTGGTGTAAGCGCGAAACCTGCAGGAATGACTAAAATTATGCGCAATACAAGCACTATTTAACCTGAGCGAATTAGACGAGTGAGAGAGGAGGCAGATATTTCATGCAGAATCTGAGTATTGGCACTGTTTCAGATATATTTTAGTATTGATACATATCAAAATATCCATATCCATATCCATATAATATCCATTATTATTACAAAAGATTACTATTTCAAATAAATGCTGTTCTTTTCTATTCACCATATAACCCTGAAAAAATAAAACGTATCACGGTTTCCACAAAAATATGAAGCAGCACAACTTTCTTGAGCATCAAATCATCATATTAGAATGATTTCTGAAGGATCATGTGACAATGAAGACTGATGATTGAAGAATGATGCTGAAAATTCAGCTTTGATCACAGGAATAAATTACATTTTAACATATTCACACAGAAAACAGGTATTTTAAATATATACATTAATTAATTAATATATAAATGAATGACTCTTACTGCCATATACGGTCTGCAGCCTGCATCTCTGGTTTTGGCAATGGAGTCGACCAGCTGCCCACTGATGCCAAAATCACACAGCTTAATGTTGCCTTTTCTGTCCAGGAGGATATTTGATGGCTTTATATCTGCAGAGAGACCGTGAAACAGCTTCAGTCTGAGTGAAACAGCATCTAAACCAAAAGAGTCTTCTTACACTAAAACATGCAAACAAAACTGAACTGATGGAGATAGAATGACAGCATCATCATTCTGTCTCTCTTACCTCTGTGAATAATTTTCAAGTTTTCTTTTAAGTGGTTAAGTGCTTTCACAGTCTGAAACCACACAGAAGAAGAACAGAGAGCACGTTAATGAATGTCTACCAATACATCGCTTATTAAAAGGTCTGAATAAAAAATAACCCACAGCTAATGTTATTTTCCCTAAAATTTCTTCTGGAATCACTTCGTCTAAAGAGGAATAAACGTATTTGTAGAATTTGTCGAAGGAGGTAGACATGAGCTCCATGCATATCCAGCAGTCCCCCTAAAAAACACAAAATAAGTGTTTTGTGTTAGAAAGACTCTCTGAGAAACACGAGTTCAGCAGACAAAACAGACAAACCTCTCTGAAAAGAGCCCCGTAAAACTGGACGATGTAGGGACAGTCGCTGCTCCTCATGACCACATCTAGATCCATCAGCAGCTGTTTCTGCTCTCGCTCGTCTACCGTCGACCTGATCCTCTGTCACACAAACGAGCATTAAACGTGACTGTCCGCAGAAAGTCTGATCCACGTTGCAGCTTATTGTTATCTGGTTGATTTCATATTGCACAGATAATGTATAAAAGTACAATATGATTTACTTCCCAAATGCATTCAGTGGCTTTTTGATACTGAGAGAGTCAGTATAAACTTATGGAGATGCACATTTTAAAAAAAATAAAAAAATAAGGGCAAGAACAAATATAACCAATAGATGCATGTCTGTCAAAGGTGAAATAACTGACAAGGAATTAAGAATGTTTCAATTTGCAAATGTAAAAATCTAAAAATTAAAGTAATAAACAAATATAACTGTGGATCTGTGAAACAATAGTTTTTAACTTTCAAAATCAAATATAAAATATATAAATATAGCTGCAAGCAGCAATTAAGGGGCCAAGCACAACAGAAGCAACATGGAAGCTAGCAGCAGACCAACAATGTCATAATGGGCTGTGTTAAAAACTGAGACAAAAGACACTGCATGACAATTTTGAAGTCAATTAGACTGTACTGTAGTTAGAGCCAATTTTATGTTTTGTTCAATTATAGTGCCAACAAGTGGCGCAGTCCCACTATTTTTTTTGTGTGTGTGTCCTCTGAGTGCCCCCATGCATAAGTATGTCAAATTTGGTGACCATATCTCATTTCGTTTAGGAGTTATAGACATTTATATGCATGAACACGTAAAAAAATTACCCACATCTGACTTTGCATTTTTTGCCATTTACAATCAAAATTTTGACTTTTGGCCATTAGCATATATTCAATGACCTATGTTTCCAATTTTTCTATGGTGTTTTCGTGTCGATCAGACTAACAGTTTCGAAGATATTAGCGAAAGTTGTTTAAACGCTAAATCACAACTAAGTCAACCAAATCAAAAGTTATAAGCGTGTGAATACTGGATTTTACCACTAAGTGGCGCTGGCTTGAAACTTCTCAGACTCCTTCAGGGCATCGTACCGGAGACCCAGACCGAGTTTTGTAACGATACACTAATGTGTTTATAAAATACAGCATTTTACTACAAAATTCAAAATGGCCAACGCCCAAAATGTCCAATATGGGAAAATTGGATATTATTCGACTCTGCATGCTGCCCCGAATCGTATGATTTTTGATCATGCTTTTTGGTCATGCCTCAGGTCATGCTTGTGATGACATGTACCAAGTTTGGTTTGAATACAATAAAGCGTTGGGGTGATACAGCCTTAAAACACAGCATAAAATTTGTTTGTGCGTTATTCGAGAACAGTTTGATGTATCGACTTGAAATCTATAACTTTCTGTCAGCATGGTCTGAATATGATGTGTTTCAATTTTTGTGAAAGTCAGACCAACAGCCTAGGAGGAGTTTGAAAAAGTAGGTTTTTCAAAAAATTCAAAATGGTGGAACAATGTTCATGATGGAAAATGGTGTTATAGGGTGCAAGGTAGCCAAGGAATCAGAGGAAAAAAAGAATTCCGTTTCTAGTCCTTAAGGTTCAAAAGTTTATGCCTCATGAGGCATAAACATAAGTGCAAGTTTGGGCAGTTGGTGGCACTAGAGGGATTGAGTTAGGGACTCCAAATATGCTATCTGTGTGCCAGATTTCATAACTTTCCCGCAAGCGGTTCTATGGGCTGCAATAGACTTCCAAAGCGGAAGAAGAAACGTGAAAATAAGAAGTAGAAGAAGAAGAAGAAGGCCAATGGATACAATAGGTGCCTTCGGTGCTTGGCCTCTAATGAAACCAAACGATATCTGCATTCTTAAAGGTGCTCTATGTAAGAATGACAGCTAGTGGTTGAAATGGGTACTGCAGTCCAAATTCAAAATATTGTTTGCCCCGCCCCCTCCTCCTCAGACTGGATGCTCTCACGGGTTGCCAGTTTGTAGACACGCAACAGGAGCGAGCTCAATTGACATTGGAAGTCGTTTTAATATGCTCCTGTTCATAGATATTTTAGATAGATGTTGAGGCTTTTTAGGTTGGGTAGAATCTGCGATCTCTGACACAGTCTGTTCGCTGGCTTCCATGGCTGAAATTCACTGCATGTGTTTTCCACCAACTGGCAACCCGGGGTGGAGAAATACTATTGGGTAAACTGGCAACGTGTGGTCTTGCACAGACCGAAACAACAACAGAAATTCCGACACGGAACGCAAATTTCAAAGTAGAATAACTGGCTGTAGCAATGGTTTTCAGAGAAACGAATATGTGAATATATCTGAGCATGTTTAATAATATCTGCAAACATATTATGGTATTTTTATACTTTAGTACAGTCAAAAATGTACATAGAGCACCTTTAAAAATAAAGCTTCCAAAAAGTTTTTTTTTTTTTTTTTTTTTTGCAGTGATGCCATAGAAGAACCATTTTTGGTTCCCCAAAGAACTTTTCAGAAAACAGTTCTAAAAAGAACCATTTTTTCTTAGTGTGAAGAACATTTTAAAAAATCTAAAGAACCTTTTCCACTATAAAGAACCTTTAATACAAAGATTAATGGAAAGATTCTATGGATGTTAAAGGTTCTTCATGGAATCATTGATGCCAATAAAGAACCTTTATTTGTAGAAGTATGTCTTACTTTGACAGCCATGATTTGTTGGCTGGGTTTGTGCACCATCTTGTTGACAGAGCCATACGCTCCTCGGCCGATCTCACCGAGATCCTTCAGGTCTTCCGCCGTGAAGTCCCAGTGCTGCTCCGGAGAGATCTTCAGCTTCCCAGATGACTCGATACTGTGTGTTCGCAGCCGTTCTCTGAAAAAAAAAATAAAAAAATAAACAGATGTGCAATCTAAAGTGTTTCATGGTGAGCTTGAAAGACGAATCTGAAGACTAGTATTGATATTCTCCACAGAGTTGAAGTTCAAAACTCACAGATGCAGGGGAAATGAATAGAAATGCTAGAAAAGCTAGTTATTTGAATTTCTAAAGTTTTAAATTTGGATATTTTTCTTACAAAAACCCATCACCTCACTTCAAAAGCCCTTTATTGACTCAGGACTGAGTCTCATCAATGTTTTAGTATCAGTCAGATGTGACGGGAGTGAAAGAGCCGTCAGATGATCCGTACTCACATGTGTGGGTTCTGGAAAGGAAGTCCGGTGTTCAGAGTGATTCTGGAAGTAGGTTTGATTGGAGGATTGGCAAAATTTAACTTCAGGGCTTTACGTTTACCTGACAGAGGAGGAAGAGATACAAACACACTCAGACAGCTTGAAGATAAAGTTGCGGGTGTATTTTGTTCAGGCTGCCATAGGATGAGATCTATAACTAAGCCATGGAAGATGTGGGAAGAGACAAAAGTTCACTAGAGACATGCACATCTGAGCACCAGGAGAGGAACCCGAGAGCCAGATTTCCTAAAGCCATCAGGACATGCTGCGGGTTTGAAACATGTTCAATGTGGAAAAACATGAAGGGTGACGATGACTTTAGCAAATCTGGCAGCAGAGGACAGTGACTGCAGTCCGACATGCTCAAACCCTTCATTTAACATGACCAATCAGCAAATCGTTCCCATCTATGTCCACTCATGGCAGACAACAGATAATTAAAAAGATCTGATCACATCCAGACACAAAACGGAAGATCTGAACAAAAGAAGAAAGAAAGAAGACACTTACCTTCACCTCATGCAAAACTCAAAACCCAAACACAAAATCATGTAGGAAACTTATCTAGCGAGCGAAAGGTGCAGCGTCCATTATAAGCACTATAAATATCCACAACAACAATGAAGCCAATGCAAACAACGTAACAGAACTAGTGATGCACCGAAATTAGTTTTTCAAACATTGAAAACAGAATTAAAGTTTTCATTAGCTGAGAACCAAAACTGAAAATAAAGTTTATTTCTGGGTAATTGAACTCTTTATGCAGTTCAAGGTGTCGTGTTTTCAGGTGATAAATTAAAGTTCTTTGTAGTAAAGGTATTGATATTTTGATTTTGAATTTGACAAATTGTATAAATTTGGTACTCTAGAATAAAAAATGCATCAAATGCATAATTGAAGAAGTGCAATTAAACATGTCTTTCCTCCAAAACTATTTCCAAAATTCATTTCTTTTGCTGCTTTGTGCAGAATTATTTAAAAAAAAATAATGCATTAATGTGGGTTTCCGGCTCCATTATTTCTTTAAATTACTTAGTCATCCACATTATTTTATTTTATTACAGCCTTTTTAGTATTTTTGTATTTTGGCCAGTAACTCTACTCAGTTTTCTGTAGGTATTATTTCTGAGAAGAGAATATTTTTATTTTTCTGGTTATTTTGCTATAATAGCAGGGTAGTTTTGTGACACCATTTCTGCTCTTCTCATAATAAAGAGATGCAGAATTCAGCTCACAATTACAAGGATTTCTGGGAAGCACTTTCAAAATGTTATTGTTAAAAAAAGTTCATTCACAGTGTTTTGTCAAACTATAATTCAATGCTACTGTTTCCATATATAAATTAGTGAAAATTAAATTGACGAATTAGAAATTAAAACAGACAACAAAGAATATTTAAGCACCAAAAACACCTTTAGATTCATGGAAAATGCTTGTTTAAAGAGTCTTTTAGAAACTCTTCTGGAGGATACACAAGTCTCTGTGAAATTAAGGACTATTTTCCCTCCACCACAAGAATGTGAGGATTCGAATACCAGAGGAACGGCATTTCTGAAATCTCACGGCATGTGCGTCCATGTCCCAACAAGCTAGTGTTTGTTCGAGATGCACATGCCAAAAACATCCCAGCAGTGTCGAACACTAAACAAAATGCAAACCCAAGAAACAGGGAAGACAGCTACAACCCCCAAGGCAATAATCACTGCACCGGTTAGTAGAAAAGCCGTCTGAAACACCTGAAGAAACAACCACCAGAGCTTCCATTACTGTGTGTGAATGAAACGCCAGAAACTGATCAATACAGAAAGTGCTCGTGATTATTTCAGTAATCTTGATCAAGTAAAGGCTGATTTTGATTCATTTAATGGACTAAATCAAACGAAAGTGAGGACCAATCGACTGTCCAGAAGTCAATGGAAGCTCGAAGCTCTAGACTTGTGCCGATTAAACTATGACTTAATGACTTATGACTTAATTTTCATTTTTAGGGCAAACTATCCCTTTAAGTTGATCTAGGACTCTCTCAGGACAGACCGAATAACCACCCGCCACCTCTAGCATGCAGAGCAGTCAGTCCTAGACCGGCACAAGTCTAGCAGAGCCCGCGTGAGGACGGATTAGTGTCGGGCAGAGGACAGGCTTCCCCAGACCAGCGTCAGACGTGAGCAGAGCGGACAAACACGGTTTAGGAGGCTTGGCTTACTTTGGGGAAGTCCAGACAGGTTTATCTGAAACCCTGGTGGTGAGAAGAACAACGAACACTTCACTCATCAACACAGAAAGAAAAACACCTTCATTTTGTCACCATAACCTGCTTTTCATAGCGATAAAGTTCCCATTAAACCTCAAAATCCAAGAAAACCGCCAGACGGACCTTATGTTGAGAATCTGAACCCGCACTAAAACCAAACCTTTGTGCCGGGATGTGCATCAGTGAACCGGTAAACATGGACACATGCAGAGGAGTTTCACACACAACAGCAACCGGAAATCAGCAGAATGTAAAATAATGGAAAATACCAGACAAAAACAAAAAATAAAGAAGAGAAAAAAAAAATATTCGGCAGTTCTGGGAAGAACAATTTCACAAGGTCTCACCGTGGTCCAGCATCAGGGAGGATTGTGGGTAAGAGGAGGCAAGAGATAAAGGGAGAGAAATATCATAAGGGGAAATAATGCATTTCATTGGTTTATTAACAAATTAAAAATAATCCGTCCAACTGAACTTCAGAAGTGGAAAAAGATTCATGTTAGGTTATTTCATAACAGGTACATACACTGAAAAAATGGATTAGGTTTTACTTTGAAACCATTTTCACTCAGAAATTGCTAGCAAATGTCAAAAAATAATTAAAGAAATACTGTAACACTGAATTAAAGGCACAATATGTAGTTTTCACCACTAGAGGTCGCTTATTCAAAACAAAGGCGTAGCTTGATGGCGCCTTGATTTTGCGGAATCATGGGAGGTGTTGCTTTACATCTACAGCCGGTGGAAAAGACTCCAATGGGACTCTGGCAGAAATCATATTCATGGATTACTGTAGTATGAAGCAGGGTGGGGCTGAAAGCCGTGGGAGCAGAACGAAGCCGCTGGAGCGATTGCTAATGAGAGACGAGCGCGACACAAAAAGCGAAAGTTGTTATAATTCTACTCTGTGCGTTCGCTAGGCAGCTAGGCTACTATGAAACACTTGTTGCACACTGTAAGCTAGTTCGATATTAGACATGATAAAACATTCAGAGTCCTGCATGCGGACGGATACCCGTGGGTACCCGCCAAATTATATGTAACGGGTGGAATCATATTTACATGTCAGGTGCAGTGCAGGTCGGACGCACAGTAGGCACGGGTGGACTGCGGGTCCAATAGCCAAGACTATTCCAACTCAATTCGGTGCATTTGACAGCTGCTTTCAAATGGTCCCGTGCTTATTTGTGTTCACACTCTGTCTGAAGACTCTGTTAAAAGCTTACAGCAGGATTTGCAGAGCTGATAATTGTAGTCAATCGCGCTGCATCTGATTGAAAGCTATAGTGATTACATTAAGGGAGCGCGCTTTGCTCGTTCTATGTATTTAATATAGGCTATTCACAATTTGAATAAAAGTTTAAGGAGGACAAAGAGGACCAGCGGCCAGGTAAACACTGCTGAGTTTCAGAAAAGACAGAGTGCCAAGTGAATCTGCTAAAATATTTACTAGCTTTAAGCTTACAGTAAGATAGGTGTACTAAAACATTTTTGTTCCATTATTTTACTTGTGTTGTTTAATGCAGTGTTTAATTAAATGCAGCGACATATAGAATGTCTAATGTTGATTTTATTGCTAGACTACATGAGAACATTTTGTCTACCTAATGTTGTAGATTTAATGCGGGTGTGGGTCGGGTCGTGGTTTTTATGTGAAACGGGTCGGGTACGGACTAAAATTAATGTTTCTGTCAGATATCGGGTTTGGTGTGCTGTTAATAACTGCAAGTTTATCAAACAGGACCTGCGCAGGACTCTGATGTCACCGATATGTGACACAAGGACATGTTCTGTGTCCTGGTTAAAATTACTTATTTCTCTGGATTTAAACATTCTTGGAAACATGGGATAATATAAGTACACAATATATAAAACTGTTCTAGTGGTTTTTGGAAATTTTAATTAAAAAATCTTACATATTGTGCCTTTAAACATGGAACCCTGAATGGATTTTTTTTTGTGAAACACTATAATAATAATTGTTTTACTTACAACTTTGAAAAATACTTTTTTCAGTCTAAAAAATAAGGAGGTTTTGCAAAACAAATCCATAATGAACATGATCTACAAAAGGTATATGTGCAACAGATTAATCTGAAGACAAGATCGCTGAGATTAACTTCATAAATCATGCGAAGATAATTCATGTGTGTTTCCTCCTCCTGTGTGAATGTGAAGCCAATGATAACCTTCCCAACCACACCAGACAAATCACGTCAGACAGCGTTTTCAGGAAATACAGGAATGGACTGCTGTGATTTTGGAGAAGCACGGAAAACGTGAGAACTGTTTTCAACAAAAAAAGGCAACTAATGCAAAACTGAAGGATTTCTACGTTGAGATTCAATAACTGGATATAAAGAGACTGAAACCAATGCAGAACAGAGTAAATAAAGTCCTCTTGTAATTATTTTTTCATGTTTTACTGTCATTTTTACTACAGCATCTCAAATTTTCTAGTACATCAATTTTTAATTTAAAAAATCTGCATTATATTAGCCTAGTGAATCTTAGACCAAAACGAACCAGTAGTGTCAGCAATACATGTCAAGACAAATAAAACTAATTGTAATGAGCTTGTTGATAATTTTATGATAAACTAAATTCAAACACATTGGTGTCCTTGTTCAAACCTGCAATCTTTCTGTCACCAGCTCATATATTTTAACCACTATACACCAAACCATGTCCAAAATAAACCAAGACCATTGAAAGAGTCGCATTTTAATCTATTACGAGCTGCTTTCTGCACATATACACTTTTGATGTTAAAAAAAAAAAAAAAAAATGTATATCAAATTCACACTATTATACCTGGTTAATGTCCTAAACTAACCCACATTATACCTCAAATGCAAGTTATGGTAGATGATGCCCTAAATGACTCAATCACAAATATATTAATCATAAACACATATCATGTGGTCATTTGAGTCATAAAAATACCCAAATACAATTATAAACACATTTATGTGGTATCTTATGACAGGGCCCTTTAAACTGGAGGGTCGGGAAAAGATTAGAGGAAAAAACAATGTAAAACATGTTTAAAAAAAATGGATTTAAATGAATAAGCAAACAAATAAACAAAAATATGATTGAAATATATAAAATTTGATTAATGAAATGAGTATATATATAAAGACAAAAACAGAATAAAATGAGTAAATAAATTAGTAAATTAATAAATAATAAATCATGTTTTAGACATTTTAATATTATTTTTATAGTTTAAATTGAGTATTTACAAAATAAACTATTAAGATGTCTTTTAAATTTTAGGATGGGGTCCATCATGCGATGAAGGTAATATTTGGTATCTAAAAGATTGAAACCCCTGGTTTTGTGATTGATAAATCATCTACAACATTAGCAGTGATCTTACCATTCAAGTGTCATTTCCTTATGAAATCAGGTGTAAATATTCATGTGCTCCACAAACTATATAAATAATAATTTCATATATTGAGAAGAAACATTTCAATCACGCGCATTCACCTGAAATTCACTTTAGCATGAACGCATCGTTAGCCTGTTAGCCCTGCAGCTAAACATGTCAACAAACTCCAATGACAGTCAGAAAACAAACAATGGCATTAAACGAATTAATGTAATACTAACAGAGAAACTGACTTACAAAATATTCATTTATACACGGTTTGCGTGGTAAATAATGTATTTATCTGGCTGAGGAATGAAATTTTCACAGGCCTGGCTGTCAGTGTTTGACTAAATCAGTTAGCCGTGCGGCTAACAAGACTAAAATGACAATTAAAACTACAAGTATAAATGCTGTAAATTACTCAAATAAACACAATTCTGAGCTACACTCAAGACTAAATCAGTCGCTCAGTTAAAGCAGTGATAAAGCGGTTTGATTGTGACTGAGTCAGTGTGATGTCTGTAAACTGTCATTGGATCTGATGGCAGGCTCGGCTCGGTTCGGTTCGGTGTGTTTCTGACCTTGCATGCTGCTCATGGTGCTGCTGATGTGCTGCTGGCTTTGGGTCGGGTGCTGCTGCGCGCTGCTGCTGCTCAGGCTGGAGGCTGCTGCTGCTGATGGGTTACTGCTGGAGCTGGACGTCGCCATTTGGGTTTGACTTCCAGCAGCCAGCGCTGGGCTGCAATGCAGAGAGAGACAGCAGAGCAACAGCCAGTGCAGCTCTCTCTCTCTCTCTCTCTCTCTCTCATTTCTGATAGGAATGAATACATGAAATAAAATAAAACAAATTAAATGAAACATTTTTTTTTTTTTTTTATGTGACCTGAATGTATTCTTGACAGGTTTCGTGAGATCCACCTCAACACATCACATATAGGCTGCATAATGAAGGATAAAATAAAAGTAAACTGAATATATACAATAAAATAATATATTATAGGGTGAATTCAGGTTGATTGGGACACTTTTTCATCTCAAGGGCAAAAAGTGTGCCAATCAATAAAATTTCTTTATATATTTTTTTTTATATACAACATTATTCATACTGTTTTTTTCTTTATTTTATTTTAATTTTCGGGTTAAATGAGACGTAAATGTATTCTTGAATGGCTTTGTGAGATTCAGATTCACCTCAACATATACCACATTGGCTAAAAAAATTAAAATAAAATTTATTTATTTATTTATTAAAGAACACTTTTTTGACAGATACTAACATTTGATAATGAACTCTGAAGATCAATTAATTTTAAATTAAATGTCCTTTATTGGTATGACACAACATTTAGAATAGAATAGAATATTTCATTGCAAGTTTTTATCTTTATAGAAAATGTAATGAATCATTCTTGAACAAAAGCTCTTCCTCAGGTTCATGATTTAGATGAATGGGTGTGTGTAACTACATTATCTGTGTCTAGTTTGATAATCAGCTTTTTACTGGTTTAAAAATAATCAAATATACTTAAATACATAATTTTTTAAAAAAATAAAAATTATTTATTAGACATGTATTGTTTGTTGTTTGCATTTCGAATCCAAATGGCCTGTGAGCGCAACAGTCGTAAACTTCATTTCCCATAATGCTTCATCCTGCAGTCGTCATATCCGGAAAACCGTAGTTATAAAGTCCAGTGTGTTTAGTACAGAGAGATGTTAATAAACTCATTTGAATAAATGCACAAGAGTCCAAATGAAGAACAAGATCAGAGTCTCGTTTTCTCAGATCATCTGGAGAGTTTGTAATTTATTCATGTCAGTGTTTTTCTCGCTGGCGACTTACGTGCAGGTAAATGTTACTGTCAGGTTTTAATACACTGAATGTAAATACATTAAGAGATCATTTTCTGCTTATTTGTTTGTTTATCTTTAGATAAATGATCCAGATGCTGCTTTGTGGATGGTAGAGATTCACTTTCACATTAAATGAGAAACATTATTTCTGAGCACTAAAACATTCATGTGTCTGATATTGTTTCTGATGATTTCTGCAGGCTGGTTACGCAGTTCCAGCTGGATTGTGCTTTTTGATTTGTTATGAACAACAAATAACAGGTAAGAAAGTCAAGAAGTTTTTCATGAATCAGACTGAGACGCGATGCTGCCATCTAGTGGCGTGAAGGAGAAATACACCAGAGATCACAGTTATTTACATTTATGTTTATTTACAACACTAGAAATCATAAAGCACAATGTTATGCAGTAAAAGACAAGCGATAAGGACTATATTTAGAACAAACTGTGCAAGTGTGCAAAGACTGTATATTCAGATATGACTTCTGACTTAGTGCATGCATTATTCACATACAACCCCACATTTTGACTGCCACAAGAGATTATATGCTATATTTTTTAGTTATAAATGCATTAATTAATTTTCTCCAGAGTCATTATTATGGAGGAGAACGGCTGATCTTCATGTGCTTGTTTCCTCTACAATTTGGGCTCATTCTGGGGCTGGCCTTTCTATAAGGAGGGGAATTACAGACATTTTCCAGCAAGAGGAAGGAAGGTAACAATAATTCCAGAGTTTTGAACCCAGATTCAGTCACATTAGAGGAATAAACAGATTATTTCACGGTGTAATCTTGCTCTTAGGGAATGTTGTGGACTCTGCTGACGGTTTTCTGGCTGCTGCTCTGCAGACATTCAGAAGGTAAACGCTTTTTCACATGCAGAAATGTTGTTCTGAAGACTGTGACTCAGTATGAATGTTTTTCAGCTGTATTATGAGCATTAATATCTCTTTCATGTCTGTAGAGGTGCTGTTGCCACTGTAAGGTTTTTTTTTAGCTTTATTATTATAATTTTATGAGCATTAATATCTGTTTCAGTCCTGCAGGAGTCCTGTCGGCTCCGTGAGGATCTGCACTGCTGTGGGATCACTGTGTTTCCCTTCATCACATGGATTATTCCTACCATGAACACAGAGCTGAGGAAACACTGGCCTGACACTGTACAACTGCTCTCTGATCAGACAAAACACTGAAAAAAAACCACATCTGAGCTCCAGATCAGCAGATCAACTCACTTTACTGAAGTGGACTGATAATAAAGATGATCAAAAAGTTTTCATAATTCAAACATTGTAGAAATACAAACTCTTCAAACTCCAGTGCTGAAAACATGATGATAATGTTATTTGTCTTTGTTCTCTCAATCTCCTGCATTTATCTGAATGTACATAACATTATATGTGTCGTAATGCTTTTATAATGTAGATAATGTCGTAATGAAGGGTCTGATCTGCCATCTGAAGATTAAATATTCAGAGTTTCTGATTTATTTACACTGTTGAACTCAGCTTACAGCTAGAATCAGTTTAAATAAAACAAACATCACATATATACAAAGTAAAAGTGTTACACAATTCATCACATCCTGCATATATTTACAGCTATTTACAAAGCCAAGAAAACACATTATATTAACAATGAATAACGTCTTTACACTGAACTAAGCTTGATCAATGTTGGAGCTTTGCAGAAATTTGTGCCTTAATGTCTTGAAGAGTTTGAGATAAATCAGGAATAATCATTTCCTCATGTTTGAGACAGCACTGAATCAGGCTGAGTTTCCTCCTGATCTTCAGTCTTCAGACGTTTCATCTCTTGTGCTTCTTCTGTTTTCTGCTTCTGCTGTGATCTTCTGTCCCGTCTAGATCTCACTGCCGCCTGTGTTTAGAGAAGACAAAAACAGTGTCCATGAAACATCCTCAAACATTTGGAGAATCATGTATATGAAGTTAAAGTCTTCTGATGTTGCAGGTCAGTTTTTAAATCTCAGATCAACACAGATTTATAAATGATACTGACCTGACAAGACTGCAGACGGTTTTTTATCTCTGTAGAGTCAGAACAGAGAGAGAAAAGACATTAGTGAATCTGTTTGAATCTGATCATTCTCAATTAAATTAAATAAATTTCCATAATTCCTTTGAAAAAAATGACTTATTTTCATACTTCTGTTACTTTAAGAAAATTTTACTATTGACTCTTTAGAGGGTTTAAGACCACTCAGAGTTAAAAATGTAACCCACTTTACATTAAAAACTGAATTTAATTGCTGCCTAAAGCACCGACATGGAAAGATCCCTGATATACTGTAGCCCAATCAATGACCTGAATGAACCAGAGAGCAATAAACACAAAGATTGAACTACAACACACACAGATGTCAACTCTTCACACACATGACACAATAATGGTGACAAGCACAAAGATCTGAATAATGTTTTTATTACAGATGTGCTCCACATCTCTCAGGTCATGTGATGATCTCGTGTTGTTCAGTGTTTGTGAGTCGTGATATAATACGCTGTTCTCTCTGTAACCGTCATTCATCTTCACTACGGTCACGTAACACTGCAGCTAAATTCAGTTTCAGTTCATCTTTTAGTGTCTAATCCTGTTCTGTCCACACACAGTTCAGAAAAATACAGGAGTGAAAACCACATTCTACAACTGAATTAACTCCCGAAAAATACAGTAGTGACAACCGCATACAGTGTGAACAGAACTGAACTGAACAACTAGTTGTTTATGTATTTTATTGTGCATGGGAGATGTGTCTCTCTTCTGTAGGGTGGTGAATCACAGGGAAAGCAGCACAAGCCTCACTTGAACCCATAGCGTGCTACAAGTGGTAACTATACTTAAATACAGAGATAGTATATTAAAAGCACATTTTAGTTCATATTTCATGGTGTCTCAAAATAGCACAGTTGAGCACCTTAATGCCTTAAGATGATCTTAAGAAGTACTAAAGATGAATTTTTAGTATATTAAGTACAAAATTAGTGTGCCAAAATAGAAATGTACTTTTTTCAACTGGGTTATGCTGAAAACAAGACAAAAATATCCCGACCCGCACCTGCTCACTTTAATAACTCCATAAATTCAACTGCTTTATGAGCCCACGCTTACCACTAAAAGCCAAAAACGCTTATAATAAGTGGACATGGCACACTCTGTGAAGCAGCTCCACGACGCCTCCGTTGACTGTGATTTAGTTAAAAATGCTGAACATAAGGAGTCCTTTGTCGCTGTAATATTTTAAAATAGCGAATACCAAACATGTGAGATGCCAGAACGTTGCTATGGTTACCATGGTGTCAATCATCAGTTTCAGGAGCGAGTTTTATTCTTAGATTATTAAGAGTCTGAGATGAACAGTGTCCAGATACACCTATAGTGAGTGTGTTTGAGTCTCTCAGTTACGAAACACTCACTGTCAATCAAACACAGCAAATCAACACAAACAGAGACACAAATGTGTGTTAAATCTTGAATGAATCAGACTTCAGACGCTTTAACTACAGCAGAAACTAAAGGATTGATCATTTATTTAATGAATCGTGTTTGTTCTGGAGAAAGACAAATGAAACATGAGACAAGAAAACAGATGAAGATCAGCTCGTGATGGAAATGATCTGATGGTTTGTAAAATAAACAGTTCTGGTTTTTACTCACGGGATTCAAATAATCCTGAAATCAGCACAGATACGGCAAAGAAACATTCAACCGGAAAGACGATGAATCTCAGATCTCCAACCGTACGATCACCATTCACTGAAAAACACGAGAATATTTTGAGAAATTAAATCAGTCTATATTTGTATAATCCTGATGATTTCTGCCTCAATGTGAGACACTTCAAAATATTTCTGTATTCACTCAAGATTAAAATGATTCTTAATACATTTAAATTATATATTTACCATAAACTTTATTATGGAAATATTTTCCTCAAAGTGTTCATTTACCTGTTTTCAGTATCAGTTCAGTTATTAGTGCAGTGGAGGTCAGTAAAATAAAACCAGCTGATCCAAACACATACATCGGGACAAAACGATGAAAATCTGTAATGAAAGTTTAAATGTTTAATATGAAGATCAGATACACAGAAAAACATATATACACATTTAAAATGATCATGAGTCTTTGTTTGCTTGATTTAAGTATTTATTTCTTATTAACTGTTTGTAATTAATCCGTGTTTATGATATGATTGATTTCAGCCCTTCATTCTTCTACAGATTGTGTTTATCAGTTACTCATATTTTATCATATTACAGTGTTGAACTATGATGAATTCAACTGATAATTACTGTTATTAATGAGATCAATCAATGTTACTGATGAGCGTCACATTCAGTCGTTTCCATCAGAAATCGGATTTAAAACTATTAAAACTAAAATAATAAAACACAGGACAGTTTTTTATGTGTCTCTTTTAAACACACAAATCTGTTAATATTTCTGGTCCTCAGTGTTTAAAATCATGAACTACTGAAGGATTTAACTGTACATGAACTCAAACTGATGGAGAAAAACATCAATCAGAGAAGATGATCACAACTGTACCCTCATCAAAAGAGAAATAATAGCCCTCTGTGAACTTCATAACAGTCCAGAGTATCTGCAGGAGCACCAGCACACAGCCCCATCCGATAGGATCTGTAGATTGATCAGAGTCAAATAAACAATCACTTCTCTTATATATAAAAAAGTGTCCAAGGTTTTTTTCTTTTTTTTCATTACAGGATATCAGACAGGACAGTGAGAGAGAGAGAAGATGAACGACACACAGATCAGATTATATATCCTGATCATGTGATCAACTCTGTCACGACTCTGACATTTAATAACAATGAACTTTATCATGAAAACACTTTGTAAATAAACTAATATTTAATAGATCAATGACGTGTTGTATTGCAAACATTATTAAAATGATCTACCTGTTGTTTCTCCAGTGTCATGATGTAAAAGGCCGATCACTGCATTCATCACTAATGTGAAGATCATCCACTGTTCTTATGATGAACGTGAACCTGAAAGAGACGAGAGAGAGAGAATGATTTCATGACAGAATAGAGCTAACTGAAAAAGGACTCTCAATGTGAAGATGATCAGAGAAACATCTTAAACTCTGATCATCATGATTCAAATCACTGAAAGAATCAAATGATTCATTCTGCTGGAGATTGAACAGAAATCAATGACAAATCATGATTATTGATGAATGATTGACATATGAATCAATCATGATTATTAATTGATCTGATCACAGTGAGTTTTACCTCAAACAGTAAATACATATTAATAATTAGGTGTGTGTTGTGCTCATGGTTCTTATATTCCCTTGCTTGTGTGTAAACCTCTAGCAACCACACCAAATACCTTAGCACGCACAACAACACCCTAGAAACCACCCAGAATACCCTAGCAACTTCATCGCAACACACAACAACTTTATCTAATATAACCACGTACAGTGAATCAGATCAGATCAGAGTAACGTGTTTCTCACACTGATGATCAATATAACAGAGATATTGTGCAGTTCAACAGAGATCAGATCATAATTCATCAAACCTCACAGCCGAGGCTCACTTCGCATCATAAAACCTCTGTCATTCTCATCCATAAACACTGGTAAATGACAATGATGATGAATCCTAAAAACAGCAGAGAAATCATATTAATGTTGGATATTATCAGATCACAGTAAATCAGTTTGAGGGAAGATAATGAGTGTTTTAAAGTGACACTGGAGAAGATGAACATGTCAAATGTGTTGATCTGAACTATCAATAAATAAACTCAAATCATTATGAATATGAATCACCTGCTCCAGCAGATCCAAACGTGTAAAACAGGAGGATGAATTGTAAAGTAGGCAGAATATCAGAGATCATATCAGCCACAAGACCAAATATTTCAATATCCGGCCACTTTTCTTCCAATCTCTGGGACTAAAACTATAAGAGAAACATTTTCAGTTATTAAGATCTTATTTGATTCAGTTTGAATCATTATAATGACACAATTTACAACAACAAACAATAATCAACAACAAAATCAGAAGAACTGAACAAATCATCAAATATATAACATATTTATCAATAACAGTAAGAAGTCATTCAATAACCTTCAAAAACCCTTAATGTTTCTAATAAAAACTATATTATGATATTTAATGAAAAGACCAAATATGTATTTCTATAATACTCTAAACATCAGATCTGAACATTAAAACATGTTTGTATTTCAGTATCAGAATCTACAGTGAAATGAATTTAGATTATTCCAGTCATGAAGGAAGTTCAGATCTGTGAATCTGATGAACAGTTTCTTCTCGTCACTCAGTCTCTGTTTCTGACAAATGAATAAATCACAGAAATACTCACGGTAAATGATTTTGCAGAAGCAGCACAGAAACACGACTGAAAACAAGACTATGATCACAGACTCTGTCAAACTCAGCAAAATTCAGAGTTTTTGCCAAGCAGTCGAAAAAAGAGCTGGAAGAAAGAAAGAGATCAAACAAATATTATCAAAAATATCAAACTATAAATACAAGGTGAGAAGAACGACAAACACTCCTGTCATTTAACTGAAGGGTTTTATGTAAATCATCTTGTTTTATAAACTAACATTGACAGTCTCTGTCATAATCTGTTATAAAACCCCGTGACCTTTTGCTGCTCACATGACACGTGTGTCATGACTACAAACCTGATGAGGGGTTATATGAAACACATCAACAGAATTAAATGTATTCAATAATTTACACAAACATAGGGAGTAAAATATATTACAGTGACACCAAAGTTATTCTTGTTTGTCTGTGTGTATTGTGTGTGTTCTCCTCATCAGGATAGGTCGGATAAACGGCTCATCGGGTTTACACTGGTGTAAAGTGCTTTAGTGCTTTAACCCAGTATATACAGAACTAGATCATAACTAAACTATAATCCGACGCTGCTGTCATATAATCACTGAAATCGACACGTAAACACGACTGAAGATTATAAACACATTCATGATGAGGAATAATTTGTCTGCAATTTTAATGTTAAACTCAGTTGAGTTGAAGTGAATGTGATGTGATATTTTAGTGTGACATTTAATGCAGATTTTGTTCATAATCGGCTGTAGATCAGGGTGAATTTAATAAGATCATGAAATGTGATTCAGTCCTATAAACATACAGAGATTCACTGAAAACATGAAGGATCATATTAACATAAATCGTAGATTAATGTTTCTGCGTTTGTTATGATTTGTCATGTAGTTGTTTCAGATTTGTTACTCAATATTCATATTTACAATTACATTAATATTCTGACAACCACAATTTTTCTCACATTTAAATGTGCATTTTAATGTTTTTATGATAATTACAGCTATTGAAATTTGTATTTGTTTACCTGAATAAGCAACAACTGAGAAAACAACATATTCTGCAACATAACTGTGATTCAGAATCCATGTTTTAATCTTGTCTGTAAAACAGAAAAGATAATAATCACAATCACAATATCATATAAACACCAACTCAATGAAACACAAACGCCACTAAAACACTGATTAATGTTGAAGATTTATTCAACTTTATTTTGTTAAATCATTCACACAAAGATTATATATGACGTCTGAACATCTGGGTATTATGATTTATTTTCTGATCTCTAATAAACTGATCAAATGACTCATACCTGTAAATTTATTAATATATGGAGCCGCCCAGAGTATCAGGAGAGGTCTCAGAAAATAAAGAGCACAACACAGACCGTCTCATTCACAGATCCTGAAACACAAACAGATATTAATCATGAGATGTTACTGATTTACAGTGGCAAGAATTAAGTTTGTGAACCCTTTGAAAATATCTGGATTTCTGCATTGATTATGTGGTCTGATATTGATTTAACTCACAATTACACAAGCTGACTAAACTAATAACACATTTATATTGAATACACTGAGTAATAATTCACAGTTCAGGGTGGAGAAAGTGAACCATTGAATTTAGTAACTTGTAGATCCTCCTTCAGCAGCAAAACCTCCATCAAATGTTTCCTGTATAGCTTCTTATAAGACTTTTGACACATTTTGGACCATTCTTCCCCCCACACATCGGTTTCAGTTGATCAATATTTCTGTGTTGTCTTGATACCACTGCCCTATTTATGTTATGCCACTGCATTTCAATTGGCTACAGTCAGGACTCAGGAAAACACATATTTTCATCCAGTCTTCAGTGGATTTACTTCTGTGCTTTAGGTCATTGTCTTGTTGCATCACCCAACCTCTCTAAAGGTTGAAGTCATGAACTGCTGTCCTGATATTCTCCTGTAAAGTGTCATGATACACTTTTAATTTCATCAATCCTTCAGTGTCCAGACCCTGAGGCAGCAAAGCAGCACTAAACCTTGATGCTCCTTCCACCATGTTTCACAGTTGGGAAGAGGTTTTGGTGTTGGTGTGCAGTGCTTGTTTCCTCTGAACAAAATCTTGTGTATAGGTCACAAGAGCCAAAAAGTTCAACCTTTGTCTCCTTTCAGCTGTCAACAGAATATTTTCCCCACAAGTGTTGTGGACCTTTCAAGTGGTTTTGGGCAAACATGAGACATTCCTCATTTTTTAGACAGCAGTGGTTGTCCTTTCATGAACACCATTCTTGTTCAATGTTTTTCTTATTGTGGACACATGAACAAAGACTTTCACAGTTTGTGGAGTTTTCTGTGAAAGCTTTTGGGATTGAAACATAGTTCACTATAGCCAATCTTTTTTGAGAAAAACAGATTTGTCTTTGTGTGCATTTATTTAAGAGCAGGGCATCTGTTCAACCCTCACTTCCAATCTCACCTCCTTCATTTACTCCAATCAGCTTTCGGTGAAGTTGTAACACAGAGGTTCACTTGAGGGCCCTGTCAATGATGCTCAGTGTCTTCAACACACTTCTGAGAAGTACAACTCTTTGTGTGTTATTAGTGAAGTCAGATAGTGTTTGTTTATAACTGTGACTTAAAATATCAGTACCAGTAATAAATGCAGAAATCTATTCTAAGGGTTCACAAACTTATTCTTGCCGCTGTATTATCAAACATACTTATGACTGAGAGATCTCAGGAGTGTGATTGTCATCATTAGAGGACACAAAACACATCAGACAGTGAAATGAAACACAAGCTGCTTCAGTCACTGCTGTAATGCTTTTGAGGACAGACTTTATTTAAATATGATACTGAATATAAAACAAAACTAATTAAATTAAAGTGTACGCTTAATTAATATGGTGTAGTGTCATTTTGAGATGTATTGATATATCATGATTAGAAACACTCACCTTCAGAAACACCCCAGAAGACAAAAGCAAAAAACATGATCATATTTGGACAGACGGCTAGAGACAGATGAAGATGGAGGAATGAATCTAGAGAGAGAATAGAAAATAACTTCAGTTTTATTAAATGAGCAAATTAAGATTGAATTAAACATTTTCATTTCACATAAATTTATTCATTTAGTAGACACTTTTAATCTAAAGCAACTGACAAATGAGAAATACTGTCACGGTTTGGTGAGATGATGGTAAGCAGGTGCAAAGAAGAAGATCAATTCAAGCAGTCCTTTATTAACAAACCAAAATAAATCAGAATACTGAACAAGGAACAATATAAACTTAACCAAATCTCACTCAAGCATAAACAAGAACGAACCAAGCACAGAAACACAGGCATATAAACACTAGGAGCAAACAAAGGGAACTAATTAGGAAACAGAATGACCAATCAAATGGGTAACCAAGGTAACTAACTAAAGCCCGGGATACACTGCACGATTTTATCAATCCTATAAGATCATTACAAATCACAGTGTGTGACATGGATCTATTTAAACTTGGGTACGACAAGCATGTAGACTGTACGATCATGACACCTGTTGACTCGTGATCTACGATTCAAGTTTCTATAGATGAACAAAACGTCATCAGCATGTGCTAGTGGTAAACAATAATATCATGTTGAATCACACTTCAGCAGCTGTAGTTTTTATGTGTGCAGAAAAACAGAGGAAACAGCAAAAGAGGAGGGAAAAAGAGTTCGAGGTAAGCAGTTTTAAGTTTTAGCACCATGTCATGTTGATTTCATGTTGCATTTTTATTATCTGGTCAGTAGTCGTAGGTCTCTCAGCAAACACACTGTGTGATGATCATGCTGAATTTCTAACATTGTCAGAAAATATCGTAGGCTATCTTTGGTCACGAGACTCTGACAATGACAGTCTTTGAACCTCTCTCACTGTATGACAAGGACCACCGATTAAGAGCCATGATCACAGAAATCGCCACGATTGTTTCATCATGGTAATCTTTTGTCTGGGACAGCCAAAAATCGTGCAGCGTGTCCCGGGCTTAAGAACTCAACAGCAATGACAGAAAACAAACTCAAAACTGAACATAATTATAACAAATACACCCTTTTTATCCATCATAATTTTTAAATATTTCATAATAATATTGCCTAATCAGTCTCATTCAAACTAAAAAAAAAATGCAAATTATTAAAATGAACTTTAATACAGCCAAAGACAATATTTTCCTTAAAAGCAGGGCTCACAAAATTTCAAACTCCCTGGTATCTCTTCAGGCAGGGACTCTTCAGATTTTGGTAGCCATGCAGAAATTAATTTAACCAGCCCGAATAAAAAAAAAGACCTTTTTTATAAATAGAAAATTGGATAGGAGTCAAAACATTTCATAACACTGTTTTATATATTCAACAATCGTATATAAAATAATCAAATTACAATCATCAATTCAAATATGCATTTGGTTCTGAATTTCTATCTTCTTTATCCTGACCTGTCTTTTTTGGCTGAGTAAAACTGAAATACCGGTGTAAATAAATGTGCCTCTTAACATTTTCACACACGAGTGTCAGCACATTCTCCATGCCGCATGTAATCTCTTAATTGAGTGTTATTTTTTTTATTAATCACCTGCCCGATCCGGGAATATAATACAATCTGTGCTTTCCTAAAACACACACAAGCCCAGTAATGTTGCATCAGCTAAACTTCACTGTGGAAAAATCATCAGGATCAAAAACATGTGATCATATTTTTCCTTTAAATAACAAGTCGAGAGAGTGAACAATGCAAATCAAGGAAGGAATTTAATTCATTATTTAAGACAGGACATTGGGCAGGGCGGTGTTACATGACAGCCCCGGGACGTTATATTTCAGATACCTCTCATTTATCTTCCTATACTGTACATCATAATAACTATATTTTTGATAATCACTATAGGCAGCAGTACTGAGCCAGATGCATTGTGGGTATTTTTTACACTAGTTTGCTGCTTCTGCATTTGAGATGATTTTTTCCCCACGTTTCTGTGGTATACTGGAAAACAATGATACATTTTGACCTCAGGTTCTCTATGGGATTAAGATTTGGGGAGTTACATGGCCACGGATCCAAAATTTCAATGTAATGATCTCTGAGCCACTTCATTATCATTCTTGCCTTGTGACATGCTGCTCCATCATGCTGGAAAATGCACGGATCACCAAACTGCTCCTGGATCAGAACAATCTGGTTCTTTCAGATGCAATTTTCTTTCCAGCAAAATAAGGCTATTTTGCCACAATGATTGAAAGCATTTCTTCCTCTTTTTATATAGCAATCAGTCTGCTCTTATAATTCATTCAGAATAATAGAGTGATTTTTCCTGACTAGCACTCGATTCGTGAAATGATGTTTCTGGTCATTTAGTGCCAGGGCCAAAAAAAAGTTACGTTTTTGTGATAAAGTTCTTTCTTTTCTTTTTTCTTTTTTCTTTTTTTTTTTTTGACCAATTAAACTTCTTGTCATGATTTAAAATGCATCTTTACACTCTGCACAATAATCTAGAAACAATGTGAATCAACACCACAACAACTGAAGCAGCAAACTTTGCAAAACAAAATGTATGTGATTTATTAATTTACCATGACTGTATGTTCACTTACCAAGTAGTTTCGGTTCCAAAGTAGCGTAAGTTGAAAATACAGATCTCCGTTCGCTGTAAACTTTACATGTGTATTTTCCCTCATCTTCAGCTCTCAGATTGTCCAGTCGGAGGGAGAAGTTTCCATGTTGAATCTGATCAGTAAAGAAATGAGCTCTATCATGATAATCCTCATATTGTTCTTCTGGTCGACTCTCACCATCTTGATACAGATGAACTAAAGTAGCGTCTTTTCTCCATTCCACCTTCAGACCCTCTGATGGTTTATCACAGTAACAGGGCAAAACCACTGAAGATCCCAGAGGAAAAACCAGAGGCGCAGAGGAAACTTTCACTGTAAAACAAACAAACAAAAAAACACTTTTGCTCATGATGTGACCTTTTGTTAAGCAAAAAAAAAAAAAAAAAAAAATGGTGTTTTGAACACGATGTAGTATTGAGATTCAAGAATTACTGTATTTCTGCATAATGCACACTTTTCTTTTTATTATCAGTCAATTTATTTAGTTTGAAAACTTGATTATTCAAAAATAATATACATAGTTTTATGTATCCTCCTGTGCATTTGTGGTCATCAGACAAATTAGCAGAGCAAAGGTGTGATCCAGATGCACCATGGGTACTTTTACACTAGCACTAGATAAAGTTGTTCAGTTATTATGTACATTTTGTGGCATTTCTGCCAATAACAGACACTAAATGATTCCAGAAAATTCTATATTTGATCAAATGTTTGAGAATAAAGTGAACAGCACTCACAACAGTACGGAAGCCTTAAGAGGCCATGGATTATTATTATTTTTCTTTCTCGTTTTCTCATGATCTCAACTTAATTTTCTTGTCATCTTGACATAACAAAACATATTTTCTTGTGATGATCACTACTTTATTTTTCTGTGTACTCGAAAATGAATAAAATGAGTAATAAAATTAAAACAAGCTTTGAAAACAACAATACAATCACATTAATTACTGCTGATTTATTGAGAGACAGTAACCTAAACATTTTATTTGTGTAAAATTCTTTTAGAGCTCCTTGGATTTGACCCACTTTATGTTTATTTTTAAACAAAATTATATTGCAATATTTTATATATGCAACTTAATCAGTTTTTAACATTTATAATATTGTATTTAAAGGCACAATAAGTAATATTTTTCCATTAAAGTCCCCCTGTAGTCAATTATTTTATCCCTTAAACTCATCTTTGATCACCAAAATGACATATTTAAAAAAAAAAATCAAGTGAAAAAAATTTCTTCATGCCTTAAAATAGCTTGAATGTAACTCTACAACCATGTCTCATTTAATATACATGGATCAATGAATATGAAAATTAGCTCCACCTCCACTCACTCACGCCAGCTCGGAGAGACTACTGTTGCTGCAGTGACGAGCAATTTGTTGTTTGTGTTGTGGATATAGGCTACATGAAATAAGTGCACATCCTTGAATAAGCACGGATTTCCAGCGTATTTATTTGAATTTATCAGGTAGGCTAATATCTATGGTTTGATCCATTCCAGAGGCGGCCAAAATCAAAATTTATAATGGACTGAATAAAGCTATCTGTACTTGACGTGCGATTCCACACGGACTGACATATGCACATGAATCAGGGTCACACGCACACGCTCAGAGCAATATAGTTTTAGCTATGTTTTATAGTATTAAAATATTTCTAAGGACAAAAACATGAACTTTATTGGCTTTACTTCAAGTCAGCTGTCACTTTACTTTGGCACGAGCTCCTATGCGCTCACACACTTGGCACAGCCCTTACGACGGTTCAATTAATATGAATTAATATACAGATAGCCTTTTGCTTGACTATCAAACAGCTAATAATGTGTTGCTAATGTACACACACCGTGCCTGTTCTTCATCTGAGAGTCAGACAGCTGCCATCTAACAATCAGTATCCTTACAAACGCTTTGAACAACTCAGAACGTCAGTGGAGAAAGACATATAGTTCATCATATCGTAATAGACTCGCTAGATTGCTAAATCTACACAATTTTTCTTATCAACAGAAATATACCGGGATAACCTGGCTTCTCTCGAGACTTTCCAGCTTCAGAGCGGTCATAGTTAATGATATGCTAAAGCCTGCAGCACGTTGTTCTGATTGGTTACAAGGTAGTCTGTGACATCACAAACACCACAGATTTCAAACCGCGCGTCTTTGGTTTACTCAGTTTCAAACATAAAATCCTCAGCAATGGTGCTGACTTATGAATTTGCACATGGTTTGTCTTAAAGCATATTAAAAACACTACATAGACATATTAACACATTAAAAACTTGATTTTCACCACAGGGGTCTTTAAAATATCCAAAGACCACTTGCATAGTGTTATATATTTTTTTGACTTTGTACTTACATTATGCCAAATGTTTCCAACAATGTTTAAATCCAGAGAAATTCACAGTTTTAACCAGTGTAACGGACCGTGTCGTTGCGTCACCTGTCAATGATGTCGTATCTGCGTTACCCTTGATTTCCTGTTCTGCTTCCATAAAAACCATTGAAACACCAAAGACACTTTAATATTAGGGCCTGGTTTCACAGACAGGGCTTATATTAAGACAAGAGCTAAATGAGCATTGATGTAGTTATTCATTAATGATTGAACAGTATTCTAAAGTATTACCTCTTTGGTGTCTTCTTGCACTTGAACGGATAAATACATACATAACTATGTAAAAAAATCTGTAAACAGTTGCTTTTGTCTTAAGCCAGGAGCACACTGTACTGTATTTATAATAGTCCTTTATGATTGTTGCTTGTCAGACTGAACAAACATGATCCTCATGTCAGTTGTCATTAATGTCAGACTGTACGACAGTCAAAACGTGTTAAAAACGGATGCACACAAGAAGACTCGTACAGAGTTTTACTTCATCCCACGACACGTGCGGTGACTGTGAGCTGCATTACAGTATATGCGGGATTGAAATGATGGCTAACAAAGAAATCTCTAGCATTGATTATGGCTTGTCTTCAAAAACTAAGACAAAGTGCCAGTCACCGTAGGAGAAGTCACACTGCAGGACTGTGCGCAAAATCTTCTGAAGCTGCCAGAATTTCGTCAGAGGTAAAATGTGATCGCAACGGCGACTCATTGCCTGTCAGTGAACATTAAAACTAGCGATCAAAGACTACAGATTTTAGCCTAGGATCAGAGGAATCTTTGAGGATTTGCAAAATTTGTCTCAGACGATCAAACTGTGGCCAAAATCCTACAGTGTGAACCTGGCTTTAAGTGAAGATAAGAAAGAAAGAAAGAAAACGCTTGTGTAACAGTATATTGGATCTGTGCATTCAGTCTTAAAGTGACAGCAGACTAATAATCCTGTCTGTGTAATTAACATTAATCAAACTACAAAAGCCAAAGAGAAAATTCACTCACTTATCTTGACAGAATAGCTGTTGAAACTATATTTGTGATGTATATTTTATTTATAAAGTGCAGTGTTACTTTACATTTGATTACAGTTTCTGTATATGAATATTAGACCTACCTGAAAATCTTAAATCATTGTCTATTTCATTTGTATCTTTGTTCAGTTGTATTTATTTGTGCTATTGCTAATTAGTTTTTTGTTTTCAAATTTAATTACTGAGTGTATTTATGTTAAAACCATAGGCTAAAGTTGCTTGTGTAATTGTTATTTAGCCTGTTGATTTTTGTTCATATTCAGCTGCAATTAGGGGTTTTGCAAAAAGTTTCAAATAAATGTGAATATCTATTTATTTTTAATACCTTATTGGAATTGAAACTAGGGAATCAATAATATAGAATCGATAAGCAGAATCAGAATTGCTAAAATTCAAATGATACCCAACTCTATCTCTAATGCAGGACAAACCCATATCAGAGGTGAATAAAACATGTACTGTCCCATCAGGAATACATGTTCAGAGTTCATAGAGGAGATCCTTTACTATCTAAAAAATTACACCAGATAATGATCAGATCAGCGGTGCATTACAGTATCTCACAATTATATTTATGGCTTTATTTACACTGACTAGTTATGTTTAATACTGTAGATAATCAACAAAATGAAAATCATGTATTGATTAGGCTCAGTCTTCATTTCTGTTTTATCTGTTCACTTACCTTTAAAAATCTCTGAGACAACTAGGGAGAAAGAAAAACAAAAACAACATTTCAGTCAAAGTGAACAAAAGCTTTACAGTGTAACAGGTTAAATGTTCTGTAATCATGATTTAATTATTAAAATTATATTATTTGTTATTTAACTATTATCAATGATCATTTTAGTAGCATGTGCTGATAGAAATTTCTTCTAGTTTTGCTTTTCTTTTAAATTGAACAATTACACCAGTTCTGGATCATTCATTTAATGTTTGTTTTTATTGATTCCAATACCAATACATAGTAGCTTTCTTTAAAAACAGTTGCCATAGTAACATTCCATGACAGTTAAATTCAGTTAATTGCATCAGTTAAAGTTAGTGCAGCGTGTTATTCTATAGTCTTTGGTACAGCACAGAATGAACTTGAAGCAGCCATTCATTTTGTGATCCTCTGTAGAAAGCATTGTCTGTAAGTTTTGTGATTAATTTTTATTCAATTTGTTAAATTTGCTATTTATAAAGCTGTGTAATGTGGAATTTTAGCCATTTTAAGAACTATATACAATTGATTCATATTAGTGTTATGTTGTTGGAGATAACGTAGTTGTTCTATTTATTTACATCTCCTCTCTGTAGTTTCACTCTGTTTCAACACATTCATCGTGGTGTGGAATAAAGCAGCATTCTCCCACAAGCTGACATGTTGGAAAGAGTTTCCCTATCTGTCTAACTTTAGGAAGAGAGACGCCATTGTGAGGTCAGAGTTCATAGAGGAGATCCTTTACTATCTCAAGATTTAATGATCAGATCAGCGGATCATTACAGTATCTCACAATTATATTCATGACTGTATTTACACTGACTAGTTATGTAATAATACTGTCTTTTCTGTTTTATCTGTTCACTTACCTTTAAAAAAAAACAAAGAGAAAAAAACAATAACAACATTTCAGTCAAAGTTAACAAAAGATTTAAAATGAAACAGTTAAAATGTTCTGTAATCATCATTTATTCATTAAAATTATATTTGTTGTTTAGCTGTTATTAATGATAATTTTAGTAGCATGTGCTAATAGAAATTTCTTCTAGTTTTGCTTTTCTTTTAAATTGAACAATTACACCAGTTAACGTACCACAGCCTCAAAAGATTATCTGGACACTTAAGACACATTTAAAAATGTCTGGATGTTAATACAGTAGATATCAAAGCAAAAACAGTGTCATTTATTGATTACAAAATGTACAAGCACACTTTAAAGGGGTCATGAACTGCATTTTAAAAATAATTTTATGTTTCCTGAGGTGCACTTATGACGTTAGTGTGATTTTTACATCAAAATTGTCATAATTTAGAAATAAAAGACCATTTTCTACCCTCATTTTATCCCTCTGGTTTGAACGCTCTGTCTGAAGGGGCGTGTCTGCTGTGAGACTTCAGTGTGAAACCCACTGCTGTGATTGGCTGACATCTTTGCATATGAAATAAGTGTTACATGTGGAACTGTCTGTAAATCTTTAGCACATTTTTACTATTACAGCTGTCTAGATTAACTAATCATGAAAAGTGTTGATTGTGGCACTATATTTAAATCTACTCCAGTCTCATGAAAGGTTTCAGCGTTGAGCATTTTAGCCAATGACAGACATCTGTTGAGAGCATCAATGCAGTGATTTTGTCATTGCACCTCGATTTCTGCATGCAGTTAGCTAACATGTACCTATTAATTTATTTAGGCAGAAACAATGAGCTCGTTAAGCAATTATTACATGTTGTGATCATAATGATTACAGTATATAGAAATTATTAACATATAAGCAAATGATTCTGAGACAAAGAATGTCTGATGTTACATAATTCATTACATATCAGATATAACAACATGCGTTTACATGAAGCATTGTATTCCGATTAGATTACAATCAGTTTAAAAGTTCAATCTGAATGAAAATGCTCGATGTAAACACCTCAATCGGAATAAAACAGAAATTTCAATCGTCTTGAGAGGGGTGGTTTAAACCTTTTCTAATCTGTACGATAGGACGTGTAAACACTTGATTGGATTGAAAACCAAAACTGGATGAATGATGTGGAACGTATGACGCACGGATCAAGCTTATGCTGTCGTTAAATATAATAAATGACTGTCGTGTCAATCAAAAATGTCTTTCCACTCATCGTCTGTGAGGTGCTGCAGGACAGCGCTGTCCCACTAATGCTCGCTTCAGACTCTCATCTGCAGACACCTTGTTTGCATTTTTACATGTCAAAATATTAAATATGATTTGAAGCTTGCGACACTTAAACATCAACCCGATCACTTTATTTAGCGTCCATGTAAACATTATGTTCGGATTCATCAACCAGAATGATTTCAGATTCATGATTTCGGATTAAAACAAAAGGTGGCCATGTAAATGTGGCTACTGATCACAGATCAGACATTAGAATATGTTACTACAAGTTGCGACATTGCTGTCAAGTACATATCTCACAGTAAAAGTCTGTTTGCAAAGCCTGCATTAAAATTGAGAGTGATTTACCAAAGGATTCACAATGAAATGTACAGAACAAACAAATGACGTTCTATACACTCTAAAAAAAACAAAAAAACCAATGCTTTGCTAAACCTTTTGGTTTATTTATTTATTTATTGTGTGTGTGTTTTATTTGAGTAAAAATGAATTTAAAAAAATCAACCCATTATGTTGGGTTAAATAAACAACCCAATTTGCTGGGTAAAATTAGCCCAACATGTGTTCTGTCCTATATTTACCTAGCACAAAACAACCAAACTGAGTTGTTTTTAGTGTTTTTAGAGTGTACTGAGACAATCACAGTGAAAATAAATAACCACTTTCCTAACATTAGGATCCTTTGAAACGTGATATGTTTTAGTCTCGTGATCCTGTATCACTTTTCTCTCCTGAGGCGTTGATCTGATTCTGCAGAGGTGGTCTTTCATCACACTATAGTGTAATACAATATATTACGTCATAATGTGACAAAATCTGAAACGAGTCGTCTTCTGAGCTTGGTTTCAATAAAAGCTGTTGGACTAACAAGGATGATTTGAGTTCTGAAACTTACAGGATATTTTTATACTACAATGACCTCTTATATGTCAAAAGATCAAGGTAAATTTGATTTCACATAAAAAAGTTAATGCGGTTTGAAATGTTAAGATAATAGATGTGTTGAAAACTAAGACATAAATATTCAGTCATTTTGCATTTGTGTAACATGTTCACAGTTTATATGATGTTTAAATTTTGCTTTAAGTGCTGAAACACCTTTTTGGGCCACTGCATGTTTGACTTATTTGCTTGACAAAACTATGGCATTTTATGAATGAACTTGCTTTACGACAAAGTCTGTCAAGACCAATTTTATACTGATATAATGGTTAAAACTGCATCAACTTTTATTCATCTATTCACTTACCCTTTTCCAGAGTAATCTGAGTTGAAAACACACACTTCTTCTGTCTGTAAACTTTACATGTGTATTCTCCCTCATCTTCAGCTCTCAGTTTGTCCAGACGAAGGGAGAAGTTTCCATGTTGAATCTGATCAGTAAAGAAATGAGCTCTATCTTGATACTCCTGCTGCTGTCGACTCTCTCCATCTTGATACAGATGAACCAGAGCTTTAGTGTCTGTTCTTCTCCATTCCACCTTCAGATCCTCCACTTGTAAAGATTTAACACTATAACAGCGCAAAACCACTGAAGATCCCAGACGAACAAGTGTGTCTTGAGAATATGTCACAGTGAAACCTGAAAATGAAAAGACAGTTTGTTTCTAATGTGAAGTATCATGAAGAGGTACTGTAATATCAGAAAATTGAAACAAACACACAGAGCTGTGTTTGGAGAGAAACATTTTAGTCAGAGTTGTAGTTAATTATTCTTCTATAATTCTTTAAATTCAGCAACATTGATTAGCAGAAGATAACAGAAGCACTTTCAACCTCATACAGCTCAGCAGAGGTGGACAGAAAACAAAGTACATTTACTTGAGTACTGTACTTAACTACACTTTCTGAGTATCTGTCCTTTACTTGGGTATGATTTTTTTGGAAACTTCTGACTTTAGCTTCACTACATTGAAAGACATACTCGTACTTTTCACTCCACTGCATTTCTATCATGATCCTCCAAAGTCATTTCTATGTAGAAACTTTGAAAGTCAGTGGATGATTTTTTTCTTCTCTAAAATGAAAAATGAAACATTTTTTGAACACTGATCAGTTGATGGCAAAATGGAGGAAGATGGTTCCTTGGCACACCTATGGCCATACTTAGAAAGTATGTTTCAGTTTTCTGAAAAGATTAAAAATTTGCTTCGTTTTAAATGTTTGCTTTGTTTGCCTAAAACGAACCATATCACAGCTTTCAAAAACTCACTGTCCAA
Source organism: Culter alburnus (assembly GCA_028476615.1). Lineage (NCBI taxonomy): Eukaryota > Metazoa > Chordata > Actinopteri > Cypriniformes > Xenocyprididae > Culter > Culter alburnus. The sequence continues at coordinate 356,457 of JAOTNS010000806.1, forward strand.
CCGAAACATATTGAGGTATCTAAACTATTAATTTCTGATTAATTGTCTGTGCTTTTAGAGCTAAAGTTTTTAGTATGGTCAGTCAAATGATTTTTTTATGGATTTGCTCGCCAAGTTGCCTTAGCCTTGTGGATACACAAACTAACGCACAGATAAGGTTTCAAGAATATGTTTTAGCAAAGTCTTGTCAAATAAACAATGTAGAAACCTGACTTTTCTATGATTTTGACTTTGAATAAAATATTTGTAAGTAGTCGAAGTAGTCGTATGTTGTCAGATGTCGGATGGAGCATCACTGACTGGCTTAAACCACCATGATGGCACAGTGTGCTTTCATAAAGTTACACAACAATAATAAAACAATGCCTTGACATAAAAAAAGGAAATTTACTTTTGATACTTTTAAAAGCAAGTACTTCTGTACTTTTACTAAATTAAAAATCTGTCTTTACAACTTTCACTTGTAATGGAGTAATATTTATCCAGTATCTATACTTTCACTCAAGTAATGGAGTTGGGTACTTTGTCCATCTCTGCAGCTCAGGCACTTTAATGAGAATGGCTGATGTTATATTTTTTATTTTTTTTTTTTTTACATTTTATATATATATACATATATTATTACTGATTATATTAGGGGGGGCTGTTGAATGCTTGAATCTGATTGGTTGGCGAACATTCTAAGGTGTGTAATTATTTTCAGGGAAACGCATGGGTCTATCTATCTATCTATCTATCTGTCTGTCTGTCTGTCTATACATTAATGCAATTAAGTACAACTGTCTGTTGTTTCTTATATTATCAATTGCTTATGTCATGTTGAACAAAATATATTTTACTGGTTCTGTTGAAATTAACATAATTAGGTCAAGGTTTAAGTCATTAAATGCAAAAACACTGAACTAGTTGTCATATTCTGTCAATCATATTTTCTATATTTTCTATTTTCTATGTCTATTAGCCTTTTTTGTAAATGTGTCCTGAACTGATGAATTGCACAGGTGAATCTTGAATTTCACTAATGACACAGAAATGTAAAGCAGTAGGTCAACCAATGCTTCTAGACAGAGCAGTACAACAAGGAAAAAAACAGGATCAACAGCAGGGAAAAGGAAGAGGAGTAAGGATGTATGGTGGATGGATAGGGAGGGAAAAGAGTGGAAGACAGAATATATATAAATATATGCAATGTCATTGTACTGCAATTTGTTGTCAGACCTGAATCCTGGCCAGTAAATTATTTTGTACTGTTGAAATATGCCATACAGAAAAAGTGCAGCCTTATGCACATTTTTGGTAAAAAAAAAAAAAAAAAAAGCCATAGTTTACATCAGGAAATACTGACATAGTACACTGTTATATTGACGACATGGGTAAGGAGTGAACAATGACACAATGATTTGTCATTCTGATGTTCATTGACATTAATACTGTGTGAAATGAACTAAGGATTCGGAGCAAGTTACAGGGCTTTTGCAGGTAATTCATTGTGTGCTGCTGTCTGTACAAATGTTATTGAGAAATGCAATGTCCTTCAGTTCTGAAAGGAAATGTCATAATTTCACCATTTCCCACTCATTTAGTCATTTTGTGTTGATTTTGAAACCTTTCGCTGTGACTGTTGTAAATGAGTTAAACTATATTGTGGGCTGGTCTGTTATTGTTGTATCATGTTGATCATGTGAAAGTCTGGCTATTTGGGATTAAGCCTCACTGAACCATTAACTCTTTCCAAGTATTCTGTGTAGCTATTCTACCAATATAACATTATTGCTGTTTTCTCTAGTTCCTCTTCATCTTCCTCAATTGGCTACAGCAAATAATAATATTTTGTACCGTTTTGTGTTCTGCAGTAGATCAGACAGCAGAGCAGAAGTGCAGATCCGATCCAGAAACACAGAGAATCAACACCATTATTTGTAAAGCAGAGAAACCTGTGAAACACAGACATCAGTTACTGAACACGGGGGTTATGGGGTAAATTTCCTTCTATATTTAGCCAGAATATTGTTTATTTGTGCAAACATATATTGTTTTTATCACACAAACCCCTCCTTTCCGCGAGCCTGCTCTGCTCTGATTGGTCAGACGGCTCAGTCTGTTGTGATTGGTCTATACTGGTTATGGCTTCCTAAATCCTCAGCGATAACACACTGTAAGGACAGTAAGGATGGAGATTTTACTATATTAATTCGAGCATGAGTTTGATGAGAAACTGGAAGAATTCAAGCTTGACCTCCATCACATGCACATTGAGCAGGACGTTTCTCAGCGATAAGTTTTTACTCATTTGACGTTCATTATGAGATGTTGCAACTGTAATTCCTCACCATCAGCATTAACAAGTGTATGTCCATCAACAAACTGATGTGTATATTTAGAATTTATTGCATTGTACATGTGGGAACTGTATCATTAACTGTATCAATACAGTGCATATGTTAGACGAGTGCTAACATGAATGACTGATGTAACATTAAAGTTTGTAAAACAAATCTTGCTCCTTTATCGTTACTCAGAGTAGTAAAAACAGACAATTAAAGGTGAATATAACAGATGAATAATCAGACAGGCACAACTGTGACAGGTTGTCATTAGGATGGTGAATTTAACAATAAAATATTATCCAGGTAGATGTATATACCGGTGACAGGTCGAGTTGTAGGTACAGTATAATGTGTCCTGCCACAGAAAGATTTTACCCCAGCTCAGAAATTGCCAGCTGTGACCGTTATCTTCCCCTGCATGAGAGTGAGCACAAAGAATATACTCTAACAAGAAGCGACACTTAATAGAACGTTCCATTGAAACACCGGCGCCCAGCAGCAACCCTGCATTTCCGCCATTTTGGGGTGAAAGCGAGTCGGCAGCCCACTAGTTTCTATGGCAATATCAGCTGCTTTGTTAATAAAACGTACATTAAAGCTGAAATCCAACCTGAATGATGACAACACAGAATAAAATACTATCACTAGTGATCATCAAATCCTTTTTACAGTTTATTTTACTTTGGGGCGGTTTCCCGCACAGCGTTTAAATTAAGCCAGGATAGGCCTTAATCTAGAATAGTTAATCTTGGCTTAAAAAATGGCTTTCTGAAACACAGATTAAGTACGGATTACTAAAACCTGGACTATGGACTCCTGAATTAAAATAATCTAGATTAATTTAAAACCAACTGTGCTAATCTGAATTAGCATGAGAGGTTGCCTAGAAAATGGAATGAACCAAGAAAGCTTAAAATAGCATAGAACTGAGAAGTAATCCAGGGAAACAATGGGAGCAAAAAGACTCCATATAAAAACTTAACTAAAAAAGAGACATTTATTTTAAAGCAAGCAAATACATCAGCTGTGAAAAAAAAGAAATGCCTGGAAATCTGTTGGTAATGAATTCTTTTAAATAGATGAATTATAATAATTCTATGATTGTTAATGCTTTTGTTTTGTGCTTTAACAACAAACTAAACGTAATTATATACACGCAATAATCAGTGTTGGCAGTCTAGAATGATACTGGTTTAATCCAAAGCACTATCATAGGGGTTGCCTCATTATATAAAAAAAAGGCAAATGTTTTTAGCAAGTCCTCAACCCAAACCAAGCTCTACACTTCACCACAACGGTAATCTCCAAAAAAAAAACCCCTAACATAACAAAAACTTTTACATAATAGAACATTAAACAGTAAGACGTCTCTCCATATTCTCGTCTTTCTAAAAAATGCATAAAAAACACTTTTCAACATTTACTCTCCCAGTTCAGCTCGGTGCAAAGCTGATGGGAAGTGAAAGTCCTGTTATTGGGTTACTTGACTGAAACTGAAATTTTTAAAATGAAAACATCAAGTGAGTTAGTAACCATTTTAAGTCAATTTAACATGAAGCAATCACATTTGAACCAGAACATGGTGTTAAATCAAAATAAATGTTTAAATAATAAAATAAGTGTGTATATATATATATATATATATATATATATATAAACAACACACACAGTGAATACCAATCGATATATATCCAAGTATACATGCGTCTTCTTTGAACACCAACGTTATGTGAAGCTAAACCTGCCTCTTGGTAGGTTTATTTAAACCTCAATTTATATGAAGGTAACTCAGTAGTAAAACTCGAGAGGTTGCTGATTTGAATGTGAGAACTTGTCGTATTAATATTTGTATTTGTAAATTGAAATTTACACTCACAGCCCTGATGTGAAAAGCTGTATATTTTTCGATTTGCACACACAGATAACAATCAAAACACCCGTGTTACAAAGTTGTAGTTGCAGATTAATAGTTACAAATGTGTAAAATGGCATTCACATAAACAAAATGACAAGACACAAATGTGTGAGACATATATTTTACTTCAGTTTCGCTGTACAGCTTCAAGTCGGCGCTTACAACCTCTCAGATCTGGCAGTGCAAGTTCAATTCCTGGCGTTTTGACTTTTGCTACTCTTTTTGCGATATTCCTGTAGCAAAACTGACTTGAGCACTTGAAAGTAATGATGGGGAGTCAACTCCAAAAGAGTCGATTCCTCGAGTCTGAATAGCCCCAGAGTCGGGGTCGACTCCAGCACAGGAATTGACTCTCGGTGTCGACTCTGTTGCTGTGTCCGGAAACGCTCACTTGTTTACAGATTCTCGAATCCATAGCCCATAATGCATGGCACTGGCAGTTAAGTGCATAATGTCTATGGTTAAGTGCACTAAGCAAGGAGTGAACGAAATGAAGCGAGGAATTCGGACTCTGACGAATCGTGTCAGAGAGCTGTCGCAGAAACTTTGTCGCATACATTTATGTAGCTTTAAGTGTTTAAGTCTTCCACTTTTTTCACAAAACCTTTGCTCTCTAGAACCACAGTCAGATTGGGTTAAAATTTTTTTAAAAGGCTTATTACCAACATTTATTACCAATTATTACCAACATATGAAATTAAATTAAGGACATGAATCAGAAAAATTGGGAATGTTGGTCAATAAATATATGATATAACAACTTGATTTTGCAGTGTTTTTTAAATTAAGTCATCATAAATTGTATGGCTCCTACAGTAAATTGTTTGTCTTATATTTTTACCATTTGTGGAATACATTCACCCATCTAAGGTAACGTAGTTAGCCTTTTTTTTTTTTTTTTCCTTTTATGCAACTTTACACATTATTAATAGTAAATTAATAATTAATAAATTTAAGATCATGTTTGCAGCGAACATATATTTCAGACCTAGTGGAGTATAAATAATAATGGATCTAGGTCTGAATTAAATATATTGTACGTTTTAATGGATCACGCTACAAACATAATGATCTTATAATACATGATGCATTCCCAAATTTTCTGATTCATGTCCTTAATTTAATTTCATATGTTGGTATTAATTCAGTGTTTAGCTAATACTTGACCTTCAAAGAATTTTAACCCAAACTGACTGGGTTTCTAGAGAGCAAAGGTTTTGTGAAAAAAGTGGAAGACTTAAACACAAAGTGTGTAAAATAAACTGTTAAAAGTATTTGATGATCACTAGTGATAATATTTTATTCTGTGTTGTCATCAATCAGGTTGGATTTCAGCTTTAAATGTACTTATTTTATTTTTTTTAACAAAGCAGCTGATATTGCCATAGAAACTAGTGGACTGCCGAGTCGCTTTCACCCCAAAATGGCGGAAATGCAGGGCCGCTGCTGGACGCCGGTGTTTCAATGGAACATTCTATTAAGTGTCGCTTCTTGTTAGAGTATATTCTTTGGCCAAGGGTGGCTGGCCACCCCCTGGTTTCTCCCCTGTCAAACGCATCCTTTTCATTTTATTCTGGAGACTGAACTTGCGCTCTGCCGCCACACTTGGGCGCACTCGCCACCAACTGGACAGGGGTGGGAATTACAGTTACAAGTCACATCAGCCTCAGTATAATCTGTAAAAAAGATGGACGGCCTTTTCTGACTGAAAATGTTTGGTTAACACAACCTCTGTTCGGGAGGTACTTGTGGGTTTCCGCGGGAAATTCAAGCATGCAGCAGCTCGTCTTTGCATCATTACGTCACGTCTGTTTACATGAAGAAGGAGTCCCAGATAGTAGGCTATGGCATGTGACGGGTCATTTATAGCCTTTTCTCACAGGAGCTGGAATAATTAAATTTATAATTTTGATGGCGGATTGTAATCCAGAAAGGTCCAAACCACAATCATCAGTGACAACTGGAGATTCACCCGTAGTCAAAAGCAAAAGACTTCGGACTGCAGAGTGGCTACATAAATTGAAATCTACAGGTAACGCTAATACACACTAAATACACATAGTCACGCAATGCTGATGTTGTTAACATTAACAATTTGAGAACGAAGTATAACAATAATAATAATTTGCACAGTATGATGTGAAATGAGCTAGATTTAATCACCATTGGTAGCGCAGTTTATTGTACGTTAATGCCTTTTTTCTCAGTTGGTCAGAACAAAAGTGGCAGAAATGTTACTTACTTGTTAGAACATTTCTGGTGAAATTCTTATTTTGGTCATACTTCCAACACTACAATCTACAATCAACAATACAATACACAGTACAGTATCCACCGGTGTGGTGACTGACAGCCACACATTCTCCACAAAACATTAGATTCATCCGCTGAAGAGCCGTGCCGATGCACAACCCACGTAAAGATAATAATTTTGCAAATAACTGCAATTGCAGGTTTCAAACAAAGAGGAAAAAATTACGGATTGCAGCTTTAATGTTAATGTAAAAATACAAAATATGTTGTATTTGGTTTCTTTTTTTTTCTTTTGGATGCAATGTAAAGTAATGTTATTTACTTTATTATTTACTTTAATATTTTTATACTTTATTATTTATAAGGACTTTGCCGGAGACCAGAAGTCAGAAGACCACTGCATGCCACTGGTGTACCATAAAGTGTTACCTCAAAATCACTTTGCTGTAAAATCTGGAATCTTAATTCACTTTATGCACAACTGAATGTAAATTACCAAACAAAATTAAACTTGTGTATTAGTTTACGCTACAATAGTGGCATATCTGTCTTACTCACCCAGTCTCTCCAGTACTACAGTTGCATTGGCTGAAAGTCCTCCAGCAAACACTTGACACATGTAAACTCCTTTATCCTCAGCTCTGACACTCTTCAGTCTGAGAGAGAAGTTTCCTTTGGGGATTTCATCAGTGAAGAACTCAACTCTGTCTCTGTATCGCTCATCTGATGAACCTGGATAGTTTCATGTTTTTGGTAGAGCAGAACCAGAATATATTCATCTTCATCGTTTTCTTCCATAAAAAACCTCTTCAAAGTGTTCAGGTTTGATGTGAGAGTCTACAGAGCAGTTCAGAGTGATGTCCTCCCACAGATGCAGATATGGAGTGACTCGATCCTGATACGCAACGCTCTGAAAGAAAAAGTGAATATCAGCAAAATATATTTTAAAAATATACTATAACTTTCTACAAGAACTTATTTAATTTTTGCTCACCTGCATTTTTTAATGTGACCACAGTCTCTCCATAATCCTGCTGACTGTAAACTTTACATGTGTATTTTCCCTCATCTTCAGCTCTCAGATTGTCCAGATGGAGGGAGAAGTTTCCATGTTGAATCTGATCAGTAAAGAAATGAGCTCTATCATGATACTCCTGCTGCTGGGCCCCTGGTCGACTCTCTCCATCTTGATACAGATGAACCAGAGTTTCTGAGTCTGTTCTTCTCCATTCCACCTCCAGACCCTCGCTTGACAAGGCTTTATCAACATAACAGGGCAAAACCACTGAAGATCCCAGAGGAACAACCAGAGGACCAGAAGGACCATGCACAGTGAAGCCTAAAACAGATTTTTTTTTTCCCACAGAAAGGGACAGAGTCAAATTAAATAAAGCTTGTTTTTGTAGTTTCTTGAAGCATAAATTGATACATACTAACATAGAAAAACTATTATGTGATTTATGTATAACGAATGGTTCCCTACATTATTACAGGACGTTTAGGGGACAAGAAGTTTACTGTGCACAAACATCCAAAGCATGTGCCCAGAAAGCTGCGTCTCAGACAGCGCTTGAATACTGCATTCGCTTTCATGTCGTCTTGTGCTTGAGCTGACAAATTCACAGAAAATTATGGAAAAAGCCTGTCTTTGCCACTGAGCAAAGGTACGTATAAAAGACGTCTTTTCAACTTCTTTGTCACACGTTGAAAAGACGTCCCCTGAAGAGCCAGAATGAAAGTTTCTTATAATGTCTTTTTATGACACGTCTTTTTCTTCTGATTGCTCGGTATTGACATCCACGTGAACTCTGTACAAGGTTAAAACCGATGAGCCATTACATTATGACAACCTATCTAATAGCCTGTATGGCCTCCTTTGGTGCACAAAACAGTGGCCACACTGCGAGGCATTGATTCGATGAGGTGGCATAGGTCTCCTGGGGTATCTGGTACCATAATGTCAACAGCAGGTCCTCCAGTTCAATTACACTGCGATGGTGGTGATGTAGCGCAAACCCGCTTTTCCAAGTCAAACCACAAATGTTCAATTGGGTTCATGTCAGGCCAAAGCATTAACATAAATTCACCACCATGTTCCTCGAACCACTCCTTGATGATTCTGGCAGTGTGGCATGGCACATTATCCTGTTGGTAATGGCCACCACCGGGAGGGAACAGGGAACACAGCTGCCATGAATGGGTACACTTGTTCCGCAACAATGTTTAGATACCTGACAGCTGTCAGGGATTGTGCTATTGGGATAATGGGGCCTAAAGTGTCCCAATAAGTGTTCAGATTGGGCGAAAAAACCTAGGACTAGTTTGCAAAAGCAGGTTTTTTTTCCAATAATTTGATGGACACACGCAGTCCTAGAGGATGTGGTACGACTTTTGTGGGCGTGTGTGAAAAATTGTACACGATGCTTTACACACACGAAGGCGCCCCCCAGTGGCTGATTTCCTCCGAATTTCTCACAGGTCTCTAGAGCCATGAGTTAAAAAGGCCCAATGACTTTCATTCCAATCAGCCTCCGTTAAACTTGTCTGATAGCTGCTCAAAATTCATTGGCTGATGGTGTACGTTTTTTGAGCCATTTTCATGTGTTTTTCCTGTTATAACTTATAGTGCCACCAAGTGGCCAGTCGCCATGTCCTTTGTCACACGACTACAGAATGAGCTCGTACATATGTGTGTGAGTTTGGTGAACATATCTCATTACATTAACGAGTTATAGCCATTTTACTAAAAGTGGCTCCACCCACTTCGAAAGTTTTGGTGGCCCTTAGTGACCATGAATCGAAATTTCAACAATTTGATATTTATTGAGATTCTGGATTCTGGATTCCAACGCATGTACGAAGTTGTGATAAAATAGTCAGATAAAAGTTTATTTTCGAATTAAATTATTTTGCGCACTGAAAAGACAGAATACTCAGATGCTTCAACCACACCATTGGATACTGTCAGCATCTTTGAGCCAATTGGATGGATCTAACATACTGAAGACTGGAGTAATGATGCTGAAAATTCAGCTTTGATCAAACAAATACATTTTTAATTTAAAATATATTCCATTAGAACAGTTGTTTTAAGTTGTAATATTTCACAATATTACTGTTCGTTTTAATCCCAAACATTTTTAACGGCAGTGTGTTTATATCAAATATATAGTGTGTTTATATCAAATATATATCAAATATATATATATATATGTGTGTATATAAATATATACAGTCGTACTAGAATTCAAAATATTAGTCCATGCTGGTTTATTTCAGTTGTTACAGGCAGTGATGTATTCAATAAATGATGATAACAGTTTAAAAGCATCCCAAGCCACAAAGGAAGAGCACAACAAACTGAAATAAATGTAGACGATTGTTGAATGTTGCTTGCTCTGCTGTGTAACGTTACATGAAGATGAATGCCTGTTGTTCAATCATGGAAGACTGCACAAAATGTACATACTAATAAAAACATTATAAACTGCTTTGAAAAGGTAAATAAACATAGTTTATGCATAAGTCAGCGCAACACTGAAATTATCTTTATGAAATCTACTTAACGTGCTGAGATAATGTTAACTAAATTTCTCAGTTGGGAAACTCATGAATATTCATGTATGCTCCACCTTCGGGAACCGAAAATCTCAGAAACTGAAACCTCAAACCATTCCTGAACCATTTTTGCTTTGTGGCAGGATGCATTATCCTGCTGAAAGAGGCCACAGCCACCAGGGAAAACTGTTTCCACGAAAGCATGTACATGGTCTGCAACAACGCTTTCAGCGGTGGACAGGGGTCAGCATGGTCACCCTGACTGGTCTGCCGCTATGCAACCACATACACAACAAACTGTGATGCATTGTGTATTCCGACACCTTTCTATCAGAACCAGCATTAACTTCTTGAGCAATTTGAGCTACAGGAGCTCTGTTGGGTCGGACCACACGGGCCAGCCTTCGCTCCCCACGTACATCAATGAGCCTTGGCCGCCCATGATCCTGTCGCCGGTTCACTAATGTTCCTTCCTTGGACCACTTTTGATAGATAGGGGAGCGCGGGGCACAAACTAACACGGGGTTAACTGTAACACACGTGGTTTAAATACTTCCACACACGCTAGCATGAAGACACTCAGTGTATTTACTAGTTGCCATATCGGCAATATATAGAGAAAAAAATGCGCCAAAATTCAGAAATCTTTGGGAGATATCACTGAACATTTATTTAAGTACATTTTTTACTTAAGCTAATTTTTTATCTATATTTTTTGTGTTTATTTAAAATTAGACACATCTGATATTATTTTAATCTCCAATCTGTTGTTTAGCAGTTTGGGTAGATCTTTAATGCTTCACTAGCTATCGGAAGACACTAACCAGGTTTAAATTCCAGTTGCGCAGATAGGGTTTGTTATAACACTGCGTTACAATGTGCCGCGCTATTAGAACTATAATTTTCTATACAGTTACAATACAACTGGCATAATCAACTTTTATGAATTTCTGCTGATAAACTATGAAAAAAATGGTAAATAAAGACTGAGAGGAAGAACCTGAACATCCAGAAAATATTATTTCAAGAAATGTTCAGCATTTGTACTGTCTCGTCTATTGTTCTGTGAGAGCTGTGAGTGGAGGGAGGGAAGTGTTTTTGTTCAGATCTGTGTTTTTATGAATGTCTGAATATGTTTCTTCATCTGTTTGCATGTATTGTTTTGACCAGTGCTGTATAGCTATGTTTTACAAAGTGTTCATTGTCAACTACAAAATTATTTAATTTGAATTTTATATGAAAAAATAATTACTGTATTTTATTGACAAAATATTTTAGTTTGTCATGTATATTTTTTTAATTCAATCACATAACATTTTTAGCTGTCAAATGGTCATGTTACAATGTGCCCCACCTATGGGGCATGTTGTCACATTTCACTAACCTTCTTTCGGGGTAAATAAAGAAAAAAGTATACACTGTATTAATGAAACAAAGCCACATATTTGTACCAGACATGTGTGAAATTAATGTGGAACAAAAGAAATTCTCTGAACCCTAAGTAGATTTACACAAACTGAGAAAGTCAAAAAGCGTTAGGTTGTGCCCCGCTCTCCCCTACTGACCACTGCAGACTGGGAACACCCCAGAAGAGCTGCAGTTTTGGAGATGCTCTGACCCAGTCATCTAGCCATCACAATTTGGCCCTTGTCAAACTCGCTCAAATCCTTACGCTTTCCCATTTTTTCTGCTTCTAACATCAACTTTGAGGACAAAATGTTCACTTGCTGTCTAATATATCCACCCACTAACAGGTGCCGTGATGAAGAGATAATCAATGTTATTCACTTCACCTGTCAGTGCTCATAATGTTATGCCTGATCTGTGTATTTTTGCTTTTGCACTTTCACAAGCAAACTGAGATCATAAATCATTGACACAGATTTTTTTGATGTTGTAAATGCTGGTTCAAACCAGGTAAATATAACCAGAAAAAATATCAAAGTACTGTATGACAAAATATGAATCTTCAAATAGCATGTTAATCAAACATCAACATATTGTATTTGAGTTTGTATTTTAGATTCCAGCTCTGCTCACAACCTTCAACTTCATGGGATGCATCTCACAATGCTTTTTAAACAGATTTGCCTTTACTATCTGCTCCAGCTCATCCATAGAAGAAATATTTTTAATAAAAAATTTAGTTCGAAAAAAGAAACTGATACACAGGTGTAATTTATATCTGTCTACAAAAATAATTTCAAGCATTTAAAGCAGAAGCCTCTATACCAAAAGATTTACAAGATTAAAAAAAAAATAATAAATCAGTCAAGTGTGTCCAAACTTTGGCTGGTACTTTATATTTGCATAGATACAAAACTGATAGCTGCTTTAATTGAATGCTGCTTTTCCACCAGCATTCAACTACAGTGAGAAAATCACCTACAATCACCAACAAATGAATATAAGCAGGGGATCCATTTTCTCTTTGGTCATCAAAGTGAAACTGATGTTTTATAATGTTTACTTTCTTTCATTAAAAAGAATTCAGTGGAACTGCAGCTAATACAGATTTCTGATTAAGTTGGAAAAACATATGAAAAAAATTAAAAGCATCTGTAAAGGAAGTAATCTGAATCTGCACATTCTTAGAAAATGGAGAACGGAGATGAGTTTCTCCCTACATTAAAATGGTGTCGAAAGAAATATTTGCCATTTTTTGTCTAGGCCAAACAAGACTTTTCTGACTCCTGCAATATAGGGAAGACTATTTACTTTAAAGTCTTCTTTTCAAATATATTGCATTATGAAAATGTACATTTTCTTAATTTGTCTAAAGGCATTTATTTGACGAAGCCGTGTAGTTCTCCCTTGCTAATGGATAGCTAATATAATAGCTTACACCTACCGTCAGTGATCATCAGCAGTATTGACATCAAAACACAGATCGGTGGTCGTATCTTCCGGTATACAAAATTAAATAAAACGATCATGTCTACTAACTATAAAATTATCGTAAATATACTAGATATTTCGCTGACAGAAGCTCATGGCCGTGACATGTCCTTAGATCAACTTTACTTTCACTTCTAATTTTTACTTTCGCTTTCAAATGGTTGTAAGGCGGTGTCAATGTCAAGTCATTTGTTGGAAATATAGGCAGTGCAATAAACACATATCTTACTCAACACGTTAACATAATGCTGACAAAAACGATCGATGAATCCAAAAGGAAATAATCAAACAAGTGTTCATAAATGATAATAAACAAACAAACAAAAACAATACAATTCCCATAATGCACTATTCCTATAACGTTCACTACGTGAAGCGCGTTGCCAAGTCCGCTGTTTTCCTGCGGAATTGGGCTACTAACACTGTTGTTGCGGGGTGTTTTTCATGGGTTGAAGCAACACCAAATAACATTATATTTAGCCCTTGGAATGCGAATTTTACCAAGGGAACGCTATAAAATAATAATAATAAAAAAACAACAACAACGCGGACCCATCGGACAGCGATTTTTACCGAGGGACCCACCCTGAAACGCGATTGGGTTAGTAGCAATTGGGCAGGTTTTGTTGTGAAAGCCTGGCAACCCTGCGCGTCAGTCTGAGAGAGCTGCTGGTATTTTTTTTTTTTTTTTTTTTTTTTTAAATATATTACTTTCCTGGTATTTGGTGTCTTCTGGAAACGACAACAAAACATTTAGAAAATCAAACACAGATTTTAAAATAACGTTTTGTGTAATCCTAATAAAACTTTGAAAAATAAATTCAAGCATTTATAAAACAAAATCTATGAAATGTAAGACCCAAAATGTCCACCCTAGAGAACACATGAACAACAGTTTAAAAACTTAATGTATGAGCATTGTGTGCACATGATGTGCCTTTGTCCATTTGATGGATTATAAGGTAATATTTTTTTAAATACACACATTTCCATGTTTTATGGGGACTTAGACATCATGGTTTTTATTCTGTACAAACCGTATATTCTAGCCCACTAACCCTGTACCCCTGAACCTACCCATCACACAAAACTTGTGCTATTTCAGATTAAAAAAAAAAAAAAAACATCTGTATTATTTATAAGCTTGTTTTCTCACAGGGGCAAAAAAAGTAAAAAAAAAAAAAAAAAAAAAAAAAGGTCCTTACAAGGTAACAATTTTCTGGTATTATGCTACTATACTTGTGCATGGGGAGTATAGGGACATTTGGTCCCTATAAGCGTGACACACTGTGATCTTCAGAAATGCCCTGCCTCAAAAACCTTTTATTTCATTTTGTGAATTAAAAAATGAAAAGTGTTAGTTAGAATCACTGTTAGATTTTACAGCACCTTTATCATTCATAATCAAAAAATATACAAATAAAAGTCAGCTTTTTTGCTTATTGTGCTCAATAAAGAATATTGTTCTAAACAGCAATTACACCAAACCATTAATATGAGAGATTTCAATGACAGATCATTACTAAAAACTTCAATTTTTATTTTTAAAATCCATGTGACATTTTACCCGATGGTATTTATTTCTAGATTCCTCAGCTTCTCTTTTCTTTTGCTTAATTCTGTGGAGAAGAAATAAATAATTCAAATTAACTATGAAAAATAAACACTTTGCAAATATGAACATATGTGAATGACATCTAATCACAACAAAGTTTAATACAAAGATTGCAGGAAAAACATGTTTAGTTTGTCATGTCAAACCTTCTATCAGCCCAAGCAGACAGAGAAATCAGGAGATCAAGTGATGGTAAAAAAAAAAGTTTATTAATGTTAGTTGCATCTTTCTCAATGCTCAGTCTGACTTCATCTGACTTGAAGTGTTAATATATCAAGCAAAGATTACAGAGAATTACTGCTTCACAACATCATCCTGTGATACTGAAAACCTTCAAATGACAACATTCACTCATTCCTCTAACGTGCAAACATTCAGCATAACAACAATACACAGTATAAAGAGCAAAAAACAATCAGAAAAGTAATGTAAAGAATAGAGTATATGTGTATAATATATACAAAAGAAAAATGATTAAATAAGCATGGAAACAACAAATCAAGAGGAACACATTTGTTTGTCGATGGCTTGTTCAGGTCCCGTAGCATCAGGCTGTTAAGGATCCTGAGTGCTTATGGGCGGCTTTGATAGTCTGGACCTTCTCTTCTCCTCCATCTCCTTCTGGATCTTATAGATCTTCTCAGCCAGCAAGTGGTAATATTCAGCCTGAACAAGATGTTTGGATATAAAAAATAACCAAAAACACAGAACAGCTTTTCTAATTTAAATAAAGGCAAAAAAACAAATGAATGAAAAAGGTTGAAATGTAGCAAGTTCAGGTGCTTTACCCTACTGTTGGCAGACTCATAGAAGGTTCCTTCCACTTCACGTGCGTAAGCGACCAAGTTCTCCATGCGTCTGTCCAGCAGTGCTGCAGGGTCTGGGGTCGGGAATATGGCTTGAACCCTGCAGGAGCAGCATTCAAAAGGTCAAAAATTGCTTAAAAACAACGAAAGACACCCATTATTATGACAACATGATGTGAGTCTGCTCCTCTTGGACTCACAGCTTGTGCACTAGGTGATTCCTCAGGTCCTGAGTGACGTCCTCATGCCAGGGCTTCTTCATGCTAGGGACCGACAGCGGTACAGATGCAGAGAGATTCCCTGTGGAGGATTAAACATTTTGGAGGATTAAAAGTAGCATCTCCATGTCACTAGATATCTTTCTTTTCCCCATTTTGCTCACTGAAATGATCAGACAAATTGTATTTAATTATTGACAAGAAAACCCTGATGCACTTGTGTGCAGTTTTATTTTCACTATTATCAATATCATGCAAGATGAGGTTTTTGAGGTTAATGATGAATATTGTACATGCCGTTGTTGATGGCGGGTGGAACTGGCTGACTGGACAGAGGATCCTGAATGTCAGTGTCAGGAGAGTTCAGTGTCACTGTAAACAGCAGAACAAATAACATTCAAATAAATAAATATATAAATAAATACATGATTGATTCACAACCATATAAACTGAATTACCTCCTATGAGGCCCCGTGCTTTCCGGTTTTTGTCAGTCAAGCAGTTTTTAATGTCCATGAGCATTGCTGCGGTTCTAGTGATCTGTTATGCATTTACAGATGTTTTTTCTATGGGTTTTAAAGACTTTAAGAAGACTTAACATTGGTTCTTTTGTTTGACAACTTGTACACACCTGCAAAAACATTTCAAAAGTTGTAATAATAATTATATAATGCTTATGAATTTAAAATGCCCAGCAGATAATTAATATGCAAACTATTTGTTAATATTCACTGGTTAAAACACATTACCTCTTAAATAATAGGCTTAATATTTGATACGAATAAGACTTAACAGTTTTTGATTGATAAAGTTACTTACAGCATCCAAAATAAAAGCAAAGATGTATTATTTTCCAGGATTGCACACCCACTCACTTCCCAGAATGAAGTGTAGGTTACATCTCTAATGGTCATTTTGCCTTAAATTTAAGTCTGCTCTGTGTAGAACTAAGTCTAGGATATTTGTCACTGTGGTTGTGCTTAAATGTAAAGTCAGCTGTGATTTCTTAGTGGTGCTAACTGCAGAACTACATGGGTTTAGCTGGACCTCCATCTCCTCCTCACTGGACCTACATGACCCAGTCCAGCTCCACCTCTGTGGATGAAGCGTTATCAAGGGCCACCAACTGGCTGCTAATGTTAATGTAAGCCTGAGAAACTACTGAAAGAAAATGTTTAAAGAAGTGCAAAGAGTACTGGGGTAAACATCCTGGGGTACTTCATATCTCGGTGCTCATTACATATAAGGACAAAGAAACTCGAGGACTGAAATGTAAAAAGCCTTTATTTACTCATGGCTTTATAATAAAAAAAAACAACAAAAAAACAAAAATCATATACAACCACATACCGACATGTTGTGGCTACTAACCTTCATCAGAGTGTGGAAAACAGAGTCCTCCTATACTATGATCAATTAGTCATTTTATATGGTCAGCTGATTAGGTCAGAAATAAGAGAGGAAATTTAAATTATTAATATCAGCAATATATAACATCAAAATATATTTAAATCAAACACTGAATATATCATAAATCAACAATGTAATAACATCAAAATTTAAATCAAACATAATAGAACCAAAATCAACAATGTTTTTTATTCACAAAGTGCTCACACACATTCACACAAATAGAGAGAGAGAAGAGAAGAAGAAGAAGAAGAAGAAGAAGAAGAAGAAGAAGAAGAAGAAGAAGAAGAAGAAGAACATAAACCTTAACCATTTTAGTTTATCCAGAACGAAACACCCACAGAATGCAATTCTGGGTTCGAAATCGAATTCAGAAAAAGATCCCGGAAGTGGCTTCGCCGACATAAAAATGTACATTAGGTTTCTTGTCGGCGAATTCATTTTCCTTCTAAAGATGGTATAGTTTCGTTCCTATAGCGTATATCACATTAAACTCGAAACTACATAGCCTAAGGAAGTAAACTGGGTTGTAATCGACATTTAATCTCTCTTAACAAAACCGTGGTAAAATAAGGACATAAAGTCTATCAAATCATTCTCAGGGTGTACTTGCAGTTTTGCAACATTTCCTCTTCCAATGGAATATCCATTTCGCTGACAGTGAACGTCGTGAGCAGCAGGAGAACCGATAGAAGCTTCGCGTCTGTTCAGAGACTCTACTGTGGGAGTCTTCTTCTTCGTTGGAGTTTTACGGCAGTTGGCATCATAGTGTTGCATTACTGCCATCTGCTGTCTCACTTTAACTTACTTTAACTTACTTAGACTTTTCCAGTGTAGTCCTCAGAAAATTAAATAAGTATCTTCGTCCTTGGTCATTACTTCCATGTATAACTATATTTTTAACATTATATTCTACTATACCCATTTCCCGTAGTTGACTAGTGAATTCTTGCCTTTCTTGCATGTTAAAAGTAGCCTATGTGCTCAATTGATTCCTCCTCCTGACATTCATCACATAGTCCTGTCGGGTGTTTCCCTATAACATGAAGAGTTTTATTTAGCTTGCATGTCCAATCCTCAGCCTATTTATTATGACTTGTTCCTTCCTTTTATTTCCCTTCTCTACTGTGGGAGTTTGTGAGTCCCCAACCTAAGCACCCCGTGACAGATGTGGGGTGGAGCGTAAATCACTGCCGTAATTATTTTTTTTCTTCTTTTGATTACCTTTCCTTTCAGATGTATTTAAATATAAAATTTTTTATAATCAATAATAACATTAATACGTCTAGTATTAAACTAGTATACGTCTAGGATTTCAAGTTTCCAAACAGTTTTTTCTTGAGTATTTATTTATTTATTTATTTATTTTAGTTTAATGTCAATTATATAGTTAAGCAATGGCGCCTTTAATTCATTACAGGCCCAAAATAGCTGTCATTTAACGTTAGGGTATGGAATTGGATTTGATTGCATTTTTTTGTGCATTTAAATTAAAGATTTTACATTTTGTCATAGGTGGACTTTTGACAGGCCATAGACATAAACAGAGCTGAGGAACCCTGGCCCGAACACTGTATAATTGCTCTCTGATCAGCCAAGAAACCACTGAAGAAACCATCTGAGCTCCATTAGTAAATGAACTGAACTTTACTGTATATTTTGGTTCTGTTTGTGCCTTTTGTGTCTCTACATACCATCTGATGGGTTAATATCCAATCTCTTTGTTTCTGATGGTTTAAATTAATATCTGTGTTAAAAAAAAAAAAAAAAAATCAAAAGAGCTCACAGTACAAAATAATTTAAATAACAACAAAGAACGACACTGATGTCAGTTTGAACGCTGTCAGCGCTCATGAGTTTAAGGAGTCTTTTCTCTCATAGTTGATTATGTTTGTGATTCCACTAATCCAGCTGACTTTCCTCCAGATCATCAGTCTTTAGGAGAGTTTTCATTTCATGTGAATCTGCTTTGTTCCGGTTCTGGTTTGATCCAGTGGATGGAGCTTCATCAGATCCTGCTGCATTCTAGATTCAGAATATAGGTGTGATCATATGTACCATTGTTCAGCGAATTTTTGCAGACGAAATCCAGTAATTTCATAAGGATTTCAAAAATATCTTAAGTAGTGATTCTCAGTCCTGGTCCTGGAGCCTCAAACATTTCAGTTTTAGAAAAAAGTGACTTGTTTAAGTTCATGTGACTTGCAGCTTATTTTTTGCACCATAGTCAAAGCTAACATGCACACTTTGGGTGCGTCTCAGTCAGCTCTCTAGTTCAGGAGACAGCTAGGGCATGAGTCAGCCACTATAAGAGCTGTCTCGATCTCAAATCCTTCAAGTGCATTGGAATGTTCGCTCCCAAAAAAAAAAAAAAAAAAAAATCCCACAATTCACAGCAAAAACCAGCTGATTGAGATGCACCTTTTGTTTATTCCATTGAGGAAGTTCTGGGTACTCATAGATCACTATGACCTACACTTTTTTTAACTGTTATCACACTACTTATACTATATAATGGCCTGAAGTATTGCAGAAGTAGGAAAATAGTATAGTCTTAAAAATTGGGGTGGTTAACTTTACCATGTAGCCCCTGCTGGTAGAGGCTGTAACTACACCATTCAGATGTCTAAAATGGTTTGTGTCAAATAAATGAGACAAACACAATCTGCAGTGCCGAGGTTCTCCAGGAGCAGGACTGAGAAACAATGATCTACACAACATCTGTGTTTTTAATCATCAAGCATTTTATGAAGTGTTAATTATCATGAATATGTTTGACTTGTTCTTAAACAAACACATCATTAAATCTGATACTAACCTGAGAACGCAGATTCTGTGATGCAGTGGCTAGAGTCTGAGGAGACCTTATTGCCTTCTGTGTTCAATGAAATATTTTAAACAGATATTTTCACAATCATATACAGAGCTGTAAAAAGTCAATTAAAACACCTAGCCATTTGCTTGAAAACACTGAGTATTTTGTTTTAAAAAAAACAAGTATAATTTATTTTGTACTCAGACTTTGTTTTATTGTACTTTGTCAGTATAAATAAAAAAAAGACTTATGTTGTATCAGCCAGAGATGATGATAAAATGATAAAAAGTGCACCTTAATATGATATGAAACATCTCCTGATATTGTAATTTATTAAATATGGTTAACATTAAATATAGTACTGTATCATATTTAATGTAAATCATATTTAATAATGATACTAACCTGGCATGACTGCAGACACATTTTCATCCCTGTGTGTTTAAAAAAGATGGAGGATATTATTTAAAAGATGATCAGATTAGA